>OX608082.1:6222856-6285356 GCA_951509765.1 Sphenella marginata
ACTTCAAATGTGCCATTGACTCAGAGTGAAAATGATACAGTAGGCTCTCCTAATATATTACGAAAAATTCTTCGACTAAAATTCGTGTGTTAATTTCGTATGTGAAACTATAAAAATCGTAAAAAGTGTTCCCAAGCTTACACAAAAATTCGTGGAAATTTCTGAAAATGGAATGAGAACTTTGAAATTTTGCGGCAAGAATTTCAAAATGATTTCTGCGTACCAGTTTCGTAGCCTATTAAATTCCAGACTCCAGAAAAGTGAAAGTTTCATGACTAAAAAATTTCTTGAATTTTTAGATAATATTTGGGCTGCTGCTTGGAATTTTTTGCCATACAAATTGATAAACTACATCAAACTACAAAACGCTATGTAGAAAATAAATTCGCAAAAATCAACGAAATTTTTAACAGTCTTGACACTTGCACTTTGTGAGACTAGAATTTCAGAGGCTACAAAACTGCATACCCAGAATGATTCTGAAATTTTTCGCTCAAATTAAAAATTATCAAATCTTTTTGTAATATTTCCAGAAGTTTTTGAAAATTTTGCGTAAGCTTAGGAACGCTGATTTAGAGGTGTTTGGAACGAATTGATATATGAAGAAATGGGAATTGGGTAATTTTCATGTTGTTGTTGTTGTTGTTTCAGCAACAAAATCACTCCCCTAATTTTCTTTAGTTCATAACAGAGCACTTGAACGTAACAATTTTAATATCCGGTGATATTTTTGGAACACACGTTATAGAACCTATTTGTTATCAATTATAAAAAATTGTATGTGATATTTAGTCACTTACTTACTCACTTTCTATACATATCATTTCTTTCCTGTCTTTTTAAAAATAATCAAAAATATGTAAAACAATTAAACTTAGTTTACAAACAAGAAATGTAAAAGTGTAAAGGCATAAGTCAAAAGCATGAATCAAATACATATATATGTATATGTTTATAAGTGGTATTATGTAGTGTTCTAAAATAAGAAAAAAGTTGAATAAAACAAATATTGAAAATGAAAAAAATAAATAAATAAAAAATAGAGCACAATAAAAAATTATAATAATAAATTCATTCTTAACTAAACAGACAAGTTGCGAGTGCAGTTTATCACACACCTACATACGTTTGCATACCAAAATGTACTGTGCACACACCTTGTAAATTACTTTGTAAATTACATACATATAAGCACGTGTTTTTAAGCGGTAATTGGCGCCTAAAGTAATGATTAATAGAATTAATTGTTTTTGCTTTTAAATTGAAAATCTGCTTGAATTACAATTTGCACAGTAACTTCTGAAGTCGAGCTAAGTTTTTGATTGCTCACACTTTAAGTTAAATTACATAATGCAAAACCATATGAAAAGACAACTAGTATATATATGTATGTATGTAGATAAAGGAGTAGCATTATGTGGTTATGTAAAGATGTACTATGTATTGTTAAGAGGTGATCGTATAACGATCGTTTGTAAATAGTTTTTACTACATGGATACGAGGGGGACTGCGTTTTCTTGCAGAGTACAATACAGTTGAACTATAGGCCTATATTATATGGAGTATATAAATACTGCTATGTACATATTTAGGTATTTTTATATAAGTATATATATATATATACTTACATATATTTATGTTTTAGAATATTTATATTTATTTATATTTACTAAATACATTAGCTATAATATATTAATTTATTTTACTACCTATATATGTATATATATGTATATATATAGATTTATGTACATATATACATATATATTTTTTATGTATAAATGCTACTTTCAATTACCTAATAAGTAGTTATTAGCATATCATACTTTTGTACTAGACGTTTGCTATTTTGGCTAACAGGCAATCAGAGCTGAACGATAAGTATTATAGGTGTAATTTATTGCATTACGTGTGCAGTAATGGTAATTAAAAAAAAACAATTACAGTAATGGTAATTTAAAATATTTTTGAATTTGTTGTTTTTATGATTACTGGAATTGTATTTAAAGAAAATTGAAATTACAATTATTGTAATGGTAATGCTTATGTAATCATAGTCCTTATCACGCGCTATGGTGTTTTTAAAATGCCATAAACTGCAACTATCACTGTAAATCAAGTTAACTGTAGTTGTAATTTAAAAATAGTTATAATTACCATTACTGTAATCTATTGTAATCGTACTTATTTACTAATTTCAATACTACGAATGCTGTAATTATTTAATTAGGTAATCACAGTAACCACGATTTAAAAAGAAATCCTTTTAAAATTAACATTACAGTAATCATTTCTTTAAGTTTATGATTACTGTATGTATAATTTTTACAAAGTTGTAATTGGGTAACAAGTATCAAAAATCAGCTTGTAATAATATTAATTTCATATTTGAAATCATTTTGAGTAGTGTAATCATAACATAAAAAAATGGTAATTCCCATTACTATAATTACAGCACATGTTAATAGTAATACTTAGCGCCCAGCTCTGCGGGCAATCTATTTTGAGTTCTCCATTACCAATGGTACGTAGTATATACTTTGTACATATGTATATATACTTGCATCATTAGATATTTAACAATTTTTTTTTTTTTTTTTTTACAATATCATCCTAACTAACTGTCCCTGATTGGAGTGTAGTTGTTAAGTGTCTGTGATAATTGTCATGTTTGCTTTGCTCTTTAGTGGACAAAATGCTTTAGTTTTTATATAGTTTATTTTTATTTTTTTTTTTGAAGTTTGTTTTGTAGAACATGCGAACCCTTTCCCATTTAACAGCCTAAACCACGCAAACACACATAGATGAACTCGACAACGGTTTGCTTTATAATACTGGTGTGGCGGTCTGTTATCCTGCGCATTTTTGTGCTCTCAAACGAATCAAAGGAAGCGTTAAATATCGATTAATAAATTGTAAAATTTGACTTGTTTCAGTTTTATTAAATGTGTTATTTTTTTTTTTTGGTTTTTTTTTTGTTTATTCTTTAGTTGTTTGGTGTCGTTAATGCATTAAATGCAATTAAATCAATATGAGGAAAATGTGAGAATTTTTTTTTGCATGAATTTTTTTTGTGTTTTGATGAATAACGAAAATCATTTCAGTATCCAATACAAAAATGTTTGAACTGATGGCTTTCAAAAATGTGTTTTGAAAATGCAAAATACTTCAGTTAGGTGTAAATGAGAGTTGAGTGAAGTTTTTAGTGTTTAAAATAGTTTTTTTTTTTTGTAATTGGAATGTTAATGTGAGTCTGCTTTGGCTATTTGAATTTGTGAAGTAACTGCAAACTTTGTTTTATTGTCGCCAAAAAAAAAAATAAAAAAAAGTTTATGAATAACTGATGATTATTGAAATTTGAGTAAAGACAGATAGCTTTGTTGTTGTTAGGTTTTTTTTTAAATATTTTAAGTTAGTATAGACATTTATGGAAATAGCATGCTGTCAAAAATTGAACTTTAAATCGGGGTTAAAAAGGGTTAGTTAGTTAAATCGGTGCGTTGGGTTACATAAAAATTCATTGATTTCAATACAAAAATCGCTGCATAACAAACTCTTTTCTCTAAATAACAAAAAAAAAAAAAATATATATATGTATAGCAATCAAGTATGTATATACGTTTCTAGTTTGTAACTCCAGTTGGTATGTTATTATGTTAAGGTGTACTAGTAATGTATGTACTGTAATTAATTTGCATTCACTCCATTACATTTACATATAATGAATAGAACTTTAATGTTGTGTGAATACTAAATTCTAAAGTTGTCTCATAGGTTTCTATTATGGTTTTCATTTTATCGAAATTTTTATTTGATTTTATTGTCGAATTCTTTATTTTGTAAGGCCGTCTTAGATGTGGTGAGGAAAGCAGCTCGTTACTATTAAAAACCAACAAATTGTTGGTAAAAATCAATGAAATAAAATTTTACTAATTATTTTGCCCACCACTGATGTCGACAATATTTCGAAATAAGACAAGAAACATTTTTTTTTTAAATAATCTTTGTTTTCTGGGTCTAAAGTTTAAACCATTCATGGAGCTTAGAAATGTTTTAATTTTTTTTGCCGAAAATTTTATTTTCTTTATAAGTTTCTGTTGGTTTTTTTTTAACAATTTTTAGTATGTCGTAACTCAGTGGGAAGAACTGGTTTTTTAAATAACCCGATCAGTGTGGCACCTAGCGGATTTTTTTTGTGACCAAATATTGGATTGTCGACAGTTTGCGAACCGGGAATCTACCCGAAAACTGATCGCAAGATTTTGCACCGTTTTTTTGACGTTTTCAGTTACTCTGAGCAGCGCGCCATCTATCGTTATTTTTGTTTATTACAGATTGCATTGCCGTAGTGTCCTAAACCGCGCCACCTACTGGGAAATTTTAAAAACATATACTGCATTCTCACAAATTATTAAGTTATATCGAAAGTTTTAAGTTTCTCACGCACCCGGAAGTTATTAAAAAATCGATCGCAATATTTCGCTTGCTTTTCAGAGATTTTCAGTTATCAAGTGAAAGTCGTTCTTAAAATTTTTTTAAATTAAAATAAATTTAAAAAAAAATTTCACTTTTCTATTTTTTTGTTTAGTTAGACATACTAGAACCCAGGCCATACACGTAAAGAAATAAATTCATTTAAGGTACACCCGACTTTTCTTTGACCCATTTTGCGAGTCCAAACTACCTCGCTTCCACCCTAAATCCTATATGATTTTCTATTATGATAAATTACAAACTCTTTCCGACCCAACATTTTTCTAATGGCATTCAAGCTACAACTAATTTGGGTGTTAGTGTTTCAATAAAAAATTAAAAAAAAAATACTTTAAAGAAATAGTCTTACCTGCTACTCACGGTACAGATTTGTAAATTTAAGTGGATGCACATTGCTTTCAAATAAATCAATTACAATTTATACTACTCGCTGCATTACAATGCTGTTTTAAAATAATTTAGTTATTCACTTAAATACTTAAATACAACAATATAGAATTCGACACAAAATATGCTTGCCGATAAATAATTTTTCATTTCATTTTATTTACTTTTCCTCGTGTTCTAGCTAAGTGTGACGACTAACACTAAGTGATTCTGAGAATTACTATGCAAATTGTAATATGTATTATCAACGATTTTGTTTAATTTTCAATTCAAAAATTGTTTAATAAACAAAAACAAATTAGTGTGTTTCATTGTTTTAATATTTTTTTTTTCTTTTTGGGATTTTACACTTTGGTGGTGAAAAGGTTGTCATTCGCTTTGTGGTAACAAAAAGCAATACATAAAGGTAATAGAGGGTTAATGGGGTTATAGAGGATTGCAGTCACATAACGCACTATTAAAGAGGGGAAAGGGATGTAAAACATCTTAAAAATAATTACATTCATGTAAAACTTGTGTTTATTATTGTAAACTTGTACTTCAAAAATGTCAGTGATTTTTTTTATTTATTCAACTTGTGTTTATTAAACTTGAACTTGGAATTAAATTTTGTATGAAAAAAAAAAATAATAAGACCACACAAAATAAAAAAAAAAATTTCACTATAAATTAGAGTTTTGGTCAATCAAAAAATCCTTTAGCATGTGATAAAATAACCTTCTTAATTTTTCGCGATTGTTTCGGAATTTTTATAGGTTAATTTTCGGCCACTTTCGGTATCTTTTGGGACCACTTTGTATAATTTTTAAAGTACTAAAACAACCGAAAAACGGTACGGAAATAATTCTGAAAAATCTCTAAATGGTCCCAAAAAGTCCTTAAATAATTCTAAAATGATCCCGAAAAAGTTTCCAAAATGATGAGATAAAGTTCAAAACAATGGCGAATTGATCCCACAATGATAACGAAAAGGTACCGATATTATGTGACAAAAGTCCCGAAAAAATAAGAATTAATCCCTAAGAAGTCTCAATATTATCCCGAAAAGGTTCCAAAGTCATCCCGAATCGATCTGAACAGGGATTGAATGAATATGGATTTGAAAAAAGTTCAGCACTGATCCAAAAATAATTCCGAAAAAGTTCCGAAAATGATTCGTCAAAGTTCTGAAACAATACCGAATTGATCCCGTAATCATCACGAAAAATTCCCGAAATCATCTCAAGTATCTAAAAAAATCTGAATTGATCCCTAAATAGTCCCGATATTATCCCTAAAAAGTGCCAACAAGTGTGGAAGCTTGTACGATCATCGACCTAGTTCACAGAACTATAGTGGTTCACTTTTTTAATTTTATTTTGGACAAAAAGTTTTAAACCGAACCTCTCGGTTGAAAGTTTGGCATAGAAAATTAATTAAAAAATATTTGAAAAATGGTTTTCGATTCATGGCACGTAGTGAATGTAACAGCTCTTGGGCAAGTTATTTGACTAC
This sequence comes from Sphenella marginata, assembly GCA_951509765.1. Classification (NCBI taxonomy): domain Eukaryota; kingdom Metazoa; phylum Arthropoda; class Insecta; order Diptera; family Tephritidae; genus Sphenella; species Sphenella marginata. Next base: position 6,229,230 of record OX608082.1, read on the forward strand.
AACGCGTGTGTGCGTTTCCGTTACAGCACCCTGCTAGGCTCCAACTAAAATATGGTCGAGTTCTTTGCTGACTTCTCAATGTGAATTTAATCGTGTAAAACTTAGTTTGTAAAACATGTTTACGCTTTTTTGTTGTTATCGATAACTTCTTGTTGTTTTTTGCTCAAAAGTTTTTGTGCTAAGTTGGCAAGCAAGTGGCACCAACTAAAAATTGGATGTAAAGGTTTTACGTCACCATGCGCCAACACCAACTGCGCAACGAAGCGATATCAGCAAATAACAAGAAATTCCAATCAAAAGAAAGAAAGAAAATAAAGAAAAGTTGCACGACGTAAGTGTTAGTGCTTTCAAGCTACAGTTGCTGCTGATGGCGCTGTTTTGACTGTTGTGTATTGTTTATGCTAGGGATGTAACGGAAGTGAACTTGTCGGAACCGGAAACGGATTTATAAAATTGTGGTTATCGGAGTATGAATGGGAATACAAATCGGAAGCCGAAGGCAAGTTACACGTGCTAAGTAGTGTGGGAAAACTATCGATAACGATGTTTTATACGTATCGATGCTTCGTTGCTATCCATCATATCGATCCTGCTGCCAAATATGCCCACAAATACCCTGATTAATGACTCATAACCAACCCAGTAGACAAGACATTTTTTCAATATTAAGTGTGCCATCTACCGTTTTAATCAATTTTTTATGTTTTTTTTCGATATAATCGAATTAATTAAATATAAATAATAAAAATTGATTAAACCACTTTTAAATTAACCATTTTTACTGTTAAGTCAAAGCGGTAAATAATATCGAAATTGACTTTGATTACTAAGTTTTTTGAATAATCGAATCAATTAAATGTAATTAATCAAAATCTATTAAATAAATTTTAAGCTAATCATTTTTATGATGAGTCAAAGCTGTAAATTAATTTGATACTGATTTTGATTACTGAGTTTCTGAAGTATTAAATGTAATCAATCAAAATATACTTAATCGGCAAATTAATTGTTTTAATTAGTTGGTAATGATCGTAACCTGATTAATCGACTAAACAATTATGGATTAGTTGACGCATTCGATTTACTGATTAATCGCACATCTCTAAATAATTCGTGGTGGAATTAACCACAGCACTTGTAGCATTTCGATATATATCGATATTTTTCCTTCAATAATAATTAAATTTCAAATTTTCAATAGTTTTTCAAAAAAATGAGCTAAGTTCGAGCTCCGACCTTTTGGAAACGTATCGAAACTCCGTTACAACACTAATATCTACGTTACTTCAATGAGCGCGCGAAGCTTGAAAGCTGATTGTACAAACATTTGCCAATACAAGCGGCAACAAAAAAAAAAAAAAATTTTTTAAATCACTGACATTTTTGTTGTTCGCTTACGCCACACTGCGTGCTGTCCTTAATGGTTTTTCACTTCAGATTTTTTTTCGCTAATTTTTTCTGTACCATTTTCATCATCTTTTAGTAATTCTCCACATTTTTTGCCTTCTTTTTCTGTTCACTGTGAAATTGCGTTATGGACTTTCTTTGTGTATGGTTTTTGATTTTGATTTTTAGGTTTTTTTTCTTTGTTGGCATGCATTTTGTAAATCGGTGCACAAATAGAGACAGACACGCATACATATGAGGAGGCACACACGCACACTCTCTCTCACACACACACACACAACAACATGCTTACTGTGCATTCACGCAAAAAGGCACCACAAAGATTTCTGGTTTTTGGGGAATTTTTTTTTTCTTCTCTGTTTTCGCTGGTTTTTGGCCAACGTGGTTAAACACAAAAACACGAAACAGTTAAATAAAATTCAAAAATAATCTCAGTTTGCAAACAATTTTTTTTTTCTTTGCTTAAAAAACAGTGAAAACATCAAACAATTGAGAGTACAATAAGTGGTTGTGCGGGAGTTTGTGTGTAAACAAGTGGTTTATAAGGGGAGGGGGGCACACATACATAAACATACATATATCTATGGTTAACACTGTTACATTTAAACATTTAGTGGGTAACATACATTTAACTTTTTAAAAATATTTTTGCTTTAAAAACATTGAAAAAGTAATAGTTGAAGAGGTAGAAGAAGAGATAGGAGATAGCTGTATGCAAACATATTTATATCAAATTTTTTTATTTATATATTTCATAGTAAAAAATTAATATTTTATTATAGTTGAGTGGCAAGTGAAGTGAATACATACAGAGATATTGAAATGGAAATAATAACAATTATTTAGTATGAGATATTTTTTTTTAACGAATAAAATATCATACGAAATTGTCAACAAAAAAATAAAAATAAAAAAAAAATAAAAGAAAAATTAAAAATGCGGTAAGTGCTGGAAATAGAAGCCGATGTTTACTACCAAAAGCTTGAATCAAAACTCTTTCGATACTCGTTTGATATTCGGGAACAAATGCAGAACAGCTCCAACTCTCTAGTTTGGCCCTTGATAACTTTGGTTGTTATTGTTTCCCCCGAAAAAAAAAAATATGGTTGTACTCATCTAATGGGGATCTACCGATCCCAATCTTTTTTTTTTTTTAATTTGGTAGTGGGAGTCTTACTGCATTTATGCCGAAATTCCTTCCATACTAGCCCGAAATTGGAGACTCGTTTGATACTAGTTCGTTACTCGTTTCATTAAAAAAAGTTGGGGCCAAAAGGGTTAATGCATACCTGCTAATAGGTTAAGATGCTGGAAATACCGCCGGCGGGTTCAAATGTTCTAGAAAAAGACTCGTCAAAAAATCTTCCAAACTGATTTCATTATCCTTTATGAGCGTAATATAAGCGCACATACCAGCTGTTTTAAAATTTGTAAGTCTGTCTGTATGTTGGTTCGCGCATCAGTCGATAACCGCTGCATAAAATCGAATGCAATTTTCACCGGTGTGCTGCTTGCGGTCTAAGTTAAAGTAAGGAAAGTAAAAACCGGTCGTTTCTGACGACACAAATTTATTTAAGAAATGTGAAGGGTAAGTCAACAATGGGTTAATGATTGGCAACTAACTGGATAACGTGATACAATTTTTCTTGTTATAATTTTTCTACGTATAAATAAGGAGAATTTCAGGGTCAGATTCCGACTAAAGAACTAGGATGTTACTATCTAAATGACTCCTTAGTTCATTACTTGTTTTTTTTTTTTCAAAAGAGGACAGGATAATCATGCTTTTTTGAGCTCAAACCTATTAACAGAATGCGCTCCGCATATCTTCTTTGTCGAACCCCCTTTCTTGTCTGGCCTATCTGTTGCATGAGGCAAACGGAAACATATATTTTGACTATAAATTAAAATGAAAAAACAAAAAAAAAAATAATGAATAAAATAGTATGTATGTATATGTATCAAGTGCTCAAATGTTAGAGGGGAAAGTTGCTTTAAATTATTTGCACCGGAATATACAATTTTTTAATTAAAAAATTTAAAAACAAAAAATTGTTATATTGGAAATACAATAAATTAATGGGAGACCGTTATTATACACGCGAATACACAAAAACTAATACACTTACATGCACAAAATTGACTGCGTGTGTGTAGATGTGCCTGTGTTAGTATGCATTTTACAGAATTTAATTTAATTTAGCGTAGGCTAAGTATCAATTAACTTTTATGAATGGATTGCGGTTGGATTCAATTACAAAATAAAATAAATAATAAAAAAAGTGAGCAAAATTAATTAATTCAAATATCTCACTTAAATGAATAGAAAAATGCTGACTAAATATTAATTTGTATAGCTGCAGAATATTAAATTTTTTTTTTTAAAAAAGTGCCATACAACATAAAATTATTCCATTATAAATAATTAATGAAAAACTAAATATAAAATTTAAAAACCAAACAAATTTTTATCACTAAACAAAATATCAGTGAAAAATATAACAAAAATAAATAACACTGTGCAACAGCATTTTTAAAGTTAAATCGATTGGTACTAACTATGAGAGCCGCAAGCTCATATACCCAACCTCAAAAAGATTTGCTATCGCCCTTTGATACTTGGTACTATTTGATAAATATTTTAAGAAAAAAAAGTGTTCCAGAAAAAAAACTCTTCGTAAAATTGCACATGGGGCGGCTGTCAGAATTTTTAGCAGAGTAAAAGCAGCTAAAACAAGAGCTATTTAAAACTTTTGTCTGTTTATATATATGTTTGTACGCACATCACTCAAAAACCGCTTTAGAGAATTGAATGAAATTTTCATTAATTTATAGCTATATCTCTCTGTTACTGCTTGGAAATCATTGGGGCGTCAAAGCCTCAGATAAACGTTCTATTCAATGGATTTAGTTTAATATTCTAGCAAACCTTGCAAAAGAAAAAGTGGGCGTGGCACCGATCGGCTAAGCTAATTTTCATTAACAATTCACTACAAGTGCAACTGCAACTGTAGTTTATTTGAAATATTTTATGGTGTTCAAGTTATCGGCTTAAGCGACGGATATAAGGAGTTTAGGACTCAATCGGATGCTCTCTAAAAAAAATGTGGCATAACTCAAGGGTTAAAAATCATTTTTTATTTCTGTGTATATTTTTTCTATCTTTTTTACAACGATTTTTTATGAAAGCTGTGCTGGGGAGATTTTCTTCTGAATATGTAATCACCACAATGCGCTTAAAGTTGGACTATTAAAGAAATTCAAAATTATATTTTCTTAAGCTGCTAAAGGGTTAAAGTGTTACTGTTTATACCAAATTTTTTGCTCCAACTCGAATTAAATTTTATTCGTTGTTTTTTCCTAAAATATTCCCACAAAAATTTTAAATTTCAAATTGTTTTATCATGGGAACTTGAGTTTTAATTAATTTTTTATCTCGACCAGAAATTAATGGACCCCCGAGTATGACCCCGACATTTGTTGCACAGTGTAACCAATTAAGCAACTTAAAACTTTTATGAATAATAATTACCCACTGTGGAATGAATGTAAACTTACAAATTAAATTAAATGTACTACATGCAAGTGTGTGTGCGGTGTGCTGTGTGATGTGTGCCATGGCGTATGAGTAATAAAAAGTAACGAAACTTCAAAATGTATGATGGTTGTGACCGGTGGCGTATGAGTAACAGCCAATGAAACGAGTGTTTAATAAAGATGTATGTACGAGTATTTTTGAATGAAATGCTCGATAAATGTACATTTTTTTTTTTTTTTAAATTGCTGCTTTATGTGTTTTTGAGTGTGCTCATGTGTGTGTGTGCTTATGTGTCAGTGTATATGTATTAAGCTACATTTATGTTTACTTTAAATGATTGCATAATTTTTTTTCTCATTTTTTTTGAATAAGAAAAAAATTCTTTTATACAATTTTCTTTTGTGTTTCAGTGTTGTCTTTCGAAAAATTTTGCATTTTTTACCTTTATAAAACGTCTTACATTTGTGCACATTTTTCTGTGATTTTGTTTTGTAGGTGCACTTATTTTCTCAGTGCCTTGTAGGTGAATGCAAAATTTTGTAGCCTTTTTGAACTTACCTCTTGTGGTGGCACATCATAGGTGCGCGTACGCAAGTCCACGCGTGCATACGAATCAATGCAAGGTAAAATGAAGAAGATGCCTGAAAAGTAAATGAAAGATTAAAAAAAGTGTAAGAAAAACATTTATAAAGACTTCATCAATAGCTAGCTACTTGACAAACTAATTGTGTAAACATTTTTTATTCGTTAGCACTAAGCGAGTTGTGAATAAAATAACAAAATCAAATTTTTATTCAAAATTTTAAATTTTGCTTTAACAGGAAATTTGAATTTGACGCTTTGCGTGATAGCAACTAAAATTGCAGAATCTTATAAATTTTTGTAATCGTTTATTTTTTTGTTTTTCTCAATTAAAAAAATTGTTTCTAGGCATCGCAGTGACGAATGAAAAGCGGCCAATGTTAGCTTTAACTACAAGTAAACATAATAAAAGTGCAATAAAGCTCCAAATTCAACAAAAAAATGCTTATGTGGCATCTTTTCTAAAGTTATATAAGTCAAATCAACGATTTTCAGATTTTTTGTACTTTTGTTTGAAAATTTGTACGCTCTTCAATAAAAAACCGCAGGAGATAAATCTATAAAGAGTTCAGTGATATATTGCTAGATGATCAACTCAGAATTTAGGATCCCTTTTACCGCAAGAAAGTCTTTTATTAACGATGCATACAGTGGTGGCAATAAAATTTTGCTCGAAATACTTTTTTTTGACTTACAAGAATGAGAGGAAAGAATCGGAGAAAAGTGCGAGTGGAACAGATGTAGAACGGGGATAGAGAAATATAAATATAAGAAGAGATACGAGTGTTAGACTCTTAAAATATATCCGCCGTAAGGTTTGCCTTTCTTGAGATGTGACTAAAATCCATACCCGTAGGTTCATGAGATCAATCAAGATGCTGGCACATAACCATAGAGACTAAAAATCTTCGGAGAGTGTTGCAATTACAAGAACAACAACAGAAAACAAATATAGAAAGATAAAAAATGGTTAGAGTAAGATGTGCAGGTAGAGAGAGAGAGAGCCAGAAAGGAAAAGAGAGGAAAAAATTATAAGATTATGTGCTTAAAGTGAGGAGTATTTTTGAGTATTGATGGTATTAGATCTTAATATTTAATATTCTTTCTTCACAAGGGGCATTAAAACCTCTGTTTCGGTTAGCAGAAACCCAACTGTTGACTTGAGAAAAGTCATGTTGTCATCAGCGATGACCTACTTCTGTTTGTGTTTTTTTTTTTTTTTTAATAAATTCACACATAAACCTCAAAGATAATGCATGCATATGACCCTACTTCTTCTTGCAAAAATACTATGAGACAATCCCTTTCGAAATTAGAATGAAAACTAACCGCATGCCAACATCTAATTTCAGTTTCATCCGCACCACAACTTACAAAGTAGTTAGTTACACTTGGAAAACAACAATGTGTTACTCAGAATTGATGCAATTAAAATTAATTAGACAAAGGAGTGTGCTTTGAATTAATGATGGTAGCATCCTTTTAAGCATTCTTACGACCTTTCTCTATCTTCTCGAGCAAAAATTACCATTTCACATTTGACACTAAAATGTGCGCAATTTATGCTTTTGTAGCCAATTGAGCACAACAACTTTGTAGCACCGCCCCGCACACACACACACACACACACAGCGCAACACCGGCAACCTAAAAACGACAACAACATCGACATCGACACCAGTAACAGAGTAGCAACAAGGACGCGCGAAAGAATTACAACAGCGCTAACACCACTACTAACAACTGACATTTACAGCGTCAACACGACTACGTCATAGCAACGACATGCAGGCGAACAAGCATCGTTAACAACAATAGACAATGAGAATAAATGCAATGCCAAGCAGGGACCACAGGAGTTATAGAAAATTTTGTGATGTTTTTTAGCAAAATTGAAAGTTGGAATTTCGGTTATCTTTTTTTTTTTTTTAATTTTATTTTTTATGTCAGAAATGTGTTTTAAGTCGGAAATTTGATTTTCATTTTTTTTATTCTAATTTTTTATTGAGAAATTTGAATTTTATTTTTTAAGTCAGAAATATTTTTGATATCGAAAATTTAGCGTTTATTTTTTTATTTTAATTTTTAATATAGAAATTTGACTTTTTTTAAGTCGGAAATTTTACTCTTATAGTTTAAGTAAGAATTAGCGAATATAATTTTTTTAATTTGTATTTTTTGAAGTTTGAAACTTGAATTTTTTTTTTAACATTTTTAAAATTTTTTTTTTCAATCAGTAATTTAACTTCAATTTTTTAAACCAAAAAAATTTTTTTATATCGAAAATTTGGTGTTTATTTTTTATTTATAGTTTTTTTATTTGGAAATTTTTGCCTTTATTTTTTAGATGAAAAATTTTTTTAATGCAGCAAATTTATGTTGACTTTTACTTTTTATGTTTTAATTCAGAAATATTTTTTATATCGAAAACTTTGGTTTTTTTTTATTTTAAAACCTTTTTTCAGAAAGTTTGCTTTATTGAAACTATTTTTTGTATTTTAATTTCTATTTTCTTAGAAATTTTTATTTTATTTTGTAAGTCAAAAAATTTATTTTTTAAGTTCTGGTTTTTCAATCGAAAATTTTACTTCTAGTTTTTAACTCTGAAACATTTTTGAGTGAGAAGTATTTTTTATGTCGAAAGTTTTCCTTTTTTCAATTCTTATATTTGTAATCAGAAATTTGACTTTTACTTTTTTACTTTTATGTTTTAAGTCCAAATTTTTTTTCTGTATAAATTTTTTTTTTCTATCAGAAATTCGACTTTATTTTTTTAATTCGAAAATATTTTTTATGTAGGAAATTTTACTTTTATTTTTTCTAAAAAAATTTGAAGTTAGAAATAGAAGTTACAATTTTTTCTTTCCTTTTTGACCTCGGTTATTAATTTTTTTTTCTTCGATTTAGAAAATTGTCACTCATTCCGTTCCCTGATGCCAAATGTTATAAAAGCACACTTTATACTGATACAAATATAGCACACACGCACAACCACACATACACAAAAGGGCATGCTCGCGTCGTAGAGCGCACTGGATTTATATATACACCTATATATGTCTGTTTATTACTATCTATATGACTTCTCGGTAATTGTAGATATATATGTATGTATGTATGTGTTTATAAAAGTTCGTAAGCTAAGCGACCAAGCGTAGTGCCGTTGCAGAGCGTAAGCAAACAAAACTTTTAAAACCACAAACGAATGTTGGTTGCTGCTGCTTCGCAACAACAAAAAAAATATGAAAACAGACAAAAAGAAAAACGCTGAAGAATTGGATCAAGTGCTGCAATTAACACAAATTACCATTGCGTTCCTGCAGCCGCAACAGTGACAGCTGTTGTCGATGACAATATGTGACACAAGCACACACACATACAAACAACTTTGCGGTGAGCGCATTTATAGTGAGTGTGTGTGTGTGCAAGTGTAAGTCTGCGCTAATTATTCCCTATTGGAAATGTGTCTTCTTAAGAATTAATTACTTGCTATTAAAAGTAGTGCAAAAGATGTGGACAGCTCTACGCTTAAAACTAGCAGGCGGGGCTTGTTTTCCAAGTTTCAGACACACGAACTTTTTTTGAAGAATATTGCTGGGTTAGACGTGGCATCTCAAATTTTGTGGCTTGAAATATTTAAAAGTTTTGAGAAATTTTCACATAAGCGATATAAGAAGACTAGTCCAACTTAAACAAAAATTTGGTTTTATTTTAGTTCTATCACAGCTGCTAGTTTTGTTTATTAACTGTCAGACAACAGTGGTTCTCAAACATCTACCGGCTGTCAGTGGGGAATCAAACTTTCAGAGTTTTTTTTTAAATTTAAATTAGCTTATTTATAATTAATCAAAAAGAGAATTTATTTTCCACTTATTATCATCATAAAATTACTCTTCTTCTTCTTCTTCTACTAAATTGACGTTTTACTGATCTTTAAGTATCCGACGGGAATTAATATCGAGAACTTAAAGGTACGATGCAAGTGCTTTTTCTCAGCTATTATAGAAAGTAGAATTTTTACTTAAAAAATGTTTGCAGAATTTTTTGTTTTTCAAATTCATAAATAAACAAAGAAAAAAAATAATTAATTTATTTAAAAACCAGCTCATTTCAATACAAAATTGAGGAAGCTAGGTAACTATTGCTTTTATTAAAAAAAAAATTTTTAAAAACAAAATATTACAAAATAAATTTAATTGAACTTCTGAAAGGCTCTTGGAAAAAAAATTTAAAAAGCCTGAAAAAAAAATTAACAAAACTTTCATAAATATCGAAATAACAAAAAAATTAATCTATTGAAAACCAGCTCAATAAAAAAAGCTAACTTTTACTTTTTATTAAAAAAAAAATATTTAGAGCAAAAATATTACAAAATAAATTTGTTTCAACTTCTGATTTTCGAAGGCTCTAGAATACTTATTTTATCAAATTATTTTTTAGTTAATCTTGAGTTTATTATTATTAAAAATATTGTTTTTTTCTTCTTTTAAAGAAAAATTCTATTCATAATAAGTAAAAAAAAATGTTTTTGACCACACCCTAATGTATCTAATTTCTTTTATTTTAGAGTTAATTTGGGATTATAATTTACTGATTTACTGAGCCTTGGAGTGGAAAATTCTATCACATATTTTTTTAAATATTTTGTTTGCATCGTTGGCTAAGATTTCCTACAGTCACAGTACAGTACTTTAACATTCCTATATAACATATGTATATAATGTGAGTCTCCTTTATGCCAGCGCAACATGACTATTTCACATTCGAGCACTTTGAGATACATCAAACACTCGCACTTCATACTCGAACTCTCGTTTGAACATTGTCAGTTATACTCACCGGGACCCTTAGCGCCACCCTGCATAAGACGACCCAAACGAAATATAACAGCGCGTTCATATTCCTGTACCACCTGTGAAAAGAAAAAAGGAGAAGAAGAAGAGGAATTAGTAAAATAAAACGAAAATGAAAAAAAAATGATGCAGAGAAATACATACATAGGTAAAATGATTTGAAGAGAATACAAATGTTTGAATGTATGTAATTGCATGTATGTATGCACATTAGGGTGGGGTTATACTTTTTTTTTCCAACTTCTGACCTTTAATTAGTTGATAGAACACTTTTGAAACTCGAGTGGGTCACCAAAAAGTGCAAAAACATTTATTTTATATCTTTTAAATCTTCATTTTTTCTTTCGACCCACCCTAATATACACAAGTGCATACATTTTTAGAGTGCTTCATGAACTATGTGATTTTCGCAGATGGCCTGTAGAGCAACTCGGACTAGAAGTAGCTCGATATCTTGCAAAACCTAACGTCAGCTCAGCGATAGTTCAGCAAACTCTTAGACCTTCGACCTTCTTTTCAAGAGCAAACAAGTAGCCCGCCACGTCTGGTTTACAAATCGGCCAAGCAGAACCGAGAGAAAGTTGGAATAATCGAGAGAGACACTCAGGAGTGGAGGAGTGCGATCCTCCGGTGTTTCCATTTGGAAAAAGTTGGAAAATAAACGTAACGATTGCCGAACAAGGTTGAGCGACCATAAACGTTTCTACTCCAACTTTTCCTTTTGAAGAAGAAGGAAGAGCAATGGAAAAGAAGCTCAAGCACTGTTGTTAACAGTCGTATTAGCCCCACTGCTCCAATCGAGAACCATCCTAAACCAGTCTTATGTCTTCTCTGATATCTTCCGGAAGGAGTTCCCTTTTTGCTTGATTAAATTGTTAGGCAGTGAAAGACTCTATCCATCTAGTCAACATGTCTGCTTAGATTATCCTCGACAGCAACTGACTTCAAAGCCCAGCAAGTCCGAGTACTAAGCGCCCCACCTCTTTCAGTACCACTTTCCTCTCTAAACCATACCAGCAAAGACTATTTTCTATCAACTCGTATCATCTAGTTTCTCAACGCCGCGCTATGTTTGTAGTTAATCGAGCTTACCATCGAGACAGCACATTGGCTGCACAAAGCACGGCCTCAGTGCCTTCAGTTTAGGCAAACTCTAAAATGCACAAACAACAATAAAAACTGATTGTAAGCAAAGTTGCTATTGGATGCTTTACGTTTGTTGACAGCTGGCACTCAGCTCTTAGTTGCTGCTGCTCTAACTCCAGCCATCAACTGTCTTTCTCCTGCTTCTTCTTCATCTCTCTCGCCTGCTTTAACTTGTCTAATATCAAATACAGAATGCATTCAACTCGAAAGGTGCAAAGTTCATTTATTATTCCATTTATTTGCTGCTTTTGCCATTTTGATTGCCTGAAATGTGGTGCAAACGGCGCGGATGCAGGTTTCACTTCTAATGTTGTGCATATTTTAACCCTTTGCATGCCACACACACACACACACATGCAACATACACATACCAAGGCATGCTAAAACTTTGCATTTATTTATTTACATTTGCATTTAGAGTGGTAATAACATTTATCATTTGCTACACTCGCACTTACCTTAAAGCAAACGAATAAGCTGAACGGCAATGTGAGTATGACCAGCCCCACAGAGAGCGCAATCAGGATCTTGCCACACGTTGACGCCTTGTCGCTAATTTCCTCATCAGCTGCAAAATGATATTTCATACAAAAAAAAAGTAATATTAGTTTAATGTGGAATAGAGTTTAGTTTTGTTTATAAATGGAGTTTTCTAATAATTGAAAAAAAAAAAAGAAAACAAATTTTATGAATAAAAGTAAGCAGCTAAAAATGTTTCTGATAAATTGAAATATGGTATATTGTATTCTAGTTCTTGTTTAAAATAAATATTCTAGCTTATCTAGAAATTTCTTTAAGTCTTCTATAGACTTGATTTCGTTGTTTGGAAGGTCGTAGACTTCCGCATCCTTCATCTGTTAACAACAGTTTTTTTTTTTTGATTAAAAAGTATTTTTGGGGTCGCTACAGGGTTAAAAGTCTTCCAGAATTGATTCCTATCGTGATAGACTACTGAGATGAGGTAAAAAACGTGTTCACTCAAGTGATGAAACACATTCTCATTCATTTTATCCACCTTGAAGTCATGCAACTCACTAGCTGCCCGCTTTACCGCACTCGAATAAAAATATTATAAACAACAACAAGCGCAAAATGTATTTTATATTGCAAGATATACCTCCAGCAATACAACGAAGAAGAAACCATTCCATTGCATGTAATAGTTTTCAAGTGAAGCGCGTACAAACATACAAACAGACAGATATGGAGGTAAAAAAAAAAAAAATTGGCGTCTGTTAGACTAACTCTTACTATTTCCACAAAGCTATTATTATGAAGAGATATTAGTCTCTTCCAATTACAATCAAAGTAAAAAATATTTTGAGCCTACTTTTGTAGCCACCAGTGTATAAAGCGGAAGTAAAATTTTTTTTCTAGTAAAAAGTACTTTTAAATTTAAGTTGAATATCTGGGGAAAATAACAGCGAAATTAGCTTTCAGTTATATTAAGCACTTTTTGCGTGATACGCGAACAAACATATAGACAAACGGACAAAAATTCCAAAAACTGTTGCTTTTGCTGTTATAACACTAACAAAGGCGACAATGGTCTGTTAGAATTATATTTTAGATAAATATTAGACGATAATTAAACTTGATTAGCACTGAAAAAGCGATTTAAGAAAAGCATTAAAAATTATTGCATACTTTAAGGCGCAAAATTAACTACATATTTCATTCTCTCTGGAAACCTACATTTTTTTGTATAACAATTTTCTTGGTGAATATTTTTCTAGAACAATTTGAGTTTCAAGCAATCTCCAAACTTATGGTTTAATAATACTTTTTAGAAAAGCATGGGAAAGTAGGCTTTCTTGAGGGATTTCTAACCCTTTAGCTGCCGATAAAATAATAATATTTTTCAACAATTGTTCTGATGGTGAAGGCATTTATTAGTGTTTAAAAAATTGTTTAAATATATTTCTTTACCAATTATTATTTTTTTTTAATAAATAATAAAGCCTGAGTAATAGGTATCTCAAATATATAACGTCACCTAGGCACTCGGAAATAACGACCATTAATTGTCAAGTGACTGCATTCGCTGAGTTATTGTGGTATGTTCGTTCAAATATCTATTATATAACAAACAAATATCAACACTTACACATACATACATATGTACGTGTATATGTATACAGATCTATAATACCCGCTAATTGGACATGTAGCCTATTTGTTATTTTTTTTTTTTTTGAGCACAAGACATTCGAATTTTATTTGTTAAACCGCGAAATGGTAAAACAAGATGGATGTCAACGTTTTGCTACAGAAACAAAGGTGGCGCATGTCAATAGTTGTTGTATTGCGGTATCATACATGTTCACTAATGTTTGCTTTATATGTTCAGACTATGCAAATATGAGAAAATTTGCAATACTTATTGACATTGAATGAGTCATGATAATACACTGTAGGGTAGTGAAAATTTGTAAGAAAAAATCTTGTTGAATACGATAATAAATTTTGAACTTTTGCAACTATATATATGAGACCAACCCACAGAAACTTGTTCACATTTGTTATATCACAATTGGGGTTGTGACACTTATGATGATCGGTGTCATAATTCCAAATTTTTGACTTCATATTATGCCACTTGGGATTGTGTCTTGACACCCCCAGATGTTTTTCAGTCGCTGCTAATGAGCCAGTAAGACTTTGTCACTTAAAATAAATAAGATTGTCTAATTAAATAAAACTAGTTATTCAGTTTATGACTAATCAGTTCACTGAATAACAATGTTATTTAAATAATGGTTTATCAAGATAATTTTAGTTATGAAATCGTTATTTTTTGATTTTTTGATAGTGAATATTTTTTGTTTAATTAATTAATCTTTTATCGATTAATCGATATATGTGACTAAGTGATATATCGATTAATCTGATTAAATGATTAATCGATTAATTAGAAATCCCTAGAAACACATATCAACTAAATCTTTTACTGTAAGACTTCATCATCACCGAAATTTTACCACGCTCTGTGAATCATTAGGTTGTTAGAACAAGGGACCGAAATTCCAGCTAAAGTCTTCATTTTGCAAATTCTTATAAAATATTGAGGTTTGAATGTCAATTACGTAAGTTTACGAAAGACAGCATTTGTATGTTTTTTTTTCAACTTAAAATGTGTCCAAATATTTTCACAAAATTTTTAACATGATAACCACAACGAAAGCAACGTTCTAGCTGCATCCTAGGTCCATACAAAATTTTCCAAAAATTTTTTTTAAGTGTATTTTCATTGAAAAAGCAAAAAAGGGACTTTTTAATAATCTACATAGATCAAACAACTTTTTAGAAAAATTTTCTTGATAGTTTTATATATGTTTAGATTTTTAAATATATATTTAGCGCACCGTTTTTATTAGATAACGCTTACTTCAGAACAGTTTGTAAAGGTAAAATAGTCGTTTTCTAAGCTTTAGGGGCGGATTGCGTGTGAGTTTTTTAGGTCCAACCCCCTCTTCGGAATCCACATAGTCATATTTTTCTAGGACTGTGGATAAAAGATGTTCTAGAAATTAAAAACAAAAAATTTTAGACTCCCCTTGACGAGATGCTGGGTCCGGCACTGGTAAACCTTATCTGTATTTCAATAATCTTTTTTTTTTAAGTTTAGTTTTATTGACGGTTTATATAATTTCGAATTATGCGCTTTTAAACAATGAGGGATCTGTGATTATTAGATATATTTAGAGCACATAGATTTTTAAATCCCTGAGATTTACAGTCTAATACTATCAGAAGGTTAATAAAATCATCCACATCTACATACATGACAATATAAACACATTTCCATTTTGTTTACATTTACATATGAAATGTATAAAGCTTCACAAATTCCCCCTTTCATATTATAATTGTTTACATACACTCACACACAATCACAACTACGCGTATAAATTACAAATCCTTTAAATATTTTGTCATTGTAATTTTATACTTTTAGAAATCATTTGAAAAAAGAAAAGCCATAACTTACAATGATGGAATCCGATCGATTGTTTAGCTGTCATATCTGAAAGTATAATGGCGTATTCAAAAAGCCACAATTTAGAAAGAGAGATATTGGGGGTGTGAGTTAATATATAAAAATCTCTTGAATCAATGAAGTGTAACAAAAGCGTTTTTCAAAGCAAAGGCGCGCCATGTCTCAATAACTACATTAGCACACTTCTAAGCAACAACAAATCTAATAGCTTTTAGGATTACATTGTGCGCTATACACTTACATATGTACATACACACAATTTACATAGCACATAGTCAGATTACATAGTCTCAGCTGGTATTAGGTATGTAGTTAGACATTGTTTGATATATACAGAGGCATGCTACAAGTTGGCAGTTGGATGCATGAATAATTTTCTTACTACTACATTCATATATAGTGGTACATATGTATATACTAGTTATTATTTTATACTAAATAGTAGTTATCTATTTATGTGGTTAAAGTTTTACCTATAAGGCTTAGGTATATATGTATGCACATCTCTTGTAAACAGAGGCCCAAAGGAAGAGTTTATAAAATTTTTTTTACCACAACATAATACTTACTTTGACTCTTTATATTCCAGTGACTTTCAAACTTAAATACATCGTTTAGATATATGTATATTCCAGCATGATATATGTTTAATAGAATACCACCCATAGCCATAATAATAAGTTTATAAAAAAAATTATATAATAAAAAATTTTAACTTATATAAAAAAAAAATTAATAGCCATAATAATAAATTTAAATTAAAAAGTTATATATTATAAAAAATTTTAATTTATATTCAAAAAAAAATATTTAAACCCCCCAACTAATTTCTGGCTCTTTCAACTGCTTTCTGTATGCTGGTGCACAGCCAATATTTTGCAGTTTGAGACCTCGGAAATTTTTGCAAGCACTGGAATATGACACTAATTTTGACAGACAGTTTTGCAAGCACTGCTAAACAGCTGATCCTATGCCACAAGATGCTGTTATGTATGCAAGGAGCAATTGCTCATATGTAAATATTTCACATATAAAAGTTAATACAACAACAACAAAGGCACAAATCAATTTTTTGTTTATTTGTCTTTTTGAAACTCTTTTCGAGATAGGGCGTTCTTGAACCAATTTTTCAAATAGAATGTTAATGGAAAAAATGTTGAGGTGGGGCGTCTTTTTTAAAGATTTGTTAAAAAGGTCATATAGCTTCAAAAATTACAATTTCTATATAACGAAATTTAGATGAAATTATTTTTATAAAAAAAATATGAAATTTTTACTAGCTTTATAGTTATCCTGGAGCACTGGACATTTCACTATAAATACATTCAAAACGCATATTAAATTATTAATATACATCTGTACTAACTCATGGCTCTTTATTTTATGAGCTTTGTAAATGTGCAATTTGCAGTAGATTTGTCTTGTGATTAGTTTGTGATTATAATTAGAAAGTTAATCGATTTCAGTTTAATCTATGCTGAAGTATCAACACAATAAGTAATTTACCTAAGCTTCCAAGTGTGTGTAGATTATTATTATGGATGTGCAGAATCATTAATTAGTTAACAAGACCTTGACTACATATTATTTTAGAAAAGTTACTAAAGGTGGGTCTAGAGGGTCAGACATGGATGATCAATTCTCCATTCGAAGTGTTTCCAATTGGCTTTAGTTCTCGATAAAAAGGTGTGAATGGTTTGCTTTGCTGCGAAGGGCCCGAAATCCCTGTGGCGTTTAAGCTCCAATAAATTATAATGACAATGATTTATCTAAAGTATCTCGAATTGTATGAAGAGCTTTTGCAAAGCACAGTTGCCCTATTTTATATCCAGACGGTAACTGACCTCAACAACTATTTGTGTTCATACCTTTAATAATTGTTTTGTTCTGATAAAAAAGAAATGTAAAACAAAATGTTTTGCGCAAAGTCAAGCCGTAAGCTCTTACTAAATAAATCTTGCACTTAAATATATACATTAAGAAGTCCCACTACCAATACATGAGTACAAAGGTGGATGAGCGAGAAAGTAGGTAATGTGAGTAATTACAAAAATTCTTAAAATTGATTCATTCTTGGACTACACAATCCAAAGTTGTATTTATCTTGACTAGGAACTCATTCAAAACTAAGAACCTAGACTTCAAAAAAGCTTATTTTAAATGTATCGGGTAATCCTCCGATACTAGTCCAGTAGACTCCGATACTAGCAATTTCTATCTCCTCCAACTCATCTAATTTTTGTTTTCTTTTTCATTCTTTCGTCTATCATTCTCTTCCCTCTCCTATTTTTTTTTTTGTATGCTCACGTCTACTTCCCCCTTTTCTACTTCTCAATTTTTCCTCTTCCTTTTTTCTGTTCCGGTGGCGTCTTCTTTGTTGGCATTACCCATTCTCACATATCGCTTTACTTTTAAAATATATTTTTACAATGCACATTTCCCGACATGCCATCGCTATCGCTCACAATTCGTCGGTTTTATACCAACAAAAAAAATAACAAACAAAACCATACGCGCCCATTATTTGTGTGCAGCGACTTGTTCAATGGAAATAATGACGAGTGCATCCTTTTAGGAAGGATAACAACAAACAACAAGCACGAAGAATGAATAAAATTTGTGTACAATTTCCATTGTCTCATTATAAACAATATATAAAAGTATAGAATAATACATAATTTCTGAGTATGTTATGCTTCCTGAATTTAAAGCTTTTGAGTATGCACATTTGGTTGTAGTTTCGGCAAAAAAGTTCATAACCTTACGTATTAATAATGTTGATGTGCTAAAGGATTGCTGGTTTGTAAGGAAAATAATGGCAGGTGAGGAGTTTAGAAAATACTTGTGGTTTGGTATATCTGTTGTAAACGACGATTAAAATCCACCGCCCAAACGTATGTATGTATGTATACTCTCCACCAAATCTCATTTGACATGGAAATGCCCATGTATTTCAATTTCATGTCCTTTGCTTTTGGTTTTGTCAATTTTTTCCCCTATAATTCGGAACAGAAATTTTTTGGTAATTTTTTTTTTTTTCTATTGTTATTTTTAATAAACGTGAAAAATCATGATTTTTTTTGCTTTTTTTGAATAAACTGGAAATTATTTATTAAAAATTTAAAGTAATGGCAGCCATTGATTGCTGATTAAAAGGATTCACAGAAAAATAATCAACCAAACTGGTAATCATTACGAGTAGTACTCAATATTTAATGTGACTGAATTTCAAAAAAAATCAAAATCTTTCAGACTACTTAAAATTAATTAAAAAGCAAAAAAAAAATGTTTGGCTTCACTAAAAAAATTCCAAAGTTCATTAAAAACGAGTCGTAACAACGCCAAATGCATGGGATTCAGAGTCATTTTGTATTATTTTTCAAGTCTTTTTTAAGTGAACCCGCATTGAAGGATTTTTTCATCATTCTAAAAAGAGTTCATTACTGAAAAGAGTTTGAAAATTTTTTCACTCATTTAAAAAAAAAAACAATATAATAAAAAAAAAAATTTTTTTTTCGACTGAGTCTAATGTACGTTCATATATGTATGTATATGTAGTTAGATACATTACCAATAGAAGTAATCGGAAATGAGCTCCCTTCAAACCTTAACTGACAGGTTAATTATACATATACATACATAAACTTGTACTAAGTATGTATCTATGTATATGTATGTCTATGCATATCAATTAAAAGCGTTTCTAGAGCATAAAGTTGCATGCAACATCTGCACAAATCCCACGCCCGATTCATACTTGATGACTAATAGATATTCAAAAATGTACAGGAGGAGAAAGCAGGTAAATGCGAGTACAAATATACAAAGTAAGAAAGATATATATACAACCACTCACATATCTGCCTGTCAGTTTTGATTTGAAATGTAATAACACAAAGTTTGCCACGCACACAGACACACACACAGCCACTCCAAGCACTATCAGGCGCTTCTACGCACAAGCAAGCATGAGCAAGTATAACTGTACTTTTAATTACATACATACATACATACATATTTACATTAGTTAAGCCAACAAAAGTTGTAGCAAATGACCAGCGCATGCTTTGCGGTAAATACTAACATTTTACAGCTATTTGTTTTGTATGTTTGTGTGTGTGTTAGAAATATTGAATACTTTCTCCCACCAACCAACAACAGTAAATTACTCACCTTTTTTACTGTCGGGCATTGCTGTGTTATACCTTTGAACGTTTGCTTTTTTCTATTATTTCTATGTATGTGAGTATGTATGTTGGGTATACGTTGACGTACTTGTTGCTTTTATGGACGTATTTACTGTTTGGCAATTTGATTACTCACAATTTGGCACTTTTGGCACCACACACAGGACACAACACGAACTACCGATTAAGGAATTAATGTTTGGCAATTAAGGATCACAGCTGGCTGTACGACGAATGTATTTCACGGTATTGTGGTGGGTGTGTAGAACGGATGTGTTGAAAAGCGCGCGAGGTTTCGTTGCGAATATGCAAAAAAAAAGTTTTGTTGTTTCTAATTATTCAAACGTTGTTGTTGTAGCTAAACTCTTGTTGTTTTGGTTTTTTTTCTTTGGCACGAAATCAATTTTGATTTGTTTACGTTGCTGAGTGTCACCTGAGTTGAATTTGCATTTAAGACAAATTGGATTTTATTTGAATGTTGTGGATATGTATGTATGTATGTGATACAGTCATTTCTAGACTAAGTGGGACAGTGGCTTTTTAAGTTCTTAAGAGAATTTTCATATTTAAAGCCATAGCGTATTTATTTCATAATACATTCAATATATTTATACAAAAGTTTCATTTTTTTGAGCAAACTCAAAAAAGTAAAAAAAAAATATGTTTGTATGCAGAAAAAATGTTTTAAAACAAATTCCTCAGAAATAAAAACATTCTAAACCTATTTTTTTTTTTTTAAATACGTTTTTTTATCAAAAGTCTTAAAATATTGCAAAAAAAAAAAAAACTTTTGAAACCAAACAATTTTATTTGGAAATTCAACAACAAAAAGCTAACAATTTAGCATATGGTTTTTCGATTACATTTTTATAATTGATTCCATGTTTAAAAAAAAGGATTTTTATTTAAATTAGATAACAAACAAATTTTCGATTTTAATTGATTTCGTTTTTAAGAAAAAAAAAATAGTTTTCCAAAAGTTGTAAAATATTTCAAGAACGCTTAAAAATTCAACAACTTTATTTGTTTTGTAACTAAAAAAAGGGGTGATTTTCAAACATTTTTTTTATAAATGTCTGCACATTTTTTGACAACAAAAATGTTTAAAATGTATGTAAATAAAAATTCCAAAACTCAAATTTTTTGAAAAAATTATTGTTATGTATTATTGAATTCATTTTAAATTAATTAGTTTTAATTTAAATTGTTTTTTTAAATAGCTAATAAAAAATTTATATCTATCTATCTGTTTTAATTTAAAAATGTTTTGTAAAATTATATTTACAAATACACTATATTATCATACAATGGTCAAAAGTTTGCGAAATGTTTTTTTTTTCTTTTTTTCTTAATATAAAATTACTTTTAAATGACGTTAAGATAAAAAGTTCAAACTATCACTTATTTATAAAAAAATTTCGAAAAAATCAAGGAAGCCAAAATTAGCATTTAATGTTTTGTTTTTTTTTTTTAATTTAGAAAAATTGTTTCGAAATCGTTTTCACGTAAACATTATTTATTTTGAAATTGTAAAGTTCGGTCCCACTTTCATTGTAAGTGACTGTATACACAATTTTTCCTTTCAATTTTTTTATTTTGTTTATACATATTTTATATACTCCAATTTTGTAGGTATGTACATATGTATAAATGAATATGAAGATGGACCCACACAATTATAATAACATCACGGCTCTCATTAGAGTCATAAAATTTTGAATTTTTATTTCCACTTTCCCGTTTCAATTCTTCGTTTTCGTGTACTTCTTTATCTTGATTTAACTGCTACTTTCTTCTTGTATTGCTTTTTACTCCACTCTACAGCTTAATTCACTTTTTTCGTTTTCTTTCCTACTTCTTTTTTTTCCTTCTTCCTTTTATTTACTTTTTTTGTACTTTACATTTTTCTCTTTCGCTTTTCCCTTTCTTTTTATTTGGAATTTGCTCCGTTTTTTTTTAACTTCCTTTTCTCTTCCTCAATTTCTCCCTTTTTGCTTAATTTTTCACTTTCATCATTTCCCTCTAAATGTCACCCCTAAAGTAGGCTACGCATCTGCACTATCCCACAATTTTTTTTCTCTTCTATTTATAAATTCATTTTCTTGTATTTCTATGTTTCTTTTAAGCGCCTTTTTCACAATTCGTTTCACTCTCAAACACAGTGCAATTGCAACTGAATTAGCGTTTGTCCAGTTATGAATGGTGTGGTACGATGTGACATGCTTGGTCGCTCGTTAGTCCTGATCGCTTGCGGTGACCGTTCTGTTAAAATTGAAACAAAACAGCACCCAATTTCAACCGACAGCGCTCAATCATGACATACATTCATACAAAGGAGACAACATTCACTGTCACTGCCTAACACAATTGACAGCGCGCTGTGAATGCAGGAAACACTCTGTTAGCGCTAACATAGCCTGTTAGCCCAACAGCTGTTAAGTGGTCGTTATTACCGTAAGCACTGTTGGACTGGTGCTGTTAATTTAACATTCTCTTTATTTCACACTTTCTTGTTAGAGCAGCTGCTTCTGTCAGCATCACATACACATACACATACACAAATACACTTTCACAGCATGCGCGGTCTCTTTAGTATGTATGTACGTAGGTTTCACTCCAGCATGCTCCTAGCCACGTTGCTCCTATCACCTATGCGCTCAACCATCAACTGAATTCATTTCGTGTTCGTCACAGCTATTTTAGATGGAATATTTTTAAATAGAATTTAAATTTCGTTTCCATGTGTGTATCTGAAGCTGAGTTTGTGGTTCGTGGTGAATGCGACTTCGTTTCGTCGTGTGAAAGATAAAAGCCTCACACATACGAATGTATCTCTGGTTACCGGGTTTTCACTTTAGCCGACGTCAGCAGCCGCATCCAGTTCGCGTTTGTTGTTGCTGCCAACGTCATCACTCGGTCGGTGTCCATACTTTTAGTTTAACCCATATGTTTTTGGTTTGTGACGGCGTCGAATAGTGTCGTCGTCACCTATTTGGAGTGTGTCTATACATGTATGTATGTACGTATTAATACGGCCACAGTATCTCATCAACCATGCTGTTAACTTAACATTTGAGGTAGAAAGGTGCTGAAAGCTCACTGAGCTGTTTAGCTGTAAAGAGCTTATGCTACGTGTTTAAAGCTAAATTATCTTGGGGCTACCTAGAATTGTACAGCGATGTTTTTAAAAGCCCTGAAGGCATATTAGTTCCATATTTTTAAGTGCGAGCGCTCAAAAAAGGGTTGCCAAGTTTTCCTAATTTTAATTTTTGTCATTTGATCAAATAGAAGCTCCAAGGCTATTTGAATTGAAAGTGTGAGATGAAATCAAAAAAAATAAGTTCAAATAACAAAACCAAGTATGCGACTGAAAACTCTGGGAAACCGAAAATAAAGCAAAAGCGAACGAAAGTAAAGTTGTAAGGCTGGAACCAAAACGGAACTCTGAGGAGGGATATCGAAACTGAAATTAATCTCTGTATGTTTTGGAACTTTTAGCCACCAATATCTATTCATGGCAATGCGATTTGTGTGCAGCGAACGAGTTTCATTTGCTATGAAATTCGTCTCAATAAAAACATTCACAAATGTAATGCAATTTCGCATCACTGTTCGAGTACACCACGTCGTATGAGCAACTTAAAATTTATTCCATGTAAACAACACTTGATACAACATTACAACTCTGTTACATGCCACTGTACAAATGAAAAGAAAACACTTTCTACTTTTAAAAGTTAAACAACAGGTTTGTTTGTTTGAATGTATGTACATATGTATGTATGTGTGTATGTGTGTACGCGAAATACAAATACATACATGAAAAAATCAAAACTCTCCCAGAAAAGTTTCTTCAAAACGAAAAGCTTCAAATACAAAAAAAGCTTTGAGCACATTGAAAACCTGTAAAGCTTTACCCTCAAAGTATTAAAACCGCTGGTCCAAAATATCAGCGAGAGGCTGTATTGGAGGTAGTACAAAGCTTAACAGAGATTCAGTGAGTGTGCCAGAGAGCGCTGATTTTGCAGGAAATGCGAGCGTCTCGGCCAAAGCGAGCTCTTTTACTTCAAAAGCTAACACAAGCTACAAGTTTTAATGAGTTTCAAATTCACAGCTTATCTTTGGCTGAGTATGTGTGTATTTGTGTATATTTGTTACGTGCCCAGAAGAGCGCGGCATCGCCAGCTGAGAAACCGTCAAACGGAAATGTGAAGAATTAATTCAATTTGAGGTTTTAATGTAATTACAGCGTACTTCTTTGTGTGCTATGTAGTGGAACACCCGCGTTAATTTAAAACTTGAGATATTTAGTTACAATTGCGGTGCTCAAGAATATGTATGAGCTAAGTAATTGATAAGTAACATTCAGCGAAAGAATGTCAGGGGGCCCAACAGCTTTAAATGAGGTCGAAAGACTTAGAGATATAAAGAAAGGCTTTAGTAATTTTACTATTTCTTTATTTTACTTTATTTTATTTTATTTTCTTTTTTTTTATTTTCTTTTTTTTTATTTTATTTTATTTTATTTTTTTTTATTTTATTTTATTTTATTTTATTTTATTTTATTTTATTTTATTTTATTTTATTTTATTTTATTTTATTTTATTTTATTTTATTTTATTTTATTTTATTTTATTTTATTTTATTTTATTTTATTTTATTTTATTGTAGTTTATTTTATTCTATTTTATTTTATTTTATTTTATTTTATTTTATTTTATTTTATTTTATTTTATTTTATTTTATTTTAACCAATGTTGTGGTTTATTGCTCACTCAAGTGGGGAATTGCACGTGATTACGACCACAAACTACGTTGTCATCACATCATCACAACTGCAGGCTCACTTGAATAACATTCCATAAATGGAATAAATGGAAGTTAAAGCAATGATATATCTCAAATTACAAAGGAAATGGAAAATAAGCGACCAAAACTCATTTCCTTAGCATTATTTGTTACTTTTATGTTTCTATCTAAGTGTGTAAGTATGTGATAGCCACTCCCTCTATGCCTCGCTAACATATCCGTAATACAAAATCATACGTGCAGTCGCCATAACACAATGTTCAGTTACACCGCGTAGTCGGTATCAGCCATAAGGAAGTTATTTGCGATAAAAAAGGAAATGAAGGCGGATAAAAGAGGGCACGCCTCTGAGACAAAATTCATGGCTGATAACCCACAAAACGCTTTGTATGGTAGAGAAGTCGATAAGAAATATATGTTTTCATATGTGTGTGTATGTATCTTTGTTTCGTATGGACCTCACACGCATTCAACTTTGACATAAACTTCATAATTTTTCCCTGATGGAAGTTAAGCGAGGCCTAGTATGACAAATTAAAGTCCAGCTGGCTCAGTTCTCGAATAGATTCGATTTTCGTCATACATACAAACATAAACACCAACGTATAATTGATGAATATAACATTTTTGACTTTGAACTTGAATCTCCAAAATTATCATAAAATTGAATGCTTCAAAAGCAATAAATCTTGGCGTGTCTAAATGTTACTGACCTAGACATTGAAAACTTTAGCGACCATAAGTTGAAGTACTATAAATATCGCATTAATACATACAAACAAAAGCACACACAAACATAAGTAAACACACACACACTCACATGCAAATACATATTTATTCTATAGCTTAAAGTAATTCCTACCCAACAGCTGCCAAAAAAGGACGTGCGGCATAGCATTTCCAACGCGCTTCCAATGGCGCCACATCCATACCACACACACACACACACACGCGGATTACATGCAATTTCAATGTATTTTTCGGTCGTTTAATGTTATTGTAGTTTTTTTGAATTTTCCCTTAGAGACTTTTGCTTTTGGCAAACAACATTTCGCGACTGATGCTTGTTCTTTTTTTCGACTTAAAGGACTTTGAACTTTAATGTTGTTACAGAAAGAACGTTAAAAGCTGGTGAAGATGTACACACATACATACATACATATTCATGTAGATATAAAGGCATATTTAGAATTTCTTTCTTGTCAGGGAAGTGTGTTTGCCTGTTTAATTTAATTCAATAAAATATTTTTGCGAGTGCTGTTACCTTGAGGTAATTCAAAATAATTGTGTTTTTCATATGACTACCCAATCAACATCACAAAAGAAATTTCCAAAAAATTTTAATATCATCTAACCAAGCTTCCTTGAAAAATTGGCTCATTTTAATGTGAAAGTTGGATCATTTTAAATTTCTAAGCTTTTTTAAAACTGGAATGAAATGGAATTGAACTGCTCCTTCACAAATAAGAATGAAAACATTTAATTAGTTTAAAAAAATGTAGTTAAAAGTAAAATTTTCTCAAATCCGGAACGAAATGGAAACCAACGGCCTTCATCACAATTGATATAAACTATTCAAGTCTAAAAAATTACCAAAAAGATGTTAGCTTTGACTTACCACTGTTTCATCATTTTAGTGTAAAGAAGCAGGGAATGAAACGATAGCGAACTAACCTCATCACAATCAACAACTTAAAACAAATGTTCTAAGATTGCAATAAATAAATAAATTTCGATTGCAGACTTTTTATCATTTCAAGCTTAAAATTTTCTTGAGCCAGGAACGAAATGGAATCGAGCTGTTCTCATCGCAAAAAAGAATAGAAAACAAATTTTCAAAAGTCTGTAAAAGTGTTAATTTTATAATAAACCTCTTGGACCCGGAACTTTATGGAATTGAATTCACATAGTCTCAATGACTAAATGAAACAAACTTTCAAAGCTTTGAAAAAATCATAAATCCCAATTTGGTTTCCAAGGTGTATTATTATTTAAAATGAAAATTTTTTGGGACCCGGAACACAATGAAATCGAAACACTCTCAACGCCATTGACAACTTAAAATAAGGTTTGAATAAAGAATTACATTTCGATTGCTGAGAGTTTTCCATTTTGAATTAAACTTTCCTCTGGAACGAAATGGAATCGAACTACTCCCACACAAGTAAGAAAAAAAAGAAGTTCAATAAATTTTAGAAAACCTTAATACACAGTTTGACTTTCAGCATTTTTAAGCATTACAATTTAACTTTTTTTCATACGGAACAAAATGGAAATTGAATAATTCTCAATTTCATTTGAATATTATTTATCATTTGCTTAAAGACTACGGCGATGTGCGCTGGATCTAAATACACAATGTTTTAAAACATATGTACGTCACACCATCTATAAAATATAAAAACCCATTTAATTCCCAAATCCCTTTCTGGTGTTCTCCTGATACAAATGCACTTAGCCAACGCCGTTCACAACTGCCTTTAGTGCCATAAAATAGCACTAAAAGCTGATATAAAAATAAATTAAAAATACCATTAATTCGCCTGCTCACTCGAAATTTGTAATTTTGCGGAAACTAAAGAGAGACCTAAATACCAACTCGTACATAATTTCCTAGCAATTATGTGAAATGATACTCAAATATGTGTGTAATACCAGCACACGCATCATGGCACACACACACACACACACAAACGCACACACATGAATGTCTACTAAAATGTTAACCGCAGGCACAAAGCATTTCCGGTTTCCGAACCAACGCATTTGTGTCAGCGCCACTGGCTGACTAAAGTAAACCAAATGACAACAATTAGCTGGAAGCTCTGCGTTTAGCGCCCCGAGCAGGTTTTGCTTTTTTGCGGTTCCCAGTCACAGAAAAATGTTGGCAAATAGTTGCAACTCAGTCAAGTTAGGCATTGTGGTCGAGCGGCTTGTCAGCCTGTGGCATGTTGTTTGACGAGTGATATTTATATAAATTTTGCTTTGTCGAGCTTAAGTATTTGTTTAACTTTTATGTTGGTATGTGTGTGGTTTATGAGCTGAAATTCATGAGAAATGCATCACATTGTTGTGGAATGAAATTTGGCATATTTAGCTTGCATCTGTTTGCTGTTAGAGAGGTTTTTAACTCAAATTTTAACTTAAATTAAAACTAAAACTCAAACTTAAGTTCAAAACTCACACTCATACTCAAACTCAAACTCAAACTCAAACTCAAACTCAAACTCAGACTCAAACTCAAACTCGAACTTAAACTCACACTCATGGTCAAATTCAAATTCAAACTCCAACTCAAATTCAAATTCAAACTCAAACTCAAAATTAAACTCAAACTCAAGCTCAAGCTCAAACTCAAACTCAAACTCAAAATTAAACTCAAGCCCAAACTCATACTAAAACTCAATCTCAAACTTAAACTCAAACTCACATTTAAACTCAGACTGACAATAAAACTAAAACTCAAATTCAAACACAAACTCAAACTCAAACTTACACTCAAACTTAAACCAAACTCCATCTCAAATACAAACTCAAACTTAAATTTACGGTCAAATTTAAACTCGAACACAAACCCCAATTCAAACGCACTCTAAAACTCAAACTCAAACTGTAAATTTAGCTCTAACTGTAACTCCAACTAATTATGTGTTATTGAAAAACTATTACCACTCAGAATTTCTTTTTCTATGGCTCCATTTGGTGTCATTTAACAACAGCACTAAGCACCTATATACTCCGTAAATTAAGTAGTGATAAATGATGAAACATAAATTTACTTTTGGTTTCCACTAATTGCCAAATAAATTCCATAAATTGTGAATAAGTTGCTACCAACTATTTCATTTCCACCATATACTATAGAATTGCAGAGTAACCAAAAGAATTTTTGAATTTTAGTATTCACAACATGTTGCAAGGCCAACGAACTGAGCTTAAGCGCAATGAAACGCATAAAAGGTCTAAACTCGATTTCATCGTTTTTTTTTTGTATCCAACGATTTGCTTCCAATAAACTTCTGGGTCGAGTACGTTAACGCTCGCTCTTAGTATGTGTGTGTGTGTAAGTGTTTGCGGAAACTCTAAAGTTCATTGAAGCGTGATTATGCTGATCTGATTCTTATTCACACTTAAATGATTATTAATTGCTTCATACATAAAGTTTTTGATAAATGCGTTTGAATGAAGCGAGTGGGTGGGGGGTTCGTGCTCGTGGTTATGCCTGCGCTAGTTAGTGTTGAATGTAGCGAGCAAATCGAATTTAACGAGTTTTTAGTTGATTGCATTTGTTTGTTTGTATGTATATATGCTTATGTATGTGAATTGAAAAAAGAAAGTACGCAATATAAAACACTTCATCTGTATACAAGAGGAAGAAGAAGAAAAATTACATTTTATTTTCCCGCATTTCGCATTCGTTTATTTATTATTTCTTCGGCGCTACAATTCACCTTCCGCCCATAATATTTTTCATTGCTTTTCAAACTTTTGATATTACCTTCTCTTTAACTTGTGAAACTTGCTATAAAGCTTTCACTCTGCAATTTTATGAGCCATCAGTGCGAGTTACACTTTCGTATATTAAATATTTAAGTATTTTAGTCACTTTCAACAACGTCAATGAAACTTTTTAGAATTGTCATTTGTTTGTGTAGCAAAAATGGAAAAGTTTCTTTAATATTTTAGAGAAAGCCAATAAGCTTTATTGTACAAGCACGGATACAAATTGAAAGCTATTTTTGAAATTTTTTAACTAGAATAATTTTCCTAGAAAATTATTGTACTGAAAAATAAAGCAAAGGGCAAGCGGTGTAATGTTCTCCGCAGCAGAGTCGAGTGCTCTACTCACTGAGGTCGAGAAAATTGCAGTAAGCTTGCTGTGCCTTGTAAAGCTTACCTTTTCAAAGTTTTGGAAACTACTGTGATTGGAACAAAAAGTAGGCAGTTTTAAAGAATGTCGTTTGTTTTTTTCCAAATAAAAAAAATTTTTTAAAATTATGAAAATTTTCGTATTTTTAAATAATTTTAGATTTTTCAATGAAATTAAATTTGAACTTTATTAAAATTCTTCAAAAAAATCACATTTAAAATTTTAGAAAATCGCGATTTTTGAAAAAAAAAAAAATTTCGATTGAAAAAAAATTAATTTTGAATTTAGGAAAATTTTCGGGGGTTCAAAAAAATTTAAGTTTTTGAAAATGTTTCGATTCTTCAAAAAAAAAATCATATTTCAAAATTTAAGGAAATTTTAGAAAATTTTAAATTTTTTTTAAAAAGTTTCCAAATTTTGAACTGTAAAAATTAATTTTTTTTTTTCAGTTTTAAAGGATGTCGTTTGCTTTTTCCCAAAGAAGATAATTAAAAATATTAAGAAAATTTTCGGGTTTTCAAACAATTTTCGATTTATCAAAAAAATTTTTAGAAAATTTTCGGGTTTTTAAAAAAAAAATTATATTAAAAATTTTAGAAATTTTTCGATCTTTCAAAAAAAATCACATTTCACATTTTAGTAAAGTTTCGATTATTCCAAAAAAAAAATTGAAGGTGGTAAACTTAATTTAAAAAAAAAACAATATCTTAATATATTAAATGGTTGTTTTTTGTTTTTTTTTTTTTAGCTTAAAAGTTTTTTTTTTATTCAAAAATCAGTTCACTGTGAAAGGCAACTTGGTTATCAAATTATTGAGAATGCAACCATGGTAATCGGCATTTTCATCAAACACTATCTCAGTATCATAATTTTTTCCATCAAGGACACATGACAATTATTGCTTTTGCTCATTATTATTTTGTACAATTTTTAACAAAAAAAAATACAAAAAAAACCAAAAACAATTAATACCCAATCAATAACTACAGCAACATGTCGTATGAGTAATAAAATGAATTTGCGCAGTCAGTCAAGCGTCACTCATACGCCACCGCACACGCAATTAATAAATTTCACATTAAATAATTTTGTTGGTAAATCAACGCAGCACTACATTTAAACATATTTACAAATATTTGAGTAATTTTTTAAATATTAATTATGATTGCGCAATCTGCGGTTAATTTGCACACGCAACAAATGATTAAAAGTGAATAAGAACACAACATTGGCCGTGTGTGTGTGTTGGTACTAGCGATGTTGCGAATGTTGTATTTTTTTAATATTCAACATAACGAATATGAATGCGAACATACATAACAAACTGTCAAAATAATTTTTTAGAGTAATTTAAGAGAGTAAAGTTATATTTCAGTAAAAGTGATTGATTCTCTTTAGGCGATTTATATCCCAACTAACACAAATAGTCGCTAAAACGTAGCCGCGACTTCAAAGTATTAAACCACTAGTCAGGGACACGTAATAGGAACTCGCAACAAAAATTTATAATAATTTGTTGGCAGCCGTATCGTTTCACTTGTTGACTACATTGCTATGAGATATTGGACAACGTTCCAACTACTTAATGGTTACGTAGCAATGACGTAGCAGCGTGGTAACTGCGACTTTCATGGAACTTTGAGCAAAAACGTCTTCTCAAATGTATTGCGTTTTTTAGCCTGCAACTATTTTTTTATTCTATTTTTTTCGACTGTATATTTATATAGATCCTTTTGTGTTTACGCCTATACGAACTCGAACCCAAATATTCGAAACATGTCAAGTTTACATGCACGATTTATATATACTTGTTTGTAAATTATCTGCTTAGTATTATCACTTCGCCTGGCCAAATTAATAGAAATAATTTCATAAATTTTTTTCCCAACAAAATTTAGTTACACGCACAAAAGAATTATAACAGAGGCGATAATTTGATTATGTATATATACCACAAACTAATTATCGCATGTGGAAGGGCAATTTCATTTTAATAATTTCGTGTTTGAATGTGTGGTCAGTAAAGTAGGAATGAGGAAAGATAACACTGACACGAGTACCTACAACGCTAATAGTTTGAAGTGAAAATTTAATTAATTTAGTCCAACCAATGCGCCTTGGTCTATCGAGCTAGCAATTATCGGCAACAAAAGAAATTATCGATGATATTCACTATCGATATTCTGTCACCACTAACTCTTTTACTTTAAATAATTGCAGCATACTTGATTTTCAAGCACAATTAAATTCTTTCATGCAATCAATTGCACGCATTCAAGAACATTCACAAAAGCTCTCCTTTGGCCGCTCGCTGTCAGTGACATTCCGTAAAGGACTCGGTAAGAAGTTGAATAACGCAAAAATTAAATTATCGGCTTAATAGGATTACTACAATATGATTTCCTGTGGGGAGAGACATGCTTCCTTTGGTCAATGGAAAAAGCACTCCTACGTTTATATACATACATACATGGAAGTTCAGGGACGCGAATCCCGGTATAATTTTTTTATAGACCAAAATCCCGGAATAAGTTTTGCTAGGTTGGAAATCAATTGAATTCTTTGATATTTAGGATTTGTTATGTTACTGTTGTTACTAAAAAATATATACATATGTGTAATATAAATTTTTTTTTAAATAATTTGAAATAAAAACAAAAAATAAATAATAAACAAAAAATGTGTTTTTAAATAATTTTAAATTTACTAACGTGGTAAAAAATTTTTTTTTAGATAGAAAAACAAACAAATAAAACCGAAAAAACAAAAAAAGCAAAAAACTAGATATAAAAAAATATAGTTTTTTTTTGGATTTTTTACTTTTTTTTAGAATACTATTTCTCGTAATAATTTTAGATACAGAAAAATACTTCTAAAAAAAAAACAAATTAATTATGATTTTTATTAAATTTTAGAAAGAGACAACTTTCGAAATAACTTTCGTAAAATATTTTCAGGATTAGACAATATTTGAAAGAATTTCTTGAATAAGGTCTTGAGTAAGGTCAGAATTACCCGATTTTCGAATTTGCTTTACTTTTTTTTTACAAAGTACTGAAAATTGGAAATTTTTTTAGAAAATTGATTGTCTAGAAAACTTGTTCAAAATATGCCAAAAATCAGAAAAAATACCTGAAAAAAAAAATTTTTTAAAAAATATTCCAAAAAAATTTTTTTTTTAAGTTTAAATTTTATCAGCTCTCTCAAATTAATTTTAAATTTATTAGCTCCAAAAAACAAATTATTTTTCAAAAAAAAAAACAACACAAATACATAAATGGCATAGTTTGAAAATTGCATAAAAACATATAAACTTCAGAAGTTTTGAGAAAAAAATTGGGCACCTAGTTGAAATATTTTTCACACAATATTTTGGTACATGAATTGGTAAAGAGTTGATTGAACAGGGCGTTTAGAAGGCAAAAAACCCAGCGTATTGTTAGCTTAATAGTTAGCAATGCGTGCCAAAATTTCTCTGATGAGTGAAGTTAGCAACTTCCGAAATGGATCTATAAGAAAAGCTATGGCGGTTGTCTCTAAATTTTTCCTGTTCAACTCAACAAAAAACTTTTAATAATTATTAAAAAAAAAAAAAAAATTATTAAGAAACCCAAAAACAACAATAATTTTTCGCTGCAGAAAAAATTATTAATAGGTCTATAGCTCGTTTCGAACCAGGATACTTCAAGTATAAAGACCAAAAAACACAAGCTTGTTGTTTGTGTAAAATCTCAATAACAAAAAACCAAGAGCACATGGTTGGCAAACTGTGACACCAAAACAGACTTGCAAAAAATCCATCATGACACCAAATCTAAAACGTCAAATGGCGTTGTTGGTACATGAATTGGTAAAGAGTTGATTGAACAGGGCGTTTAGAAGGCAAAAAACCCAGCGTATTGTTAGGTTAATAGTTAGCAATGCGTGCCAAAATTTCTCTGATGAGTGAAGTTAGCAACTTCCGAAATGGATCTATAAGAAAAGCTATGGCGGTTGTCTCTAAATTTTTCCTGTTCAACTCAACAAAAAACTTTTAATAATTATTAAAAAAAAAAAATTATTAAGAAACCCAAAAACAACAATAATTTTTCGCTGCAGAAAAAATTATTAATAGGTCTATAGCTCGTTTCGAACCAGGATACTACAATATTTTCAAGGTAAATTTTTACAACCAAAGCTTTTAGAGAGTTGCTAATTTCCTCATCGCGCTTATAATCCCGAAAATCGTAAAAATTAAAAAAATTGAGGCCCTTATGCAGATATACATACAGACATACATATTCAGCTCATAGATAGTTAATTGATTGTGACTGGTCATACCACATTTCACGCTACTGTATACGAGTTCTACGCTACTCAGCTCAATCTACTCGCCCGGCCAGTCCCACCACCCATCAATAACTGTATTAGGCAATGAACAGGAAAATGTAATTTGAATGCGCGGTGCAGTTGCTCCCACCAATGAATGAATACCACGCAAAAGCCAATTATTTGTAAAAACGGAAGCCACTACATGCGCGTTGGAGATCTCTTCCTCTTTTAGCCTTTTTTTGGTAGCGCATTTTTCTGCTTTTGCAATCTCATCACCCCCACCTTTGGACTCTTTTTGACTAACTCTGTGATGGTGTTATGTTCTGGCTTTTCTTTTTTTTTGTTGGTGCCCGCTAAAGGAAAGTGTAATAAAAAGCAGATATCCTGTGGCGCAACAGCAACAAAAGCAGTACATTCTAGCATGTTGAAGGAAGGCTCACCGAGTTACCCCGACATTTGGCGGTGCGCACAAACAAAGATAAACACTTTCTAATTAACTGTGTGCAGAATTCTGGCTAACAAAAGGCCAATATGCCGCAAGGAATGTGCCGACATGCAACCCTTCATATGTGATAGAGGGCAAAAAAGGACAGTAAAGGACAGCAAAGGATATAAAGGATATACAAGTAAATGAAGGACTCTTTAACAAAGATGAAAAAGCGCAAAAGATCAGAGAAATGTCTACAAAACCGTAATGAGTATAACATCTAAAAAGGAAAGGCTAATACATATTTGGCAGAGAAAAGGGTATTTAACAAAGTCTAAGGTACGCTTTAATCCGAACTTTATATACCCAATGGCAGTTTAAGTAGGATTCGCCTTGGAAACCCTGAAAAACGAGCAGTCTTGATATGGTTAGACCACATTTTGAGCCTACATCCAGGATTTTGGGAAGGAGAGGATCCACATTTTTTTATGACATTTCGAGGACCTCTTAAATCCACAGTTCCCAAAAAGTATGAGTTTTTGGATTCCTAGGGGGGTTTGAACCCGAAAACCACCCCCGTAGAGCCGCCACTGGTCCACGACTAGTCACGTATCATATAATCGCGCCTTACCGTGTGATAGAGTGAGAGCGCGTCGGTGTGCCATTGGATAAACAAGCTGCTCTCTAGACATTTTGAATTCAAAATGCGTATCTCAGACCCATTAGACCCAACTTCTAAAGAAATAAATTCCTTGAACTAACTATTATACCCTCCCTTCTAACACTACTGGGTATAGCAAATAACAAATCAAAAAATATTCAAAAGAAACCAAACCACCAAATTCATTGGACATTTTGAAATTTCAACAACAAACATTTCTTTCTACATTTCAGCATTTACCTCGACTGTATATGGTCGAGCCGGATACGGTTGTGTCTGCTGGTCTACGTGCCGATAGGCTTTCACGTCGACTACTGGTACTACCAGGCATTCCTCCTAGCGTCATAGCACCCGAACCAATTGGCCCAACACCAGATGTGGTACCAGTTGTTGTTGTTGCTGTATTACTATGTTTGTGGTGTGTATAATGTGCTGGATGCTGGTGCTGATGGTGCTGCGGATAAGTGTGATGCTGTTGGTGTTGTTGTTGTTGTTGGTGGTGGTGCATATTGTGCGCAGATTTTTGATTGTGCTGTTGTTGCTGTTGATGATGATGATGGTGGCCAACGGGAGCCATGCTCGGCGTTGTTGTCTGCCACAAACTGTCAGTTGCGTCTGAAATGTTGAGGCCGTTTTGTGCACTGCGCACTCACCAACACACTGACACTAAGAGAGAGTTTTAATTTACTTCGTTTTTTGGGTTTGAATACTTTTTGTTGCTTTTGCTTTTGTTTTATGTGCAATGTGCTGCAGCATCAATTTCCGCTTTTTATTTGACTTTTAAAACTTCAATGCTTCTAAGTGATGGGCAAATAGTTGGGAGTGTGCTTTGGTGTTGGCTGTGCTTTGTTGGTGTGTTTGCTCTGTCGCATTCTTGGTTTTTCGTGCAAATAGAGGAAATTGTGCGTTTCTTGTGCTTGATTTTATTGGTTCTCAAGAAATTCAATAGGAATTTGTTAAATATTTGTGATGTGTTCGATTTGGTATGATGGATGTTGGTACGTTTAAAAGAAAAAAAAAGGTATTGGATTTTTTTTTCTGGTGGTGAAACAGTCTGTGTAATTGCTATATTAAGAAAAGTAACACAACAACAATTTAACCAAAAAAAAAATATATTTTATAAACTTTGTTTATTTTTTATTCAATCCTCAGTTTTATATTAAGTCCAAACGGCAAAAAAAAATTCACCACGTGATAGAAAAATTTAGAATTTAGAAAGAAACAAAAATGAACAATCCCCTGCTTTTTATTTAGTGAAAACTTGAAAAAAGAAACTCACCACGTGGTAGAAATGTTGGTATTCTACCGTGTCTAACTTTTTCTAAGAACAAGAAACAAAAATGATACAATCCCCTGCTTTTAATTTAGTCAAAACTTCAAAAAAGAAACTCACCACGTGGTAGAAAGGTTGATATTCTACGGTGTCTAACTTTTTCTGAGAACAATAAACAAAAATGATACAATCCCCTGCTTTATATTTAGTCAAAACGGCAAAAAAAAATTCACCACATGGTAGAAAAGTTTATATTCTACGGTGTCAAAATTTTTGAATAACAAAAAAAAAAAACATATGTTATCCTCTACTTTATATATAGTCAAAACCACAAAAACGAAATTCACCACGTGGTTTATAAATAGTTCGCAAAAAAATGCTTAGCATCGCTTAAAATTTAGTCTGATCTAACCTACAAAAACGTTTGACTTGTAGAACCTTCAATTTCCTTCAAAGTGATATATGCACGTACATATGAATGTTCAAATATCGTTCATTTTAATCATGGAAATTCAGAGTTAAGACGAATTGAAATTATAAATTATACAGGGGCGTGGCACCGCCTACTTTTGCCAAAATTTTATATAATCTATGCCGCCCCTAGCGAAACCTTTAACATATTATGGAGACTTTAAAATATCGGTGATGAATTTTAAATGTCAATAGAGCACATAAAAAAAAAAAAAAAATGTGGGCGTGTCACCTCCCACTTATGTATCTAAAATTGTATAAGTATATATTTTGTTTCAAGGATATATATATAAATTCGAACATTCAGTTTTTGCTATAAGATTTCTAGTAACTAAGGACTGACCATGCCTACTTTTCCAGTAGAATCACAGCTAAAACTAATTAAATCTCCCTCTTCGAACAATTATTGGAATAGAAACCATGTTATAACATTTTTTTTTTTTTTTCATATAAAATCACACACAAATTTGATAAAAACGGTGAAAGTTTATCTCTCTAAAAGCACTCCCTTTACCCCCTTTTAAAGCTTAATAACAGATATCACAAACATCGAAACACCGTACTCGAAAATTTTAGAATGTGATTATGAGTTTCCACATTGTTGGCTGCCAGGACTGTTAACTAAAAAGCAAACGAGACTTTTAAATAACAAAACAATTTGAATTCATTCCAAACGGAAACAGAGGAAAGTTAACCGAAGGTAATAAAAGTTCACCAAAACAAAAATGGTGAAAAACAAAAACAACCAAACTAAAAAATGCAATGAAAAAAATTCCAAACGCAATGACCAAAATGAAACAAAAAAAAAAACGAACAAATTTGAAACACTTAGCCAGCCAGTTAAAATGAAATTCGTACAGATGAAACTTTTGGTGCTCATTGTAGCGGCAAGAATTTCGCAATTTCTCGTTTGTTGCACTGAAAACACACACACAAAGCGAGCTCCAGAGTTTGGTGAATTTTACTTTTTTTGTGCTTTTTTTCACAAAACGGAAGAGTCACTGAATTTTTAATGTTTTTTTTTTGTTTGTTGTGCGTCCACTTTATCCCTTCACTTTTTGTGTTGTTGTTGTGTTTTTGTTGCGCTCTATTATTTGGTGTTTCTTATATTGCAATCAGGACGCAATTTGTTTTTTGTTTTTTTGTTTTGTTTAGCCAGCAGGATGCACGTTCAGCCGAAGTAACACCGAAACACACAAACAAACAGACATACAAAAACAATTTTAAGTTGTAAAATTGGAGCGCCCCACACAAAGCTTGAAACTGTGAACAAACAAACAAAAACACAATCTTGAAACACCAGCAACCAATAGTGAGCCCCAGAATAGCAGCAGCAGCAGCAGCACCAAAAACCCAAAGCCAGTTTGCACTGTCTAACTGTTCAGATACCAAAAAACTACTGAATTGATAGAAAAGTGGTGACCACATTTAAAGCTTTGGCACACAACAACGACGCAACGTT
Source organism: Sphenella marginata (assembly GCA_951509765.1). Classification (NCBI taxonomy): domain Eukaryota; kingdom Metazoa; phylum Arthropoda; class Insecta; order Diptera; family Tephritidae; genus Sphenella; species Sphenella marginata. The sequence continues at coordinate 6,267,227 of OX608082.1, forward strand.
GGCTCGGTAAATAAATTGTTGAAACAAAAAAAAAAAAAAAATGGAAAAGGATAAAAATACAAATATGAGTGGTTATGCACATGCACATTTGTTCGTTTGTGTGTGTGAGTGTTTGTGAATGTGCACTATACAGTGCTTGGCATAGTTTTATGGCTCAAAAAGTTTTTGAATTTCGATTTTTTTTTTGTTTTAATTTTTTTTTGTAGTTATTTTGACAACAGTAGGAAAATTTTTTTTATATAAACGATGCTTAAAAAGTTTTCAAAAAAATTTGTTGTTATTAAAATTTACAGTTTGTTTTTAAAAAATCGATCAAATATGATATTGGTTTTCATTAAAATTTATAGTTATTTTAAAAATTGGTTCAAAAATTTAAAAAAAAAATTTTGCTTCTATTAAAGTTTATTATTTATTAAAAAAATTGCTTCAAAAATGATGTTTAAAAATTAAAAAAAAACATAATTTGGTTTTTATTAAAATTTATAGCTTTTTAAAAAATTGCTTTAAAAATTTTCTCAAAAAATTTGCTTCTATTAAAATTCAGATTTTTTAAAAAATAATTTGATTTTTAATAAAATTTATAGTTTATTAAAAAATTAGTTCAAAAATAATGTTTCAAGAATTTTCAAAAAACAATTTTGCTTTCATTTAAGCTTTTGATTTTTTAAAAACTGGTTTCAATCATTTTCAAAAACGAAATTTTATTTTAATTGCTATCTATTTTTGATTTAACAGCGAAATTTATATATATAACTATAAATGCTTTGGTCTCAAAATTTCCTTTTGAAAATTTGTATTCAAGTTTTCCTCCTATCAAATTTTTTTGTACATTTACCAAAATCCGTACATGACAACTTTTTAAAAAAAAGTTTTCGAAAATGATTTTTGTAGTGCTTTTCCACACAAATTTTATTTTTTTTTTCTATTACTCAAGTACTTTTTTCAAATTAGATAATATTTAATTTCATATTCTAATTAGATAGTAGTTTTTTCTGGTAAAATTTTTTTTTTTTTGTACATCAAATCCAACTTTGTTCGTCGTACAATTTAGCAAAAAAAAGTTTCAAGTTTCGGGAAAACAAAATTTTTATTTTTTCAATAAAAAATTATTTCAATCACATACAAATCTTTAAAAATGATGTTTTAAATTGTTTTTTTATTAAATAACAACTATTTGAATTAACTTGAATATTAAAAAAAAACTTGTTAAACTATTTCAAAAATTTTCCAAGAAAAGAAAAAAAAATTTTAATTTTGTTTTTCGAAATTCAAAAACATTCTATAATTTGGGGAAAAAACTCAACTTTAGAGTTTATAAAACTCTTAAAAATCTGGTACACAAATTTGTAAATTGTGTATTTATTTTTATGAATTTTGTATATACATATCTCACAAGATTCATAAAAATATGTATAAAATTCTGAAATTTGAGAATTTAAAAAAAAAAATATAAAAATCAAAATATGAAGCTTTGACTAACTAACTAACAAATGCTAAAAGTGCCAAATCTTTTTTTGCATTCAAATCGATTTAAATCCTTGCATGGCCATATAATGTTGCCAAGCACTGTAATAGGTGAAACAAGTGCATGAAGGGCAAGCAAAATCGCTCGCTACTCATTTGTTGTAATGGCATAATGACAATGGTAATAGCTGAACTCAATGTTTATTTGCTGCCATTTGTGCTTAGATAAAAAATATAAAAAACCAAATAAAAATAAATAACCAGCAAATTGAGTGCAACTTGCACGACGCACACATACACACATGCATATGTGTTGGATATATGTATATGTATGTATGTATTAGTAAGTGTGTCTCCACATAAGAATATTCGATTGTGTAAAGCAGCAGCCCACTGAGTTAGGTGACAATTTACAGTTTACAGTTGCGGTTGCGGTTGAGGTTGCGGCTGTGGTTGTGGGTTGCGGGTTGTGGTTGCACACAGAATTCTCGGCGCAGAGCTCAAATGGGTATTTTGCATTTAAATGAATAGCTCTCATACTAATAAATAACAATTGACCATTTGCTTGAACAAAACAAAATGATGCCAGAATGAATGCGGGTTGGCTGAGAATCGAAAAATGTTTGCGAATTTGTGAAACGTTGGTGGGTGGGCTGTTGGGTGCAACTGTTGAAGTGTGCTGCAGATGTAAAGGCCAACGATTTGTATGACGAATGTTGTCATAAGACAAAATGTCAACAACGCTGACAGCTAGAATGTTGACAGAAAAGGAACGGAAATATGCAAGTTTGATTGCTATAATATTTCGTATTTGTTTTTGTTACAAAAACAAAGAAGCACACACACACGTTGAGGATGTCTGCAATGCTGCACAGTTGAGCAGCGGAAGTGACATCCTTTCATGTATCATAAAAATATTATTTCAAATAAAAAAATGGAAATAAAAACAAAAGAAAAATTAGATAAAATAGCGGAAAAGTATGTCAACAGATTTCGTATTAAAAATATTTTGAAGGTTGTCTCCATACGGCACAACCGAAAAGTAAGAAAGTATGTGCATTAGGGTGCTTAGAAATTTTTTTTTTGAAATGAGAGTGGAATTTAAATAATAAATAAAACTTAAAAAAATATTACTCAACATTGTGATTTCTAAATAATTGATTAATCAAATTTGGAAATTGAACATAAAAAAAAATATTTTTGTTCTAAAATTTGTAGGTTGAAAAATGAAAATGTTGAATAAAAATTTTATTTTTTTTGTCTCGCTTTTATAATAAATAACATCTCCATGCGTACTCCACCAAGTCGAATCATTTTTTCCTATTGTTTGAATTTCGACTCACTCAAGAGACGTTACTACAAAATAAATATCCACACTCCAAATATTTTAAATTTCATCCAAAAAGCAAAATGTTTTACATATATCTTTGAAGTTAGCATACGAATTGTTTTAAATGATTATGCAGTTATTAAATAGAAAATTTCTGTAAAACTTGTTCTAAATAAAAAAAAAAATTCCAAAATTTAGCAAAAAAATTTTTTTTTTTCAAAATTTAGCAAAAAAAATTAATTTTTTGCACTTACAAAATTAAACATTCTAAAATTATCTTAGGCTTTTGAAAAAAAAAATCGCGTGAAATATGTTGAATACTTAGTTTGACTCGGGATTGTTTTCGGGACCATTTTGCAAGTTCTTGTAGATAATTTCGAATACGATGATTTTCAAGAAATGAGCTTAAAACTATCACGAAAAGCCCTAATAGTTTCGAATAGGAAATCTAAACGAATTCTAAATAATTCCAAAAATATCACTACAAAAATAACTAGATTATCCCGAAAACGCACAGAAATAATCCCGAAAAATAGCCCGTATTAATCCCGAAAAAACCCAAAAATTGTCAAGGAAAATGATAATGAAATAATACCGAAAAATAAATTATCACAAGGAGTCCCAAAAAATCCCGAAATTAAGCAAGGGGTCCCGAAATTATACCGAAGACATCAAATAAAGAATTAAATATCACAATTAACTATTTCCTAAGTTCTATATATTTTTTAAACTCCAATATGTCTAAAAACTGGCTTAAGGGAACTTTTCAAACGGTTCTACAGTGTCGACTAAAAAAATAGCAAGCATAAGCAATGCAGTCTTCGGAGTCAAGGCTTTAGTTGTGGCAGTACTAGAAAATGAATAAATCTGATTGACATGAAAAATATCCTAGCTATGATAAAAATAGAATTTACGCTATTTGACAGAAAATAGAAAGAGATTTTAAATTCAGTACAGTACACTAAAAAAAACTTTCCATTTCGGCGTCTACGAAATTCAGAGCAAACATTCGCAGCAAACCACAACTTTAACAGTAAATGAATGATCAGACATAATAGACAGAAAAGTAGTTAAGGTCATGGTAAGGTACAACAACAATAATAACCTACTTTTGCCTTACTTAATTTAAATATCTTTCACATTTAAAAAGAGCACAACAACAAATTGAAACCACTGAAAAAAAACAAACGCAAATCTCAGCGCTGCAACAACGAAATTGCGGATGGATGGACAATAGATGAGAATGCAAACGGCAACATTAACTAACAAAAGTTCTCAAGGACAAAGTTTTTAGTGCAAAATTTTTTTGTAATTTTTTCGTTGTTTTTTTTTTTACATTTAAATACATGGTTAAGTAGGTGCACAGCGTTTAGGAGCGCATTCCATTTTACTATTTTTGTGGTTTTTTTTATTTTTTTCATTTCTCTCTGCTACTTTGTAATTTTGCATTTATTTGCAGAGAACGAACGGCATCATGAATGACCGGACAATTTTTGTATTTTAATGCCCGGAATAAAATAATTCGACTGCAATTTGTGCGATTGCAAAGTTTTACAGTAAAATATGCGAAAAGTCGAAAAAAAAGTTGTTTGAAAATTTCTAGCAGAGGAGCAATACCAAAATGAGTTAGCAACTCGTGCGGATATTCATATCTTTCTTATTCTCAAATTTTGTCTACATTTAGCAAATGCTGAGTGAATAATAATAAGCCCCACAGCAGCATTTTAGAGCTATAAGCAAGTTAGTATGAATTTCATTGGCCACATAAAATGACTGTCAAAGTAATAATACGTTATCAACAGTGGCGTGAAAAATAATAGAATACCAAATCATTTGCTGATTGCAAGACGGTTTTATTGGAACAAAAGTTACAGCGGATTTTGTATTAAAAAGTTGTCTGTTCGATGTGGAAACACATAGAATTTTAAAAAAAAAAATTCAAAAATATGTTTCCAAACTAAAACTAGAAATAAAATTGTACTGAAATTTTATTTAATTAGTGAAATTTTAGTTAAAAAAAAAACAAATTTTTGTAAAATGTGGCAATGAAATTTTTAAGCAAGCTGAATGTTTTAAAAAAGTTTCGAAGTGGCATATTCCACGAAATTTTCACTTCAAAAAATCAACCAACAATTTTTGAGATTGAAAAAAAAACATATCGCCCAGAAAAAAAATTTGGAATTTAAAAAAAAATATTGTCATGTTAAATTTTTAAATTAAAAAAAAAAAGTGATAATTAAAAAATTTTAAATTTTAAATTTTTTTAAAAATAATTTATTTTTTAAAATTCTGAAAAGTTTGAGAATTTTAAATTACTAATAAAGTTAATAAAATGTTTAATATTTCACCACTTTTTAGCGAGAAAGAAAATAAATTTAAAGAAATATAGAAATTTTTAAAAAATTTTTGAAAAAGTATATAAGTTTTTTAATTCCTAACAGTTTTTCAGTTTGAGCATAAAACTTTTAGAAAAAGAAATAAGTTCAAAAAAAATTCAATTTTAATAAAGTTTGCGAAAAGAACTACATATATTTAAAATTGTTTGAGTCTTCACTAGGCTTCGATTTTTTAACAAAAAATAAAATTAAATTTAAAACATATTGATATTTTGAAAAATTTCAACAATTTTCGAATTTTTGTACAAACCTGTTTTAAATTTGAAAAAACAAGATAAATTTCAAGTTTTTCCTAGTAGATATATTAAATTTACTTTTCCAAAATATTTTAATTTGGAAACTTTTAAAATTTTCAATATTTTTCTAATTTAAAAGAGAAAACTAAATCTAAGAAAATCTTATAATTTTTCAAAATTTTTTCAAAAATTTGTCAACTGACATATGTACATATTTCAAATTTTAAAAACATTTGATTTAAATAGTTTTTTTCGCCGTCATATTTCATATAAAAAAATGGCTTTTGATTTCAATTTCTTTTGAAAAGTTGTCTCTTACAAATAAAAATTTTTTTAAAGTATGATTTTTTTTAATTTCTCAAATTTTCTTTTTTAATTTTTTTTCACCATTTTTTGAGTCCAAAATTTTTACAAAAGTTGGATAGCATTTTTGCTCTATTATTTCTTCTCAAAAGTCTCACTGTTTCACAATATTTTTCGTCCAACAAACTTGACAACTCATGGACAATATGCTTGCTGTACGCATGTGTTGTTGGCAATCAAGCTCCCATTCATGCATTGTCTACATTGTTATTGTTATTGTTATTAGCAGCATTGTCTGCTACTTACGAAATATAATCGCCGCCGCTAGCACTTCTTTGCTCAGCATAAATGTCTTGTCCATAACTTTTCGTGTTACTGAAAAATTCTATTTGGTGGCAGCAATAAATGCTAAAAGCAGCCAACTAACAGCACAACAAACTTTTGCCTCAAGTTAGCATACGGCTAGTGAAGCCAAGGCAAGCCAATGCAAGGCAAGGCAGTCCATTAAAATGCATATTCTTGCTTGGGATATTTGTTGAATGTTCACTACATCGAAATGCATACGAATGGAGAATATTTACATACCCATATGCTGGCTGCACTTGTATGCGCTCCTGAAGCGCACTCTATTGCTTCGAAAGTAGGTCATGAGCTGCTGGCTGGCTGGCTTAGCTTAACTCATTGTATGTATATTTGTTTGTGTGTGTTGGTGTTAGTGTTTGTGTGTTTGTGAGTATGTGTGAGTGCCTTACGGACTGCAAAATGAAGTGTCTAACAGGCTTTACTAGACGTTTTCACTTTGTACGCAGCTGCACTCGACCACTTTTAATTTTGTAGCTACAACAACAACAAGAACAACAACAACAACAATATTTGTTTTCCCTTGAGAGTTGAACAAATGGAGCTTACAACCAGATAAATTTTATATTTTCAACAAAATGTTCGTATGCAAAAAAGGCAAACGAGAGGAAGTATCTAGGTATGTGACTATAAAGATGCACATATGTACATATGAGTATATTGTGGGAGTTAAATGTGCGCGGTAAATTATACTGTGCCAAGAAAATGTTTTCAGAATTTGAAATTTCTTTGGAATAGATCAACATAATTGTAGCAGGATTAGGCAGGATTCTGATCATTTCATGATGTTTTGGAGGGAGAGTTTTGGATAAATCGGGATTGATTTCGGGACAATTATCGGTATTGTTTCGGGATCATGCTGGGATTATTTTGGGACTATTTCAAGACTTTTCCGGGATAATTTTAGAATCATTTTGAGACTTTTTTACACAACTTTGGGGTCATTTCAAAATTGTTTCGGAATTATTTTCGGGAATTTTTCGACACAAATCACGGGATTTATACGGTTAAATATTGAGTATTTTCGCGATTTTTTCACTTGAAATCGGGACTGTTTTAAGAACCTTTTGGAAATTCTTTCGGAGTAATTTCAGGACATTTTCGAGACTTTTTTTTGCATCTTTTTTTGAGATCAATTATTGATTGTTGTCATAATAATTTCGGGATCAGCTGAAATTGTAAACATTTCTGGGGATTACGAATAAAAATGGCAAATAATTAGAGTATTTTTTTCGCCTTACTTAAAATCCATACAATTGGCCCAGTCTAACATTGATATTTTAGTTGAGAAACTTGTTTCCTCTGCAGCGAGATAGGAAAATAGGATATGGCTTGTAACTTGCAGATTGGCATATAAATCTGATTTTGTCATTGTACCTTCAATACAGGCAACAAGTAAGTTGCTTGTTTTACAATTCCTTATTAATATAATTGGCTATTTTAAAACTTATTTGCTCATAACTACAACATCCACAAACACTTTAGCTGGAGGCTTATAGTCTAGACTATTTTCCTATGCCCATAACAAGTGCATAGACAAAGTGTGAGAAATGGAATGATTGAAATATTCTATTTTTTATTTTATTTTATTTTATTTTATTTTGTTTTATTTTATTTTATTTTATTTTATTTTATTTTATTTTATTTTATTTTATTTTATTTTATTTTATTTTATTTTATTTTATTTTATTTTATTTTATTTTATTTTATTTTATTTTATTTTATTTTTTTTTATGTTATTGTATTTTATTTTATTTTATTTTATTTTTCTTTATTTTCTTATTTTATTTTCTTTCCTTTTATTTTTATTTTTTTATTTTATTTTATTTTTTTTTTATTTTATTTTATTTTATTTTATTTTATTTCATTTTATTTTTTTCACTTAATTTTATTTTTAATTTCTTTTAATTAAATTAAGTTGTCTGTTACATTTCTAATAAAGCAAGTCATCATCGCTGTTGTGTCAAAGAATTTCCTCTGAACCTTTTTCCATTCAATATCCCAATTTCATTGTTTTGCTGGCTGCTGTCCATCATGCCCATAAATACCAGCAAAAATACCAAACAAAAGAAATTTTAATTTACGTTCATATTTATTTTTGCTAATCCTTCCATGTGCCTCCTTTTCCCCCTCAAAACTAATTCAAGGCTTTGTTTATTTACAACATTTTGCATAATTAAATGCAATTTCACAAAATTGCCAGCTGTGCGGTGGGCGCTCAACCACTGGGTATACTCGTACAATCCGAACCATACAAAGTGGGCTGGCAAGCAAATAACCTTCGCAACGAAGCTCAAATTGCGTGGTTGGCAGTGTACAGTTGAAAGGTCAGCACGCTGAGGTGGGTGTGGTTTGTTTATTTGGTGCTGCCTCCTTTTTGATATTCAGAAATTTTCCATGACTGATTTGAGTACGCCTGCCATGCATGTATATGTTCATTTTTATAAATATATACAAATCTATGTGAGGGTAAATAATAATTTTGTATATATCCTAAGTTTGATATGAAACTAAGTACAAATTGGTTTTCCATATTGATCAAAAATTTCAACTCAACATATGAATCGAGTTAGCTATCGACAGCGTCAATCTTTATCAACACACATACATGCATACTTTAAATGTCCTTCGCTGATTGCATATTTATAAACGTGCAAATATCGCAATTTAATGAGCGTTTTCCGTGCAAGTCCTGCGGGCTAAGTTAGTATAAAATTCGAATGTGGATACCCGCAAAGAGTTTAATGGAAAACATGCCGGTTTGTCATAATGGAAATCAATTTTTTTTTTCTGTTTTTATATTTCTGTTTTTATATTCCTGTTTTGAAACTTATTTTTTAATCCTTTTTTAAAATTGTTATAAATTTTTTTTTTTAATTTTCATTTTTAAAAATTTTTTTTAAAATTTTTTAAATTTTTTTTAACTCTGTTTTTGTATTTTTTTTAACTTTTTTTATTTATTTTGTTTTTTATTAAAACTCAAATTTTTTTTTTCTAATTTTTTTTAATTTTTTTTTAGGTATTTTTTTATTTTTTTTTAAATCTCCATTTTAAAATTTTTTTTCTAATGTTTTTTATTTAATTATTATTTTAAAATTTTTTTTTGTAATTTTTTGTAATTGTTTTTTTTTTTTTATTTTTTTTTTTACTAAATATTAAGTTAAACATTTTTTTTTGTAATTTTGTTTTTAAATTTTCTTAATTTTTTTTTTTTGTAATTGTTTTGAAATTTTCTTTTTTAACTTTTTTTTTTCATTTTTTTTTTGAATTTTTTTTTTTGTGGTCATTTTTATTTGGTCGACTAGCATTAATATAGACCCATTGGTAGTTGCTCTGTACTTCTGCATATTTCTGTCAGCTGTCAGAAACGTATAGGTTCTACTTAACTTGAATATTTAATGAAGTTAAACATTTCCTTGTCCGCTTTATATTCGTCTACATATTCATATGTATTGATTGCTAAGCATAATTAAAAATTCATATAGAAATGCCGATGGTTTATATACCGAAACAAATGTATGTGTACAATACAACGCAGTGGCGCTGAAACGTTAAACTGCTTGACCTAAAATTGTGAAAGAACAAACTGCTAATAATGGGAAAATTTCTACAATAGAAGAAGACCTCACGTCAATGAGCAATAGATTGGCGCTTATTGATCACTTCGGGAAAAAATAAAAAAATTTTTATTTCTGTTTAACCCTTGACAAGCTAATAAATATACTTTTGCTTCGATGAATCAAGTTTTAGCAAGAAAACTGTTTGCAATTTTCCTGCTTCAGTGGCACATTCGTTCACATAATTTTTTTTTTATAAAGAATCTGCGAAATTTGTACGGCTCACACAGGGTTAATTGATACAAATATTTCTTAAAATTGATTCAAAAAATCACTTTTACTACTTTCTTTGCCACGCCTCAATTCATTATGTTGAGCTCATTTGAAACGACAAAAAACTTCGCCTCAACATTTTTCAAACAAAGAATTTTCGCAATTTAAATTTCATTTGCCATAATTTGATATTCACAAAAACTTGGTTTCAACGCAATTAATCTTTGACATGAGCATACTTGATGCGCAAGCCAACAAAAACGTCAATTAAATCCGTATAAATAACAAAATTAAAAATGGATGAGAAGAGAGTAATGTCGCGCATATGCTTTTACGAAGATACATTAGGGTGTGCCTTATTTCAAAAGTAATGTTTTTTTTATTTTGAAAAAGTGAATTTCACAAATTTTATCTATCATTTGTTTAAATAAAAAATTTGCAAATCGATCATAGACAAATATACTATTCAGTATCTCTCCAAAAAATTACTGGGTATCAGTTAAATTTCACTTACAAAGTGTCTTTTTACCATGAAATTCGAAAAATTAAAGTTTGTTTTTTTTTCGACCACCCTAATGAAATCCTGTGTAGTAGAGATGTTAGGGGGTGTTAAAAATAACCAAACAGGTTACAAGTAATATATGAATCGAATCAGATTTTTCGATGAAAGAATCATTATTATTTAAGCCAAAAGAATCCAGAACAACAGTTTTTCGATTTTTTGTACGTATGTCGGTATGTTTGAACGCGCATCACTCAAAAACTGCTTAATAAAATTGAATGCAACTTTCACGGTTGTAGTGTTAAAGGACTCACCCAAAGTTTAAGATATTCCTTATTTCGAAAACTCAATTGGTTTCGGAGTTATCGACCAATATGTGGAGCAGTGCGACTCGAAATGTGGTAGTACAGTCTCGAAATCAAATGAAATGAGATAATGAGTGCTGCTAACAAAAGCTGAAATCGGAAACAAAAACCTGAATAAGAAGTTGAAGTCAGTCGTAGTAAGCTACAAGTATTCGGATTCGGTAACGAAGCTTCGTAACAGCCCTAGTATGAAGTAACGCCTTGAGTAGAGATTGATGTGCATACAAAACTATCGGCTTGCGAGAACCATTGACGACTATGATTCTCAAAATTAATTTAGTTTAGTGAAGGACTTACTGAAGTCAACAAGAAACATTGTGTTGTCGCTACAACAACAACAAATATTCAAGGAATTTTTATACCACAATAACCGAATGTGCTGAAGCCATAGAAGCTCTAAAAACTTCGATATTTAAAAAGAAAAATTTAAACCTCCATAAAATAGGCCTCACCATCACCAGCATACGCCTAAAAGTATGCCAGTAAATAGTTTCGTACTTTAGAAAATATGCACTCCGAAGTGCACAAATATGTTATCCCACCGTTGAAGGCATTGGCATTTATAATCTAAGTAATCCCCAATCCCCCAACGCACAACTCCTGCAGACTCACTCACTCACTCAAACAGTCATCCATAAAAGTGCCATCAAACTAAATCTTGATGTTATGAGCACAAACGAAAATTTTCTCACACAAACAAAAACAACAACAACATAAACACACCAAAAGTCAACAAAATCTCAAGAATTCGCACAAGAAGTTAGAGATTACGAAGGTTGCACGCCACACCAACGAGCATGCAACTCAAGAAAAATTATGTTGTATGCGGTGGAAAATGACTGTCATTTATTATCGAAATTCATAACCAGAATTGCGCGCATTTATAAGTGCCCCTGCGCACCACCACTACCACTTCCCCACAAAAGTGCACGAAACTACTTGAATGCATCGCAATCAGCGCTTCTAGTGCTGCTATCGCTTCCACGATGGCACGTCTCACAGGCGAAGAAATGATAACGTTTTTATGTGGCGCGTTCAACTATTCAACAAACTTTGAACGTTCAGTAATCCATTGCCAATATTATTGAAGATGACAGTGGTAAATTGGTGAAGGTTGAGAGGAGGCTGAAAGAAAAATTGAAATGCAGTGCAATGAACTAGTGGGAACGCAGATAAATGGAGGTACAGTGGTGAGGAAAATAATAGTGGTGATATGGTATTAGATTTGATTTACTTCGAGTTTCCAAAAAAGAAAACTACCACAAATCTGTTACGGCCGGGCTCTTGCATCAAATGATGTTCATCAGTTCATGTCACATCATGTGATCTCAGATCAAATGAGGTAGAAACATATCACAACATGATTTGCTTGTTTTGCAAGCCACGCCCACTGGTAAAAATTCAGCTAAAATTAATTGTTAGATTTGGGTATGGAGATAAATATCATATCAGAAAATATCACGCTCATCAAACCACATCACAGCAACAAATCAAGATATGCCACATTAGAAAATGTATGTAAGTATATCATCAATTAAAATACATCATATACTAGATAAAGGCATTTTGATGATGTTCTATCAGTTCAAATCACTTCATATGACATCAGATCACATGAGGTAGTACCATATGACATCATGATTTGTTTGTTTTGTAACCCATATCCACTGCCTTTAAGAAGTCGGCTTAAATTTGAAGTCAGACTCATCTCAATATAAAAAAAATATCACCCTCATCAAATCACATCACATGAAATTGGTGTGATATCAAACCAGCTACATAATATCTATCTTATCAAGATAGAACATATCAGAAATGATCAATTAAAGTCAATCTTATATACCACAGCTAAGTACAACTAATATTTTATATTTCATAATATCATGTGGTCTAACAGGAGAAAATTTTATCACATTAAGTGAGATCGCAACTCATAATATGAAAACAATTAGATCACATGTGATGAATCAAGAAAAAGCAAAATCAAAAATGTGTCACTGGATCAATTAATATTATGTAGAAAATTCTAATATATACTAGATACAACCATGTGATTTATTTTAAATCATAAAACACCATATGGTCTACCAAATAAAATCATATCACATGACTTTGAATCACTTCACAGTAGTTCATATTTGATGAAGATATAACAAACATTTAAAAAAAAATTAAGCAGATCAAGGCGTTGTTCTTCGAACTATGCATTTTAAATGAAAATTATGCTTTCATACAAATTATTTTATGTGTTTCAAAAAGGGTCATGTCATATTTCAATACTTGTGATATAATGACTTATGTGCTATAAATTGATATTACGTTTGCCGTGTAAGCCAAATTATGTAGAATGTGGCAAGTAGAGGTGACAGCGTAGGCTGATGTCATATCACAAGAACTCTTTCACATCACAACTGCTCAAATTATATGATAAAATCCTTGCAATAACAAGTTCTCAAAAATCACCAAGGCGCTTAGATCATATCATTGCCTGTCATGTGACTCAATACTTGTGAAAAATTTCATTAAAATAGCGTATTTCACATGGAATTGTCAGAATATATCACATCACATGATATCACTGAGAGTGCATACGATATCACACCACATCAACTTATGCTATTTTAATCAATTTTAAAGAAATTTTTGTTGTTTATTGTGCCACAAGGTGTAAAATCGGCTACGGATATGTCATATGAATACCATCTTAGAGTATTTAAAGTCATTCTGTCGCATTTCCATTAATTCAGCGACCACTGTACAGAAACACAGCGAGAGTTTCTTAGAGCTCAATGCTTGGAGGATACACATAGAGCAGTAGCACACACATTCACATCTTTACATTCTGATAAATAGTTTTATTGGTTAGCAGCTATAAACGCGCCGACAGGCATAAGGCATCAGCCAACATCATAAATGCTTATCGCTTTTTCCATCTCCCCCCTCCCTCGTGCCAAGTTATATTCAACTTTTTATCCAGAAGCAAGTTTTCGAATCCACAGAATCTTCACTACAACAGCACATCCAGAGCGCAAAAACTATCAAAAGTAATAACAAGAATCACAACAACAATAAAAATAACATCAAAGTCGCTAACAAATGACTGCAAGTGACAAATACTGTTGGACTGCGGGCGGGCGGGGGAGTGCCAGGGCATATATTAATTTTCCTTCCTTTCACGGCTAACTCAACTTTAGTTCGTTTTTATTTATTTAACACAAAACCCCGAAAAGCAACCAAGAAAGCCAAGTTTTTTTTTGTTTGATGGTAACACTCAAAGTTTGTCTAAGAATAAAGCAGAAAGCGCAAAAAAGCCAGATAGCAAAGCATGACGGCATGATGGCATGGCAATGAGCCAAAAGGCCAAAGAGCAAAACTAAGAAATGCCAAAATGCACCAAAGCCAACTAAAAGGCAGACAGAGAGATATGTTTGTAAGTAAGTAATCTTTTGTGTTTGTAACTCTGTATTTGTGGTCCTACCTAATAGCCCGAAACTGCCGTTCTCTCAAAGGATGTCTTCTTATAGCCCCCACCCATTCTTTCCCTACTTATCCTGCTGCTTCAAATCGGCATTGTTTGTTGGAATTTGTTCTTGAAATTTTTATTGTGTAATTTTGTTGAAAATGTAAGTGTTTTATGCTAATAAGCAGAGATTTCAGAATCACAGTCCGCCTAGTTATTACGAAAATTTGGATCATCAAGTCAAGTAAATGGTTTTTGCTACTCAAATTAAAATGAGTTTGTTCCTTTCGTGTATTACTTTCCTTTCGCGTCATTGGTTTGACAAATGATAAACAATTTTTTTGCAAGGCTTTGTTATTTCAATGCTTCTGAAAATGTAATCGCATCTTATAATTCACAGTACGACTGCCTGGAGGGTTGATTATTATAAAAACGAGTTGGTCACATCAATGAGGTCAAGTCGAACGATTTTTTATTATCAGAAAAATGTGCTATGACCATGAAGGTCACAGATATGAGATTGGTTGCTTCTTGACGTCTGTGCACCTATTCGTATATCTTTGTGATTTTTTAAGCTGCTACTTTTTTTCTACCAGGGAGTTTTGTGGACCTGTGATTTTTTCGTGATCTGTGAACATTTTCCGCCACTGGACCGTTTACTTTTCAAGTCCGTTTGCCAGTGACATTTTAGTGCCAGGTTTTAGAAAAGGCGATATTTTTGAAACCTATGACTTTTTTCGTCCCAGTGATTTTTTAACCTGCTACTTTTTCGAAACCAGTGACTTTTATGGTACTAAAGTCGGATTTTCCAACAGAAGACGAATATTTGGAAACCAGCGACTTGTTTGGTCTCGGTGATTTTTTTCAACCTGCTATTTTTATGCTACCAGTGAGTTTTGTGAACCTGTGACTTTTTCGAAACCAATGATTTTGTTTGAACCGTTGACTACTGAAGAATGTAGCTTTTGTTGGTATAAGACACTTATTTTTTAATCGACGATTTCTTTGGAACCAGTGACTTATGTGAACAATTACCTCCACTGAACCGTTTACTTTTGATGAATATGACTGTTTTTGGTATCAGGAATTTTTTTTTTAAGTCCATGATTTTTTCTTTTGAACCAGTGACTTTTTAGTAACAGTGACTTATGTTTGTCAACCTGTGACTTTTTCGAAAGGATTATTTTTTTCTGAAAAGCAACCTTTTTCAAGAATGTGATTTATTTTATAAAAGTAACTTATTTTAAACAGTGATTTTTCGAAACCTGTGATTTCTTTACCAAATAGTTTTCTTTAACTCACGACTTTTCAAAATCAGTCTTTTTTTTGTATCAGTTACTTTTTAATCGGTTACTTATTTCAACTTTTGCGAACAAGTTCCAGTTTTGAAAAGTTACTTTTATGGAAGTAGTCACTTTTTTCATAAAGTGTTTTTTGTGTGCCTAAAGTTACTACCTGTGATTCATATTGGTATTAAAATATTGTGCTGCTATCGTATTTCGCTTCAGCATACGCCTTTCCTATTCGCATTCGTTATTCAAGTTACAAACGACTTTTCATGCATCACTTAATAAGGGATTAAGTTATAATTATTTAAAGATAAAGTGGATATAAGATTTATTTTAATTACTCAAATCCAAACGTTTTTTTATTTATATAAATTTTATCACAAAAAAATGGCAAACAAACTGCCAATTAACCTATTGCCCCCGGCCACAGAGTTTGCTTTATGCCAATTTTACAAGCACACAATCTCACAAAATAAATAAGGTTTGAAGTATAACTAACGAATGGATGCATAGTAATCCATACACTAGGGTGTTTAACAAAATTTTAATTTTTCCAACGGATTTAATAAGTTTGAAACTTTCTGTAAAATGGCTGCGAGTGGAATCAGCAATCAAAAAATTATACATTCTAGGAAAAGCTGCTAGTTGAAAGAGTCACTGTTTCCAAAAACATCACAAATTACTAAAGTCATTAGAAAAATCACAGTTCCAAGCAAAAGTCGCTGCGTTACAAAAAACTGAATACAAAAAAGTCATTGGTTTCGAAAACATCATATATATCAAGAGTCGTGTATTCCAAAAAAAAATCACAGTTCCAATGAAAAGTCGCTGGTTGGAAAAAGTCACTGATTACAAAAAAAACTGAATACAAAAAAAAACTGAATATAAAAACGGCATTGGTTCCGAAAACCTCATATATCACAAAAGTCATGTATTAAAAAAATTCACAGTTCCCAGGAAAAGTCACTGACAAAAATCTGAATTCAAAAAAAATCAGTAGTTCCAAAAATTGAACGAATTACAAAGGTCACCAGCTTAGAAAAATCACTGATCCAAGGATAAGTCACAGGTTGGAAAAAGTCACTGGTCACAAAAAGCTGAATAAAAAAAAATTACTGGTTCCAAAAATTTCATAAATTACAAAAGTAACCTACTTACTTAAAAAAACCGCCAGAATTTAAAAAAAGGTGCTGGTTGAAAAAGTGAAAAAAGCTATATCTATGTATATAAAAAAAGTAAAAAAAAAAAAATAACAAATTCCAAATTTCATCTTTTCAAAAAAAATCACAGATTCAAGAAAAAGTCGGTGGTTGGAATAAAGTCACCATTATAAGAATGGTCAGATTTTTGCGTTATCCAAAAATTTAATTGCCTCCAACATACTAGTAGAAATTGTTACAACAAATTCACCGTTCCTTTTCCGTTCCTTCTTTATCACCTCTCATAATTTTTCCCCATAACATCCATCCCTGACACAAACACATTGACACATTGCCAAACTCTTTTGCATGAGTCTAGGATGTCTTTTTTAAATTTATATATTGACGTTTGTGCTTTTGTTTAAACTTCTATATTAAACGTTGAATTGCTAGTAAGTATATATGATTGTAAATATATGTATTTATGTCTGTATCAAAATGTCTGTGCAAGTACCGAACACGTGTTGCTTTTGTACTATTCAATTAGGCAAATACCTGCATTCATGTGGTGCTAACAAATATTCAGTATTTGGTATTTTGAAATGCTCGTAGGATAGACCATTCAATGCTTACCTCAGTCTGAGTGATATTTGGGTGCTACTGAACAGTTATAGTATATGATTACGGTGACCATAAGTATTTAATTTTCTAATTAATTTGAACTCTCACAAAATTTTGCATCCCAAATTCTCTGCCAAGCCTGCATTAGGACCCACAAATCGTACTTAACACTATTTTTCCTTCGCAATCGTATATCTCTATATTCATTCCACTAAGTATATTTGTATATACACTAATTATAATTATTTATTATATTTATGCAAAATCAGCATGATAGTTGTAAATTATTTTATTACTTACGTACTAAGGGACTAAATGTCTAATTTATTTTGTGCTAATTTAATAGTAATTCAAATAAAACCTCAAGAAATCAAAAGCATATTCGCATAATTATAAATCAATAACAGAATGCAATAAAATTTTGTTAATTTTTCTAAGAATAATAATAATAATTATGGGATTTAAAATCAAATATGGGGTTACCACTTTCAGCAAAAGTGGGTACTTACAACGAGATTTATTCAAAACTGCAATAAAAAAAGAAAATAAGCTAAGCCATCATCGCTGATAATAAATCTAAATTTAGTTATTTTAATATTAATAAATATATAAATATTTGGCTAATATAGACACTAAACACAGATCTTTTGATCTACATATATAAATGCAAGGGCGGTATGCTAGATAATTACAAAATACACAGTCAAGGAAGGGAAAAACGGCAACAGCAAAACTAATCTAATATTTGACTAAGAGAACATACACCAAGATATCTTTTACAAAATTTTAAAAACGTTTTGGTTTTTTATTTTAAATAAATTTTATATTCAAATAA
>OX608082.1:6887856-7202856 GCA_951509765.1 Sphenella marginata
CTTTTTCCGTCCCATTTTATTTTATTCTTTTTCTATCGAATATTTTTCCTTTTTTTTTTTGGTAAAATGAAATATGCGTTTGAAACCGCAACACCCTAATGTGCATACTACAGAACCAAATGTTGTTATAGAGACACATAAATCGTTGAGCTTGTAGTTAATTCCACTCTCAGGTAAACTGTGCTATCTGTCATGTTATATTGCTTTGACTCTGTCAGTAAATACATACATACATAAATACGAATGTCTTCATCTTTTTCACTTTTATCCACCTCATTTTAGTCTAAATGTATATTTTATGTACGGTTAACTAGTTGTATCACGCGTGCACTTCTAAATACGTCAAAACAGATAGGATTTCGCTATATTTAGATAAGTTTCACTGATTTTACTGATTGCTATCAAATTTAACAAAACTACACTGTGCAACATTCTGTGTTATTTCATGCAATCGAATGATGGAAGCACTACAAATTATGAGGCAAGGGGAAGCGATTTCTTTTTCATTTTACTTTATTTTGTATGAGTCAAAACCATTGGAAAAAACATTTGCATTTTGTTTTAAACAATTATCTTCGTGCTTGTCACAAATGCCCACATCGCTCAATCACATGAATGTCGCCACCATGATATGTAGCTAAAGATATTGGCTAGCGTCCACCTGTCAATCTACTTTTGACAGGCAGTAAATCCATCTTACTGAATACAACTTAAGCCATTTGAGTGAGCAATTTCTCTTCGAAAAGCTTGTTGAAAGAAAGTAAAAAAAAAAAAAAAAATATCCGTGATGAAGCAAAGTCTAGAAATACATTGTGGCTGTACAGATCGCCAAAAACAAAAAAAAATTATGAAAAAAAATGTATAAATAAGAACAGAGTAAAATAACGAAAAAACATAGTAAAAAGAAAAAATATATTTAGAAAATAAAAAATGAAGAAAAACAGTTTTATAAATAATAAAAAAAAAATAATAAAATAAAAACAACAATAAAATAAAAAAAATAAAAATAAAAAAAATAGCATAATGAAAAAACAAAAAATTAAAAAAGAATAAAATAAAAATAAACTAAAAAATGAAAATAAAATAATAAATAAAAGTGAAATAAGAAAAATTAAACGAAAGAAGAAAAAAAATAATTAAAAATGAAAATAAAACCCCATAATTAAAAATAAAGATAAAAAATAAGAGAAATAAAGAAAAAATTAAAATGTAAGTTAAAAAGATTAGTAAAAGAAGATTAAAAAGTTACGGAGCAAAGAGATTTTAAAATCAAAAAAGCAGACGAAAAGCTTTAAATAAATTTTCTGATTAAAAAATTTAAGTTAAAAATAACTAAAAACTCGAAGAAATAAAAACACACCAAACCCAAATATGTCAATGCTTCTGTAAAATGTTTAACCCAATAACTTTGTGCTCATCATAAGCTCCTTTAATGGTTATTTTAGCTTTGGCATTTGCATTTTTAATTTTCTCTCTTACATTTTCAACTCGTCATTTGGATTTGTTTGAGCTTCACTAATCCCCGCCAATGCTAGCTGATGAGTTACGCGCAGTAACATTTTGCGGTTGTCGTAGAAAATGTGGCTAAGTCTACACGTGGGGGGTTTATCTTTAGTATCATCCCACTTCACCTCCTAATGCTAAACGACAATATAAATATTCTTTACAGTAATTTCACAACTTTGAGCTTCATGCAGATTTACTGTCAACTGCATTCATTTACAAACAAACAATTCTCAAATGTTTTGCGTTTCTCAATCATTGAGCGATGTTTTGTATTTATATTTTTTATTTTGTATTTAATGGTTAACCGCATGTAATGTTACTTGGTCCCTCGTTCCCTCTGTTATTTCCATATGTCATACGCAAATCATATCTTGGGTTTTTTGCATTTATTATGCAACCATAACCGCACAAAGCGAACTGAAAAAAAAAAAACAAAAAAAAACGTAAAACAACACGTTTTAAATAAAAATTGAAACGCTGAGTGTAGCTTTTGCATTCAGCGTAGGAAACACTTTTTCTTTTTTTATTCCCCTTTTTTCTGTTTTTTTTTCTTTTCTATTTTATTTACTCTTTTTTTTAAATAGATCATTCATACTTGATATAAAACAGTTTACTTTGAAAGCGAGAAAGAAAAGATGTTGCACTCAAAAGGAACTTTTATGCAAAAAAAAAAGCGAAAAGCAAAATACAGTGCGTTTCAAAATATAGTGACGCCTGTCAAAAAGGTTTTGAAGTGGTATTTGGTACTAGCCCAGAACTCCACAACTAGAAATAAACGAACAGAGAAAATTGAGCACGGTCCCTAGGCCAAATCGAAACACCTGCTGATTCGAAAACGCCTTAACTCAGAATCTGTTTCACTTTCTTTTTGTTTTTTTGTTCTTATTGTTTTTTTTTGGTTTTTATTGTTTATTTGGTTGTTTTGTTTTTATTGTTTATTTTTTGTGTTTTATTTTTTCGGTTTTTTATTGTTTTTTTATATTGTTTCTAATTTTTTATTTGTTTGTATTTTTTTTTATTTTTATTTGTTTTTATTTTTTTTATTATTTTTTTTACTTTCAAAAACCTAAACTGAATCTTATTGGGTTTTTTTTTTATCAGAAAGGGTTAAAAAAAATCCTATGATAGGCCATGTTTGAAAAAGATATGGAGCTTTCGAAACAACAGCTGATCCAGCCCTTGATAAGAAAAAATCAATCAACAATTCTGTAAATTTTATTACCAAAACTTTTGCAACGTACTGTAGAGAAGATGAATGAATTCATTGTAACCAGTTGACTTTCTTCCATTGAAATTATCTAAGCAAAAAGTGCGTGCATTTGAAATTGAAGTGAACCGCATTGACGCAGGTCGGAAAATGCACGCACTCAAGTGAAAACTTAAGCATTCGGAAAACATGCAATGCGAATAGCAGCAGTGGGAAGGGCACTGAAAAACTGCATCGGCACACTCACACACAAACACACAGACAATGTGCTGTCAATGTGAATGAATGCATTTGCAAGTGCATAAATCAAGAAAACATATCGCGGGAAAATTACGCTTTGAAAATTCATCGTAACTTTTTGTTGGTTTTCATTTATTGAGTTCAACTTTTTGCTGCTTGTTCTGCTTCTGCTGCAATTGAATGGGTTTTTGCTAACAATGGAGTGACGAGATTTTCTGGAAAATGTTGAATGCGTTATTAGGAACGTTATCAAGGCGCTATGAACAATGCGTTGTAGTGGAATCCATTAATAAAGTTGTTTCTATTGAAGACAAAAGTATTTAGCGGGTGAGGAAAGCTGTTGAACACAAAACACAGAAATTAAGAATGAAATCGTAGCTGGTTTTTGTGTAGCGGAAAATGTTAAAAGCAGCGTGGCAGCTAGAAGAAATTAAAATTTGTTGTTCTAAATATCAAAAAAAAATTCTAAAAAAGCAAAAAAAAAATCAACCAGCCGAGCAGTGGAAAGAGCACTGCTTTTTTTAAATTTATTTATGTTATAATTTTTTTTTTTTAATTGATTTTTTATATTTTTGTTTTGTTTTTTTATTTTTGTCTATTTATTTTTATTTTATTTATTTCTTGTATTCCTCTTTATTTTTTTTTTCTTTTTTGCCAATTTTTTATTATTTGTTTTATTTATTAATTTTTTACTTTTTTGCTTTGTTTATTGATTTTTTTAATTAATTTTTTGTTTTATTTATTTTTTATTTTGTTGATATATTTAATTTTTTTTGTTCATTTATTTTTTTTTCTTGTTTTTTTTTATTTATTTATTTTTTTTTGTTTTTTTTTTTCTTTATTTTTTTCTATTTATTTGTGTATATATTTCTTTTGTATTTTTTTATTTATAATTTTTATTTATTTTGTTTTGTTTATCTTTTTTATTTTTGTTTCTGTATTTATTTTATTTTAGTTTTTCGTATTTTTTAATTTTTTTCTTAATTTTTTTCTTAATTTTTTTATTTTGTTTTTTTCATTTATTTTTTTTAAATTTATTTAGCTATTATTATTATTTTTTTCATTTATTTAGTTATTTTTTTTTTTTCATTTATTTATTTATTTATTTTTTTTTCATTTATTTAATTTTTTTTGTTTAATTTTTTTTTTTTTTTTTTTTTTCATTCATTTATTTATTTACTTTTTCCCCCAAAATCATCGATTCCGATTAAAACGTATCCCAGCTCAATATCTATACAAGCGCATGTAGGCCACTTTAACCGCAAAGAAACCCAATAAATTTTTAATGTAATTATTGATTGCGCAGAAGAATAAACCAATTCTAAACCTATCATTCTCCCTTTGTCCCTTTCTCTCTCTCTATCTCAATTAATTACTTATGAATTCCCAAACTACGCACAATCTATTTATAGCCTGGCTCATGCTATCACATTTAAAATTCAATTAATTTATGCTATTTTCAACGCATTCCCCATCGGCAATTTTCATAATATCCGTTTAAGCTGTTCGTATCCGCCGGCTACTAAGTTCCGTCAAGTGACAATAACAATAACAACAGCAACACTAAGACAAACGAATCAAAAAAATAAAACAAACCAAATCTAACATTAAAGTTATAAAATCCTCTCTCTACAGGTCGGCGAACTTTGATGAATGCATCCGTTCTTCATCTCTCTTCTCATAACCACATTCCGTTATCATACTCACAGCCGCCCACTTTGACTTTGTCAAAGTATTGCCAGCTGTTCCTAAATGCATACTCGCGCCCCACCCGCCCATGTTAGTGCGACCCACGCAAATTCAATTTATGCAACTCGTTTTTAACACACTTCGCATTCACTTGCTCGCTTGCTCATTCGTTAATCTGCCTGTCGGCAATGGTTGTAAACGTCATTAGTGGTGCGCATTCTCATCGCTGTTGCGTTTGGGGCCAATGTCAACTGAAGAAGCGGTGGTGGCTGTGGTGGCAGCAGCTGAGGCAATTCGAAATGCATTGACTTAGGTTGTGTCGTTGGTGTGGCCAGGTCGACGTTTGGTGTTGGTGCTGTGTTACGTTCCGTTGGGAATCATTGTAGGCTTGCCTGACTCTTTACAAATGAGCGCTTCGACGTTGCGTTGCGTTGAAGTCCCATTTGAAATTATTTATGAAACTGTTGAGTGTTACAAATAAAAATAATTAAAATATGGCAAACGAGATAGGGGGATAGAGAACAAGGTTTCTGTGTGTTTGCGTTGACGCTTGCGCTTGGGTGTGGTTTTGTTCAAAAAAAAATTGAAGTGGCGCACATTTTTTTTTCAACTTTCACGATTTGCCTTTTGTTACATATTTTTATATATTAATTTTTATATTTATGTGATTTGTTATTTTTGTTTCTAGTAAAAAAAATTAATCCGAAAAATTAAGGTTATGGGTTATTGTTGGTTAACAAATCCGTCAATTATTCCAGAACCCTAATCATCCTTTTCATTGGTTCCCCATTTTTAGCCTTCCCACCTTCCTCGTACTTCTTTTTTTACTATAAACCTCCTTCGCTTCCTCATCCTCAGTATTTTCAGCTTCTTATCCCTAGCTACGTCTCTACTTTCCTCAAAAATGTAGTCGTGTTTAATTTTTTTCTGTTGTAGCTGCAGTCCACCTCAATTTTCCTAAACCTTTTTTTCTCTTTCCTCTTTTCACATTCCTTTTACCGTCACCTTTTCCTGTTCCTTTTTTCGACATTTAGTTCGCTCTTCTTTTTCCTTTCCCTTCCATTCATTTCATGTATCCTTTCGTTTTAATTTTTTTGTTTCGAACTTTTGTTTCTCGATTTTCCATCTCTTTCCTTTGCCTTTTCCTTCCACTTTTCATATGCTTTCCTTTTACATTCTACCTTTCATTTTCCTTTACATTCTATTTTCCTTCATATTTCCCCTTTACCTTTACCTTTACCTTTGCCTTTACCTTTACTTTTACCTTTACCTTTACCTTTACCTTTACCTTTACCTTTACATTTACCTTTACCTTTATCTTTATCTTTACCTTTACCTTTACCTTTACCTTTACCTTTACCTTTACCTTTACCTTTACTTTTACCTTTACCTTTACCTGTACCTGTACCTGTACCTTTACCTTTAGCTTTAACTTTAACTTTAACTTTAACTTTACCTGAACCCATACCTTTAGATACAAATTTGATTTTTATCCTCTACCATAGATTTGTATTATCCAAGTATCATCCTTGCAAACAACTAAAGCACTCTTGAGTTTCCAATTATATTTCATTTTCATAATAATCATACAATTTACTATATCTATAACAATCGTATATTGCACAACAGTATCTCATCATCATTTTTCTTTTCCTTTTCTTTATTTCTAGGTGTGTACTTACATTACATTCTTGCAACTTCAATTATTTGAAATTTTTTCCACTTGTCTGATTCTTCAACAAACGACAAATCACTTCTGTCTTGGTCATTCGTGCAGGTAAGCCACAATTTGAATGGATTTTTGTAGCCAAGTGACTGATAACTTTATATAACTACACTACAAAATACTTATTTGAAATATAAAAATTGCAACAACAGCAACTAAAATTCTTTATTTACAAGCAAAGTGTCTCCATTCATTCTTCGGAATTTATGTGTTGTAATTCTTCATCGTAGTTTTATATAACGAAAATATGCAAGTTAGAAGGATAGTAAGAAAATAATAGCAAACATTCTTTCTAGTCCACGCTCTTCGCTTTCCACTTGCTTGCTTGATGGACAGTTGAAGGCAAGAGATAATGTAGAAAAGTGTGGAGGGGTATACCTTGCGATTTCTGTAGAAATTGGCTATCTGTATGATGCCCCCAACCGTGAGATAGACATGCAGTCTGTCGTTATGCGGCGTTCATAGCAATTTGGGAAGAGGGACAACACTCCGCGACAAGCGGAACAAATTGCATATTTCGCCACATTCACATCCATTATTATCACAATTATTTTGTTGATATTTTTTCTTCTTGAATTTTATGAAAGCAGTTAGTTGTTGGTAGCTAGTGTATGTAATACTGAGATTCTCTGAACGTTGGCTTCTGGTTATGATGGAATTGTATATAATCATACATACATAAGTACTGTTTGGTGCGGGTAGTCTGCAATTTTTTTTTGTTGATTCTTTGAAGTATAAGAAATCTTGTACAATTTAAACACTGCTTTTGGCGACGATAAAGCTTCTTTTATAATGGAAATGTGAATTGCATTCAAATAGAGATATAGAAAATTAAAAAAAAATATAATATAATTAGCAAAGACCAAAAGTTATTTGAAGTTAATTGCCGAAAAAACATTTCATTTATTTTATTAACATTTGTAAAATATTCAACCGAAATTTGTAAAATAACAAAAAAAAATTTTCATGGAGGAAATATAAAAAAAAATTACAAGTAACCCCAAAAAAATTTAAATTTAATTATAAAAAAAAAATTTGGCCAAAAAAATTTAAAGAAAATAAAACTAAAAAAAAAAAAATTTAAAATTAGAGTTAATAATTAACATAAAAATTAAAATAGAGAAATTGAATTAAGGAACCAAAAGAAAAAAGTGAAAGTGATACTAAAAATAAATTTAAATAAATAAAAAAATTAAAAACTAATAGAAAATTAAAAAACATTCTTTTAAGGCATGAACGTAAAAAAATAAAAAATTAAAACAACCGAAAAAATAATTAAACTAATTATAGTGATCGAAAAAAATAATTAAACAAAACTATAACAATCGAAAAAATAAATAAAAAATTTTAACAATAAAAACTAAATAAAAAATGTTAGCAATAAAAAATAAATAAATAAAAAAATAATTAAAAAAAAAAGTAAAAATTAAATAAAAAAATATAAAAAATGAAAAAAAAATGTAAAAAATAAATTAACAAAAATGTAAAAAATTAATAAATAAAAAAATAATTAAAAAAATAAAAAAAGTAAAAAATAAATAAATAAAAAAATAAAAAATAAATGTAAATGTAAAATTAAAAAAAAAAAACAAAAAAAATAGAAATAAAATAAAATAAAAAGAAATATAAACAGATATAAAAAAATAAAAATCAATATACAAAACAAAAAGTTTAAAGAACAAAAAATAAAATACAAACAATTATGAGAACGCTTTGTAACAATAAAGATTTCCGAGGAACAAATGCAAAGTATGTATAAGCATTAAATTCTCAAAAAAAATTAAACTTCGTTAGGTGAAACAAATCTAAAATAAATTTATTTTCGTCAGCCAGCTACGATGCCCTCTGGGTGGGTTTCGGTGTGAATCGGGGAGGGATAGATCAACGGTTGTTGTGAAAACACCCACCCTTCCTTGCTTACGAGTTTTGCGTCCGAAGTGCGTGTGTTACTTTGGCACTTTCGAAAAAAACCTGAAAAGTTGAAACGAACCTATTCCTTTAACAGAGTCCATTTTTCACAGTTTAATGTACCATCAACTTACCTGCATTTAAAGTACCTACATAATAAACAAAAATGAAGCCCACGCTAACATTGAAAACAAACATGGAATTCGTGCAGTGACTGTCGGCTGGCTACCTCACCACAACACCAACAATTTGAGTTTTACAAACTTTTCAAGTGCAACTGCACCGGCTAAAGCAACAGCTGCAGGCTGTCTACGTTGCAGCATCCGAGCGTTAACGAGATGTTGCTTGCCATGAAATGCAACACTCAATGCAATGCTACCCACACACACACACACACACATGCACACCAATACAACCGCATACATATACCACAATGCCATGCAGTTCAACAACTGCAATAATAAGAGCAACAAACACATATTTATTGTATGAAAAAAAAATTTTAAAATGTATTGTAAATATGAAACTGCAAAACAACTGCACTGCCATGAACTTTTCCAACTTTTGCTCTTCAAATAGTTGTTTCTGCTTTTTTTTCGCAAAGCCTCAACGCTCTACTCATTGTTGGGCTGTGGCAATGATTTGTAATATGAAAGTTTGTTGTTGTATTTCTTTTTTTCATGAAGTAAATATCTAGAAAAATTCAATATTCATCATTAAATTTCGATTGCAAAGAACATTGGAATGGAATTGTAGTAACTCAATACAAGAGCGACAGATTTGTAGGGTTGTGTATCTGAGAGATTTAGCTTACTTAGATGATTTTGAAGACTTGTTGTTGTTGTTAGCGACATTTTCAAGACTTGAAGAACATCGATTTTTCGTATGTCCTCGGTGTCTAAATGCACTAGTTTGGCGTATAGTCTTTTCAATGGCAGTAAAAAAATAAATAAGGTGGCAACCCTAGCTGAAAGCTCTGCCTACAAATATTTTAGTTGAAATCCAATCTAAAGTAGCTTTCATTTGATACCCATATTGGCGTATATCCCTATTTTTAAGCTTTGAAAATAGGTGGCAACCTTATAAATACTTCCTAGGTGGCAACCGTAGATGGTAACTATACAGAAATATTTTTTGCTGAATTACGACATAAAAGGGCGTTCGTTTGGTCCCCATATTGGCATATCTCATTTTCTTACAAACAAATTCAGATATGTGGCAACCCTGTAAAAGCATGCTAAGTGGCAACACTTTTACCAAAATAATCTGGATCACCTACATACATACATATGTACCAGGTGATCTCGTTTGCTGTAGATATTTATTTATTTATATAGAAACATTTATAGTTTTGTTGTTTGAAAACACTAATCCAAGCGTATTTAGAATTTCGTCTGTATGTCTGTCCGTTTGCGCGCACATCACACAAAAACCACTGAAGAGAATTGAATACAACTTTCGCCGCTGCTTTACTAGTTGTCTAACTAACATTTTAAGATATCTTTTATTTCGATAACTTCATCGGTTTTGGAATTATGAACTAATATGGGGATCTGGGTGTACCCAAAATGTGTTTATCCAATATGGATATCAAACGAAAGGTACTAATGAGTGATGGGAAAAGTGATGTGTTTAACTTCCATATTCATACTATTATATGTTCTCAGACGCAACGAAGCCCGGTCGAGTCTTCTAGTATACCGTAATGGTATTTATATGAACTAATTTGGGTATTCAATTGAAAGTTTGATGACTTGGGCAACCTGCTAATCGCATCAAGAATATTTCAGCAAACTTAACAATCAAATTAGGTATTTCTATATCTATTTACGGTATGCTTAAACATTAGCACTACCATTGAACAGCAAGAAACCTTCAAAGTTTAAACCTTTTTCGCCAACCAATCAGAAAAAAAAAACTTTAAAAAGAAACTTTTGACTTGCATTATTAATATTAAATTAGCAAAAATGATGCCAATAAGAAAGTAAGTAAGTAGTGGTGCAGGGGGAGCGTACACACAGCAGGATAACAGTTTACATACCATAGCCAACGCCCAACTTTGGTGTAAAGTAATGCGATCAAAATGAATATTTAAAAAGATTGAGCCAATCAAGAAAGTAAATAAGAGAATTAAAGGCAAATGAAAGCCAAGGAAATTGCAAAAGATGGAGAAAACGAATGAGAAAAATATGGACCTTAAAAAGTGTTGTACCTTAATTGAGCTAAAAGCTTTTACTTAACAAATACATATGTATGTGCATTCGAAGTAGGCTTTGAGGCAAAAAGAAGTGCTTTAGTGTTGGGCAATAAAAACGCTCATTCGACCACAAATTTTTATTCATTAACAAATGGAATTTATGTTAACTGTCCTTGAAAATGTTTGCTACTACGAACTTGAATATTGCACAAAATTAGGCTAAAGTGATTATTAAAATGAAAACATTCAAAAGAAAGAGCACAGAGAGGTGTAGCAGAAGACGACGTTCTTAGTGCTTTTATTGCTTTTGCATATTTTGAATTAGCATTTCATAAGGCGAAACAGCAATCTACTAGCACATTGGCTCTACTAGGCACCACCATAGCATTGAGGTTATTGAAAGGCTTTGCATAAATTGCGCCGACCTAAATAGAAAAAGGAAATATATACAATAACGAGATTCTAAAAAAAACTCTTGCAATTTCTTGTACTTGAGTGAGGTGAATTTCTATGAATGCTCTACGAGCGGTTTGAGTTGCAGTTCAGTTTTCTTGCGTAGGCTGTTTGTTATTGGCTTGGTTATTTGTGAAGAGAATGCTGGAATGTGTTGTCGCCAACGCCCTGACATTTCAAGCTCAATTTGTATGTACAGGCAAAATGCGACCGATTATCCTTTATGTTTAATGCAATTTTACAGCTTTGGATTTGTTGTGTGGGCGAATACTTTTGCTGCCTTCATACTAAAATTGACATAAAATATTGATAAGGAATGAATAAACATGAATAAGATAAAGTGCAAAAGTTGATTAAAAGAAAAAAACCGTTGAAAGGTCACTGAAAAAGAAATATATGAAAACAGTGAAAAAGGAAAAATTTTATATTTTGCGTTTGTTGACATTATGAGAGGAGGAAAAATTAAAACAACAATACCAATAATTAATTAATATATTAATAATTAAAAAATAATTTAACTTAGTAAAAAAATTAATGAAAAAAAAATGTGATGAAAAAAATTTAGTTAAACAATTTAAATAAAAAAAAATTAATAATAATAAAAAAAAAATAAAAGTAAGAAAAAATTAAATTAAAAGATTTGACTGAAAAAAAACATAAATCAAAACAAAAAAATTAAAAAAAATGTTACATTACAAAAATAAAATTAAAGTTGAAAAAGTGAAATTAAATAATAAAAAAATTTAATAGAAATAAAAAATGTCTAATAAAAAAAAAATAACTAAAAAACAGATTTAAAAGGAAGTACAAACAAATTAAAATTGAATTAGAAACCAATCATACAAAGAAATAATGTAGGTCAGACCTAATTATTTTTGTTTCTGCATTTTTTTGTTGAAAGAAATAATAAAAAAGCTATAATAGAAATTCCAAAAAAAAAAAAAAAAAAAATGACGTAAGAAATACAAATTAATAAAGATGCTATAATGCCATAAGAATTCTATAAAATAAGAAAAAAAAAAGTATAAATATGTATGTATGTATGTATGTACATCCAGTCTTTTGCAACCTACATAGCTACTCAATAAATGACCAATGATAAAATATGAAAGAGGGTCAAAAGTTCAATCAAGCATTAATATCCCAATCATCTTAATTTTTTATTGCTGTACATCTTGGTTAAATACAAATGCAAACAAACAAAAAGTCTAAGAAGAAGATGAACGAGTCTAATCATACGAAGTCTTCATTGATCTGCACTGCATCTAAATCTGCTATCAATGCAATCAACTATGAAAACACTCATGGAGTGCTGTGTTTGCAATTTCATGTACAACAACAAAAACAACATCCGTTTGAAGTAAATAAGAGTATTATGAGATTTACAAATTGAGTATTATACGAGGCGTGATACTGGTTGAATACTGCTATACAGTTATTTCGACAATATGCAATGGTATGAATATCAAATGGAATGTGGAAGTCAGTATAAACATAACAACAACCACCACGAAGTATGAATTTGTTGATTTCTTAGAAGCAACAACAAAAATTTGTGAGCATAATATTTATTTGAAATACGAAAGATTGCTTCTGCTTTCGACAAAGAACTTTTGAGAAGAACGATTGAAGAAGACACGTGAGACATGTTTTTAATTTAAAAAAAAAAAATTGGACTGCGGATTTTTTTTAAGATATGAACTATTCTTTATTTTTTTAAATTTCTTTACTAAATTTAACTTTTTCTTATTTTTAATAACTTTTTTCAAATTTAAATTTTTTTAATAACTTTTTTTAAATTCTTAAGTTTTTAAATTAAAATTTTTGTAATTTATTTATAATGTAAAATGTTCTTTTTTTAATTTTTATTGATTTTGTTGCTTTAATTTTTCAATATTTTTTTTAATTTTTCAATATTTTTTTTAATTTTTCAATATTTTTTTTAACTTTTCAATATTTTTTTTTAACTTTTCAATATTTTTTTTTTAACTTTTCAATATTTTTTTTTTTAATTCTTATGCATATTCATTCAATAATTCAATTTTTTCTTTAATATTTAATTTTTTATTTAATATCTTTTTTTAATTTTTGTAACTAAAAATAATTTTTTATTTCTATAAAATTTTTTTTTATTTTTGAATATTTTTTTTCTTTTAGGAGACTTTTAGACATTTTTCTAAAATATTGTTTTTTTTCGAATGTTAAAATACTTTCTTTTTTTTTGAAATTTATGAATTATTTTTCATTTTTCGGAACTTTCGGTATTTTACAAAATTTTGTTTAAATTTTGAAATAATTTTTAATTTTTTTATCTTTTCAAAACTTATTTGTTTTATTTCTCGAGGTTTTTAACGCTTTTTACATTTTTTTTTATCTCAATTCGAAAATTTTAATTTTTAAATATTATTTAAACTTTTTAATATTTTCAGATTTTTGATTTTGGAGATTTCAATAAATTTTTTTTTTTAATTTTTAAACTTTTCCAAATTAAAATTTTTGGTTTTTTTAGTTTTCAAGCTTTTCAATCCGAAGTGTGCTATAATTATTCAGCTCACTATATGGAAAGTACTTCATCGCCCGACAAATTCAAGCGAAGCAGAATGTAAATTAAGGAACCTGCACAGAGCAAAGGAAAGAGAACACGTAAAACATTGAAAAAAAAAAAAATAAATTAATTAATATAAATCAATTCAAAAAAAAAAAAAAAAATGACCATAAAACTCGTCTGGCAGGAAGTTCGCACATTTTCACACACTCACCGCCGTTGCTTGTGACAATGCGGCAAACCGCGACGGACAGCCGGATGATAAGTCAGCACATTTGACTGCCCGTTGGCTCCATAACTAAATTCTGATGTTCATGAATAAAATAGCCGACAAAAGAATGATGTGTTAAAATTTTAACAACTCACATGTTTCGCTTGTCTCTTTTATATTGCACCAAGTAGCCCCTAGTGTTGTTGCAGCAGTATAATTGTGATGCGGCATGGCTGGTGGCAAAGTGATGCGAGTGGCCACACCAAATGGTCATTGTATTACACATTTTCTCAAACAATAAAACACGCTTCACCACATACTGGATGGCGTTGGCCTTCAGCGGCGTGTTATAGGCATTGTTGAATGGAGTATTTTTTTGTTGTTTTTTTTTTACTACAGCAGCTGTTGCTGCTTTTTCATATTTAAACAATTTTTTTTTTTGGTTGTTGCATGCGATGCGGCAAATGTAGTAAAATTTTTGTTTGTAAATATTGAATTCCCTCCCTACTAGACGTTGGCTTTCTATGCGGTTTTTGTGTGGCTTAAATGTTATTGTGATTGCTTTTGTTGTTTCTTGTTGCTTCATTGTGTGGCTCACAGTTTGCTTTCAGCAATTTGCCACCTTTTGCCATTGCTGTTGGTATACTCCAAACTTCATACAGAATTCATGCTTGTGTGCTTGTTTTTCTTTTAATTAAAACAAACATTTGTTGAAATATATAGTTTTTGTTGTTTTAAATTTATTTTGTTTTTGTTTTCCTTTTATTATGAAGTTTTCAGTTTTACTATAATTTGATATTACTTTGTTTTTTCTTACATTTTGTTACTACATTTGGGGTGCGCAGCCATGCATTGAATAACAGATTGTTGTAAAGTAGTGTAATGAAGAAAAAAAAAAAGTACAGCGATGTGCAAAAAAATAGCAGCAACATTTGAAGAGGCATTTGCCTCAAGCTTTTTCATAATTTTCATTGCTTCTCACATTTCAATAAAATTGCTAACGTTTTCGATTTTTCGACTAGATTTTGTGATTTAGAAATATTTTTTTAGTTAGTACAACGCTTATGAGCTCTTTCTAAGTTAACCTACATATTTGTGGTGGCATATTGTAAAACTGAAAATTAAAATTTTTTTTTTGTTAAATGAAGTGAAAAACACTGCAGTTTTTTCACTCGCTACTGTACATAGTGCACTTTTATTTGAAATTTGAAACTAAGTTTGCAAACTTCATTCACATATGAATTTATTTAGAAAATGAGTACTAGAGGGCAACAAAAAAAATTAATTTAAAAAGTCCACATTATAGAAGTGAAACTTCTTAAAACATTGTTATTACATACTACTTATAAATTATTAAAAATAAAATTGCGACAGGCCGATATTTGTGTACCTAAATGTTACTAATAAATATTACATAAATAAAAGCTGAAATAACTGTTTTTAAGAATTTGTGTACGTCTGTAGATATGTTTGTACGCGCATCACTCAAAACCCGCTGCATAGAGCTCAATACAATTTTAATCGACGTATTGCTAGACTACTAACTTAAAGTTTGAGACACGTTTAAATGTAGAAAAAAAGCTACATCCAAAAATATTACGGAAAATCCGTTGAAAATTGAATTTAAACTTTTTTTTCATCCCTTCATTTTTTAAATCATACAAATTTTAGCTTATATTGTTTCATTTTTTTCGAAATGAGCTTGTTGCTAAATTCCTTAAACCTTCAGAAAACTTTCCCTGCTGCTTTAATTTTGAGCACTGCTGTGCGACTTTATTTATTGCAACACCCAAACTCCATACAACTCGTTAATGCTTTTGTTGTGGTAGTGCTGTCAGTATTAACAAATAACCTAGCAACTCTTCGACCAAAACAAAAAAAAAAATAACCCTTGCCGTAGTTTATTCACACGCGAGTGTGCTTATTTCACTTCTGTTTTGTTTTATTTTTCGGTTTGTTTTGATTTCTTTTTGCTTTCGGCTTGTTTACAACACATGTTATGCTCACAACATCACAAAGTCAAGTGCAATTTATTTTGGTTGCTGTCGCCTTATACCAAAATCATTCGAAGAACATCAAGCTAAATTGCCATCCATCCATCTCCCTACTTTTTTCCATTCACTCACCCTCTCGTCCAGTGGTCATGACTGTTGAGCGCTACTTCTTTCTCGTGCAGTCATAATAACTCGTACGTAATTTCCCTCACCTTCCTTTTGTTTTGTTTTGTCTGTCATTGTTATTTCCCTTTTGTTTGAAATTTGTGGTTTCACACATTTTGTTTTCAAGTTTAGTTACTAAATTCAAAAGGCTTTTCTTATTGGACAAACAAATAAAATAAGTTAAAGTAAAATAAAATAAAATAAATTGAAATAAAATAAAATGAAATCAAATAAAATAAAATAAAACTAAAATTAGAATTAGAATTAGTATTAGAATTAAAATTAGAATTAAAATTAAAATTAAAGTTAACTAAATTAAATTAAATTTAATAAAAAAGTTATATAAAATGGAATAAAATAAACACACAGGGAAAAAAGATTATTAAATGGATGATATTATTTTTTTTAAAATTTGTTTTTAAATTTTTTTTTAAATATATTTTTTAAAATTTGTTTTTAAATTTTGTTTTAAATATTTTTTTTTAGTTTTCTTTTTTAAATATTTTTTTTAGTTTTTTTTTTAAATATTTTTTTTAGTTTTTTTTTAAATATTTTTTTTTTTTAATTTTTTTTTTAAATATTTTTAAAATTTTTTTTTTTAAATATTTTATTTTTTATTTTTTTGTTAAATATTTCTTAAATTTTTTTTTTTAATTTTGGTTTTTTTTAATTTAAACAATTTTTTTTTATTGTTTAAATAAATTTTTTTTTTTTTTCATTTAAAAGGTTTAGTAATTTCTGATTAAAAATATACCAACTAACAAAAAGTTTTGAATCCTTCCATTAAATATTCAGAGAATATATTTTTATCAAACTCTCTGCGCGTTCTCGCTTATAGCTTATTAAATGAGATTACTTGATTGATTTCCAACATTTGTTTGTTTGTTTTCCAACATAGCCACCACAACTCAAATCCCACGTGAAACTAATCGACACCATAAAAAAACTTATTTCTACAGAAAAGTGGGGGATTGAAAGCCCCGCAAACACATTCTATTGAATTTGTGTTTACCTTTCTATAGCGATGTATATGAATATGTATGTATCCCCATTTGTATGTATCTAAATATAATAGCCAATTTGTATTGCAACTCATAGATAGTGGACAATATGCTAATGTTTCACGCCGCCAGCATCCGTTTAGACAGTTCTGCTTCAACGCGCTTACGTTTATACAAATTTACATTGAAATACAAACACAGCAAACCACAGACACTCAAGGGGCTTCATCCGGTGGTCGTGCTGCTGAGCGAAATAAAAATTGTTAAATGTACATGAAAGCAACAACAACGATTTGAGCCATATAGATGCCTGGTCCAAAATGTGGCAAGATGTTTTATGATTTTTTTCTTTCTTTATATGTATTTTTTTCTATTTATTTTTTAATTTTTCTATTTTTTTAATTTTTTATTTTTCTATTTGTTTTTTATTTTTCTATTTTTTTTTTGAATTTTTTTTTATTTTTAAAAAATTTTTTTTTTGTAATTTTTTTAATTTTTTTTTTTTTGTAATTTTTTTTTGTTTTTAATTTTTTTTCTTATTATTTTAATTTTTTTTTATTTTTCATAATCGAGTGTAATCCGGTGAGAATTGCGCTTGTTCCGTACTGCCACCGGATGACGGCTAATGTCACATTAACATTTAAAATTGTGCGTGAAATGCCCCTCTGCTCAACCAACGCAAGCGCCGTCCATTGTAGCGTGTCTAATGAAGTGATTTTCGTGATCAGCACGTGATTTGATTGCTCAATCGATTGTCGTTCTGACCATCTGTCGCACGATTGGCGTTCGTTGTGCGTTTCTATGTATTTTCTAGTTTCATTCTGTCTCTTTTCCTACTCATTTTTTGCCATCATAATCTCTATAGAGTCTGTGTCTATATATCATCAACGCTGAAGCATCTTGTGTGCAGAGATTTCTCTGTCCTAATATGACTTGATT
Source organism: Sphenella marginata (assembly GCA_951509765.1). Lineage (NCBI taxonomy): Eukaryota > Metazoa > Arthropoda > Insecta > Diptera > Tephritidae > Sphenella > Sphenella marginata. Next base: position 6,905,638 of record OX608082.1, read on the forward strand.
TTCTTGATGGCTTGCCTTTTTGTGTAGCCAAATGTGTTTGTAATTTTCTTCATGTTTGATGTGCTGCTTACTTTTCGATTTATGTCGCACATTTATCATTTTTCCATACACAGTCTTCTGCTGTTCGGGGTGTCTTATTAAATCCCACGTCTTAAGAATGCATAGAAGTTATCTCTGATTATTCATCACACTGACAGAAATCGTTTTATTAGTTAGTTGTAAGAGCGTTTTCGGGGGAATAAAATGTCACAGATGAAGAAGCTTCTTGGAGAATAAATTAATAGCGGTTAACTTTTTTTATTTTTTGGTAAAATATAGCTGAAAGCTCACACTCAAATACTGAGAAAAAAAAACAAAAGTACAAAGACTATACTTACGTATAAAAAAATTTGAAGCCAACTTTTATTGCCACCACTGCAAAAAACTTTTGCTTTGTTGTAAAATTTATTCTAAACTTTAAGTTGAAAATCCAGCAATACAACAGTTCAAACTTTATAAAATTCTCTTTAGCCAATTTCGAATGATGCGCGTACGAACATACATACATACATACAGACAGACACAAATTTTTAAAATTGTGTTTTTTGCTGTTATTAGTGCGGAAAAGGCGCAGCATGAACTTATCATATCACAGATTAAAAACCATTCTAGAAATAATCGCAAATATTCACATCACTACTACAAGGAAAGTAGTTAAGATAAAACGACGAAATCGGTAAAGAACCACGCCCACTTCTATTTAAAAGAAATTTATCCGAAATTAATAGCCAATATTTTTTTCAAACATTATCTTCTAACAATTATTTCTTATTTACGAAGTGTCGCGAGAAAAAGTGCGAAGGAATTTCAACCTTTTGATAATGGGCGTGGCACTGCCCTTTTTTTTTTTTAAATAAACCCATGCTAACGTTTCGGCAGTGATAGTACGAATATGATTTGAAGTATAATAAAAACACTATTTCACGTATAACGAGACACGTTTTTGGCGAAAATAAGCAAAATTTTGGTTGATAACCACGCCCACTTTTGACAATAGTCTCAAAAAATGTGGCTCAATAAATTTGGAAAATAAAAAATGCACTCCCGGGATTCACAACCCCTCATCTATCGCTACCTAATATTCGTTTATACCCCTACTCAGACTCACTTGTTTTTATTATTTACGCTGTTCTCTCAATTATGCAACAACAACAAACGCTCTATAAACGCAAGAATAACAATGAATTGCCAATCAGCGAGATTTCGCTGGTTTCGACCGAAAAGGCACAAAATCAAAGTTTATAAAACGAATTCGGCCTTAATTCAATTTGTGCTTGATTGAATAAAAAAATATTTACGGTACTAAAGAGGAAATAAAATGAATAAATGAATGAAAAGTTGGGGAAAAAAAATTCATGGTTTTATATAAAAAAAATTTAAACGAACAACAAAAACATTTAACAAGACCGTGAATGTTGTAAGGATAAAATAACACCAGTCATTACAAGCTGCTTTAACGCAGGCGAGAAATTTGAGAAAATGAAAAATGTCCAACCAACAGCGATTACGTAGAAGTAAAACCTCACTGAATGTATTTCGACCCGTCTTTTACCTCGAGGAAATCTTAAGTTAATCTAAAGTGACGATAAGACAACTTAAGACTTATTAAATAAAGAAACAGCAAAATAAAATAAACAAAAAGAAAAAAAATACAAAAAGAAAAATAATAAAAAAATACAAAACATTAATTTTCATGGTCACCCTGACCACCAACAAAATTAATTGGATTTCGCCTGCTGTTATGTCTTCATTACTTCCTCTGTAATACAATTAATAATGACGATGAAGACGACGTAGTCGCGGGTGGTGTCGTGTCGTATTCGCCTTTACCAACAGCTTTAAAGTGCCCAACTTTGGCGATTGATGTGTGCGGGTGTGGGTGGCGTAACGTGTTGACGTTGTTGGCTTTTGGACATTTCCGTTGCTGGGTACAACTTAATCTCGAGCATTTAATCTGACTCCATCAAAGCGTTTGGCCATAGTAAATGCGCTGTGTCGGTAATGGCGCAAGCACACGTACACCAGGCAGGGAAATTTTTGCAAAAAAAAAAAGAGAAAAACAAACAAAAAATAACAAATAACAAATGTGTAATTAAGTATTTATATTTATAAATTTATTTATGTAAATATGTATTGCTAGGGAAGCTATACAACTAGTGCAAGCCTGCTTCACAATTTTTTTAAATTGTTTGAGAAACTTGTTGATGCTTACATCCACTAGAAATCCCGGCCAAGCTTCGCTGCTTCTCAGTAATGAGTCTGTCATCATTCACTATATCTCCGAAACCAGCTGGGTTATGACACTTTAACACATGGAATATTGCAGCACTGAGTAACACCTTTCGTTTGACACCCATATTGTACGAACACATTTTGGGTTACCTTCACCTAAATATTGGTTGATAACTCCCGAACCGGACGAGGTATCGAAATATAGAGTATCCTAACATTTTTGTTAGACATCTAACAATGGAACGGTGCATTTTGTATTCAATTCTAATTAGCAGTTTTTGCGTGATGCGCGAACAAACATAATTACATACAGACAGAAACTCTAAAATTGTTGCTTTATATGCTATGGGCGAAAAATGCTGGCTGATAAATTTATTTACTTTTTTTCATATCTGAAATAGGTATACAGACTTCAACCTGCTGCGAATTTAATTATAAGTAGAGTTTCCCAATCCCGATATCCCGTCACCGCGAGATCCGCAACGCTAATAAATTCCTAGTAACACATTTTTTAGAATAGCCGGTAATTCAGTGTGACTTACCTTGAGTGAAAAGTTAATTACTATTTATTTTATCGCTAAACAATTTTTTTCACGATTTTTTCCTACTCACCTCAAATCAGCTTAATTTGTTTTTTTTTTCATGTTTCGCATTTCTAAAGTAAATTAAATTCCTTTGAAATATTGGAAATTAAATTAAAAGTCAACATTTATTTTTGTATAAAAATATACATATTTTGAATATTGTTAAATAAATATAAATATCTAAGTGTATTGCATCTGGTTTGACTCGATTAGACGTGAAAACCCAATATACTTCTGAGTCAGTTATAGCCACTAAAAAATGTGCAGCTTATGTAGTGCTTATTTTTTGTGTGCTATAAGGCTTAGACCGATATCGCAGCTAAAGCTGCAAAAGTGTCGTTATTCGATTTTTGGAAGAACAGATATTGATGCATAGAGCCATGTATCGTAACAGGAACCACTTAAACCAAGAAAGCTGTATTTTTTCTGTTTCGAAAAAATTATCGAAAGCATTTTTAATAAAAATTTTAAAGTTTTTTTTAGTCAGAATCTGAGTATTCAGTTTGAGATAATATATGTTTCGAGACATCGCGTTTTGGAAGCCTTTTAAACTTCACTGATAAACTGAGCTTCTTTTCGCGGTTGAGAAAAAGTTCAATAACCAAAAGAAAAAAATCGATTTCGATAAAAAAAACCGAACACTCGATGTATCGATTATTATCGATATTGGAATTCTAATAGCAAGTTGTTTCGGTGATATCTGTCATACTTAATAGCCAGAAAAAATCTGTACATTCTCAGTGCCTTATAGATGTAATAATAGTTTGAGAATTTTTGTTTGTCTGTCTGCATGTTTGTGCACGCATCACTCAAAAACTGTTGATAAGACTCGACTGCAATTTTCACCTCTTCCATGCTTGCTGTCGAACCTAGAGTTTATGATAACGTAGCATCACTTGATTTCTGTCCATCGGTATATATAAATCTTTGTTCGCTCATCACTACATAACTGCTGCATGAATTTCAATGTTTTCTTTAACGATTTATTGTGGAAGGTCTTTCTTAAAACATAGAATACATTTTTTATTTAATTTTTGATATCTCGCTTAATTAAAAAAAATTACTCTTCTATAGTCGTTTTCATATTAAAGCTATTTAATTACAATAACAAATATTTATGTGTTTTTAATCTTTGCATTCACAAATCAAAAGTACAGATAAATTTGTGATATGATAGCTTAATGCCTTCAGTCGCTTTTATCTCAAGTGGCACTTGTTGCTACTCTCTTTTTTTATCAGCCTTTCTCAATATTCGAGTCTAAAATATTCATTCCCACGATCTTAAAAATTCCAATATATACATATGTAAATTGCTATCAAGCATGTATGCCTATCAAATACAACTACAATTTGGTACTCAATTATGGCACAGAAAATACATTTTTTAGTCACTTGAACCAGAGTTGAGTAGCCAAATATGCGTTAAGTGTATTTGATTACAACAATGAAATTTGACACTTTTCTAGCTGCCGCATAACATATGTGCGCATATGTCTGCCTATGAAAAAAGTTCTGTGACACATACATACATACATAAATACACGACTGTGTGTGAGTGTTTACTTGACAAAATTCTATCTGGAATGCTGCTTATCGATTTTTTCTTATCGCGCTGAATGTTCGATGAATTTAAATTGATTTTAGTTGTTTGAAGGGAAAAATATGTAGACTTTTTTTTACTGAGATTTAATAAATATTCCGTTATTTTAATTTTTGGTTCATTGTTTAACACAAAAAATACGAAAAGATATTTTTTAAAACAAGTTTTCATTTTTTTATTCTTCTTTTTCAGGTAGATATTATGCAGAAAATTGTTTACATACACACATAAAAATTATGGAATATGGATGTCATGTCTAAATTCGTGAGTTTAAAAAATAGTTGTGTTTATATACCCTATACGGTTTTCAGAAGAATATTTTTTTTTGTCACCCTGTAGTAACAGCGAAATATTTTTTTTCTATAATTTCTATGATCGTTACTTTGAATGTCCACACCCATTTAACAAAATTCCATGGAACTTTTTTAAATTGAAGCAATTTTGTGTATTTAAATAAATTCAAATTTTAAAATATCAAACACTAAACACATTGAGACACAGGCCAGAGGAGAAGAATAATTAATAAAAAAGAAATTGGCTTAGTAAAGAAAAAAAGGATTAAAACCTGAACATTGTGTTTCTTCCTTTTTCCCTGATAACGCGGGGGGGGGGGGGGGGGGGGGGTTACTCTGTATCGTGATGTACAGGAAATTTCTTTCGCAATTGAAAACAAAAAAAAAAATGTATGTGATTTTACAGCTTGCTAATAATCTCCCAGCTTATCACCATTTAGTATCGTGTTAGTTGGGACATTAATTTTATTATAATAATTTTTTTTTTTACAAAAAAAAAAAGCGTCATAAGATCTATTTTAGTTATTTTTATTATTTCGAACTCTGCTGTGTGCTTAAACTTTATTTTTTTTTGTTATCAGTATAAAATGTGGAAAGCCATAAAAATAGGAAAGCAACTACGCTAAGTTTTAACTAGTGCAGTGATGCTCACACACGTGCAATACAATCAAGTAAAACGGCTCCACACTTAACAGTTATGAAACAATCGACTGGAAAACAATTTTCTACTACACAGAGACCTTAAAATATATGCGCCCACGGGCTAGACCAAGAGCATCACTGATTGATACTATAATTCAGTTTAATAAAATACAAAGCTATGACTTTTAGTTTTATTAAATTTTAGCGCGATTAGAATCACAACTTGGCCATAAAGGCACTTGTTGCAGCAATTTTTCGATTAAAGAATATTTTATGAAACGAAGTCACGCACCGTATATTAGTTCTCTAAATCGTTTTAACTAAGAACGTGACGTCGCTGCATATAACACCATTTACATACAATTAATATATTTATTTCAAACGTTGTGATTTATGTGTGAAAATACCAACAACAGCCACTCAAATTTGTAAGCGAATAAAAGAAAGCAAAAGCTCTTCACACTTCATGCCACCAACTTAGTTACAGCGCAAAAGCTTCAACGATTGTAGGCAGCTTTTTAGTTGTCTTCAATTTGAAATGCATCAACCATGCTACCAAATACCACAGCGCATAGTTATAAATTATTATTTTTTTTTGTAAACTTTAAAATTTTCTAAAATTAAAAATGGCACAGTTTTCTGAAATTAGAAATTTTACATATTTTTTTTTTTTTAAATATTTTTGGATTTAAAATTTTTTTTTTTTTAATTTTTCTTTTAATTTTTTCTGTTTCTGTTTTACATATTTTGGTTTTTTTTTTTAATATTTTGGTTTTTTTTTTTTAATATTTTGGTTTTTTTTTTTTAATATTTTGGTTTTTTTTTTAATATTTTGGTTTTTTTAATATTGTGCTTTTTTTTTTTGAATATCTAATTTGTTTTTTACCTTAAATATTTTGTTTTTTTTTTAATGTTTTTTTTTAATATTTTTTTTTAATATTTTGGTTTCATTAAATCTTTTTTTTATAAATATTTAAAATAGTTTTTTAAATTTTTTTTTAAATATATATTTTTTTTAATATTTTTTTTAAATATCTTAATTTTTTAAAAATATTTTTCTTTTTTAAATATTTTTCTTTTTTAAATATTTTTCTTTTTTAAATATTTATCTTTTTTTAAATATTTTTCTTTTTTAAATATTTTTTTTTGATCAACGCAGTAAGCATAAAAATATTATGACGAATTTATAAAAATGTTTCAAACATCTTTATAATTATGCGCTGATGTGTAGTTTTCTGATATAGCGATGCTCTCTACCATGAAAAGCCATGAAAACCCCCAGAAAACAAAAACATTTCCAGTACATTCCAACAACTACAGAGCAAAAAAAAAATCAATAAAGCCACTTTACAACCATCCAACCTCATACCCCAACAATTTCAAACATTTTGCAGTAGCTTTTGTATTAGCTTACCATAAGCCACACTCAAGTGGTTGTCTTTGTATTGTGCGACCAGAGCAACCCCCGAACCCACCATGACCCACCGTCATTGGCATGCCACGCCAGCTTACAGTACATATTTTCCAACAACAGCGCTACTCTCGCTAGTGCAGCCAAGTACATAAACCCCCAAGTACGTACGCAAGTGCAGCCAATTTGAGCAGGTTCATTGCACAGTTGCCGGTTTGGGGTGCCAACAGAAAGCAGGTCAAGGTTTATTTTACGTACAATTTCAACTGACTGACAAAAGTTTAAATTTTGATTATGGAATTTTTTTTTATTTTTGACTACTCGTGAATTTGATAAGATTGCAAGCTATTTTGGGTTTGCATACTCAAACGTTCATTGTTCGTGGCGGAAAACCGCACAAAGCAAGCATTGACTGCAATATTCGATGTTGTTCAAGTTCGTTTCGAGTTCAATGCACCTGAAATTTGATGAAAATTTTCTACTATGTTTACTAATTTAAAATCATAAAAAAATTAAATAACATCACACGAAATCTAATGGCGACATAGTGGCGTGCGCCTCGGCCATGGATGTCATAAATTATCCAAATTATGTGCTAATGTACAGTCGCGTTACAGCTGAAATGAGACTTGCTTTAATGAGAATTTTGAAAAAGAAATAAATTGAATATAATTTAAATTAATACAGCATTCCACTTGAAAAAAATAGTTGCTAAAGTTCTTTACTTTCACTTTTTTTTTTATTCGTATGATTGGAAAGTGAGAAGTTAAAACATTTTTTTTTGTAATTTAAGTTAAAAATTACAAAAAAATATTTTTTTATTCCTTTCACTTTTTTTATTGTTTATTTTTTTAATTTATTTGTTATTTTATTTTACTTTTTTGCTTTGTTTTTTTTTTGTTGTTTTTTAAATATTTTTACTTTGTTTTTTTTTTGTTTGTTGTTTTTTGTTATATTTTATTCTTATTTTATATGCAACATATGCACATACATACATGGTTTGTTTTTTTTTTGTTTCAACTTTTATTTTTTGTGGGTTTTCATAATTTTTTTTATAGTTTTCTTTTATTTTGATTTGGTTTTTATTTTGTTTTTTTTTTTCTTTTAATTTTTATCTTTATTTTTTAAATTTTATTTTGGTTTTTTGTAATATTTTTTGTTTTCGTTTATTTTTTATTTATCTTTTTAATAATTTGTTTGGTATTTTTTCTCATCAGATTTTTATTTTTTAACATTTTTTTTTCAAATTATTGTTACATTTTTTTCAAATAATTTTTATTTTTAATATTTTCAACATTTTTTGTTTGTATTTTTTTTTTTGTTTTTTAATTTTTTAATTTTATTTTTTTATATTTTTCAAAATTTGTTTGATTTTTTCTTTACTTAAGATTTTTATTTTTTTAATTTTTTTTTTGGAACTTATTTTAATGTTTTTTGTAACTCTTTTTAAATTTTTTATGTTTTTTTTTTTAAATTTTTTTTTTTTTTTTCAATTTTCCGGTGCTAAAGGAAAACAATTTTTTTTCAACTCACTTATTCAATTTTAAAAATAATATTTACATATGTCTTGAAAAGAAATTCCTCAATTCCCTTATTCTAAAATTTTTTTTTATTTAAAGTTTTGGTAAACAACCTTTTATATTTACATATACAACATTTCGTAATTTAAATATTGAATTTGTTTTAAAATAAAACGAAAAATATTCCATCTCCAAGTTCCATTTTGACTTGGTATGACTGTATCTCAGCATACATATGTATATTACTCATACGCCATCGCTTCCCGTCACATTGATTTTCATACATCACACAAATGTGCGTACATACATCCATACATACATATGAACATAAATGTATTTGCCCTCCGTTAGATAATTTGTCCAGCGCACAAGCCATTTTTCATGGTCGATTATGTCGTGTACACATAACGGTTTTCTATTTATAAATTCATGTTTGCAGAATTTCAATATTTTTAGCACATACTAACATACATAAATAATAACTAATACATACTACAGAGTATTTTAGACGAGCTTACTCTATTTTTGGAGTATCGCGTTGTTCAACGAATTTGTTCTAATTATGTCTTAATCGATTTTTCGCGTTCATTCATTACGTTGCACATGGGTTCGTGACCCGCTTGAGTGGCCTATTTCAAAATGTTTGGTTCATTAACCAGTTGTTGCTTCACGAGTGGAAGGTTAATGAAGTATTTAAAAAAAAAGTTTCAAAGGTCGCGTTGAATAACTCATTATTTATTATTATTATTTGTTATTTTAATTGTAAGTTAGCATACGGAAAAATTCTCCTTCATTTTATTTAGGTTCTTTTGGAAGGTTTTTTTTTTTGAAATTATTTTATTGCGTAATTTTATTATTATTAAATAAATATATTACTCTACACTTCTATTTTCTATCAACTGCGACCTTAAAAATATTCCATTATTAAAAATCACTTATCTAGTACTTGCTTTTAGCATTACATACTACAAAAAGAATAACAAATAAAATAAATTTGAATTTATTTGAAACAACAATAGCGCTTTAGCACTTGAAATATTTAATAAATCAGCTACTGCTGGATTCCTCTATGATTTCCATTTTTTTTTGCTCATAAATTGCGCAATACTCCAAAGAATTTTTTGTTGCCAAGCATATCGCATTAAATACTGATTTGCTATATATTCACTCACGTGTGCCCTTGCATCCCTGTAGGAAAAAGAGAGTTTACTCAATAATTGTTGGATCAATGCAAGAAAAAATTTAAAAAAAACCGAAAAAAAAGAGGAAAAAAATAGAAAAAAACTTAAAAAAAAAAATTTAAAAAAAAATTAAAAAAAAACTAAAAAAAAAAAATTTAAATAAAAAATTTAATAAGAAAAAATTAAAAGTAAAGAAAAAAAGTTAACAAAAATTACAAAATTTAAAAAAAATAGTTAAAAAATTTTGAATAAAAATTATAATGAAAAATTAAAAAAAGTTAAGAAAGGTAAAAAAAGCAAATTTTTAAAACTCAAAAAAAAAAAAAAAAACTGAAACTAAAAAATTAAAAAAAAAAACAAATTTTAAAAAATAAAAAAGGCCAAAAAACCGCAATACAAATTTTTACAATTGAAAAATTTTTTTTTTTTTAAATTAAGAAATGTAAAGAAACCTAATAAAAAAAAAAACACATTTAACTCCAAAGATTAAAACTCAAAGAGAACTTGCTTTCTAAGACGGAACTTCATGGTGCCATTTGTTTTTTCCAGCCTCCCTCCGTAACACTACAACTGCTGGACGCTGTTACAAATTTTCCTGCTGGGTGGGTGCTAGGCATTTTGTTTGAATTCAATGTAGATTTTTCAAATAATTTCACTTGTCTAGTCTTTTTTCTCCTTTTTTGCATTCCATGTTTCTTATCTGTTTCTTATAATTTTTTTCGTTTTTTCTGAATTAATTTCGTTAGAAAGATAAATGCGAATTGAAGATCATCTCAATGTCTGTTGTATAAGCTCAACATACTTACATACACATTTTTCTTTCACATATTTTCACTACACGATTGATAAAACCCCAGTATAATAGGAATGTTATTGTTGTTGCTATGCTCATCTCACCTTTGTTGATGGAATTAAAATGAGCAGACAATAAAATAGCGAGCAGTAAAATGTTTTGCAATTCTTTCTTGTGAGGGAGTACAAGTGTACTTATTTACGTACCTATGTAGGTATGTATGTATTTATAAATTACTTAATAAAATATTTCTGTTGATGCTACGGTATGGTTTGTAAATATTTATGCTTGTACTGTCATTAATTGACTTGATGTTCATTAAAGTCGATCGACCTTCATGCAAAGTAAATTTAAATATTTACTTACATATGTACATATCTACTAGAGATGCTAATTGTTTGGGTTTTTTCAATGCCAAGATTTTCGGGGCTAGTCCCGAGAAAAAAACGAGGAAATTGTTTGAGAAGCTATCTAACCTTAAAATTTATAACAAATAATTGTGTCGATATTTTTTATTAATTTTTATTTGTTTTAAATATTTTTTTATAACATACATATTTTTTTATTTGTTCTTAAAAATTTTTTTGTTTCTTTTTATTTGTTTTTAACATATTTTTTTACTATTTATTTTGAATACTTCTTTAATATTAATTTTTATTTGTTTTTAATAACTTTCTTAGTTATTTATTTTAATTGATTATTTGATAATTTTTTTAGACATTTTTTTCTACTCATTTTTCTTTGGTTTAAGTAATTTTTTATTATTTGTTTATTAATATTTTTTTCTTTTTTATTTTTTTTTTATATTCTTTATTATATTTTTTTTTCCTTTTTATTTTTTTTAATATTTTTTTATATTTTTTATTATATCTTTTTTTTTGTTGTTTTTTCATTTATTATTATTTTTTTGTTTTTTGTTTTTGTTGTTTTTTTCATCATTCATTGTCATTCGCTTCTTTCTCTCCCTCTCTCACTCTCTCTTTTCAAGAAACAAGTGCTATTATCTTTGTGTAATTAGCCTAACGTCTCGGTGTCACCTTAATTAACTCTTCCACTGTATTATAAGACGATTTTTTTTCCCATAAGCACAACTCGCTTGTGAATAAAATAACATAATGAAATTAGCTTTCTCACCTTTTTTTTTGCACTTCAACCTTGCACACCGGCGCAAGTTCGCAAACACATGGTCTAATTATTCATAGAGCACAAACTCTTATGTAGCTACAAATGTACTCATGTATGTTGCCTGCCGTACCTTTACAAATTGCGACTCATTGTGTACAAGACACACTATTTCGTTTACTTATTAGCCATTCATATCTTATTTATGTGACCCCAATTATGAAAAACAGGGACAATGTGTGCGCGCTTTTACCTTGCGGCCTACTTAGACAATAACAAAAACGCCCGCATTTTTCACACGCCACTCATTCACATATTAGGGTGGTTTATCAGAAATTTTTTCGATTGCTAAGATGCTCTCCTTCTCCTGTCTGTCTCAGGCTAATATATATTTTTTACTTCTTTTCATGCAGCAGGCAAGCAGTGTGGTTTCTGTATATTAAATATGAATTTTCCTTTTCCCTAAAGTAATCTTTCTGTGTCAAACTTTTCTTGTTTGAAATTATTATGAATCTCTCTTAAAAGGGAAAAAATATATACAAACTTGTATGATGATTTATGCTACGCTAAAAATAGGCCAGCCCGCCTTTTTACATAAATCAAAGTGCTTAAAATAGAAAAACCGTGCTAGACGAGGTCCTTCCCATTTGTTTTGTCATACATATTTCATATTAAAAGGGTGACATGTGTCAGTGGAATATGTAGACTGTTTCCAAAACTTTTTAAACTTAATATTCATGCATGAGCTTAAAGATTTTTGCTTGGAAATTTTGATTAACGACTTGAAATTTGTAATTTTTTTCGTTCACAGCTAAGTGACAGTACGATTTTAAAGAAATTGCAATCGAATTTATCTTATACCAAAAGTGGAAAATTGTGTTCTAAATTTCAAGGTAGACTTCCAGCAATACATTGCTGAAGAAATCATTCGATTCCATGCAGTATTTTTATAGTGATGTGCATACAAACATATATACATACATATAGACAGACAAAAATTATTTCTTTGGTTACTTTGGTCACTCTAATGAAGACTACCCATATGGTATACCAAATAATATATGCTTTGTACGGACAACGGCCTGTTTCCATCCATATTTGTGGCCTTATATCGAAGAAATAAAAGTCGAAACAATAATTTTTAAAATTTTTGGTCTGTTTGTCTAAAAGTTAGTTTGTGCATCACTCACAAATCGCTCTATGTAATTGCATGTTGTTAGCAGCAATATATTGTCAGATGCCCAATTTAAAGTTTGATGTACATATTGCACCACAGAAATAATTTACTAACGCTGTATACAGTGGTGGCAATAAAAGCTGGTACAAAATGCCTGCACTTAATTGTTAGAGCACGAGGAGTCAAAGTAACAATTACTTGCATTTCTATCTATTTGTATGTTAGTATTTATGTTTGTACGTACATCACTAAATAACTACAACATTGAATTGTATGATTTTTTCGCCGTTGTATTGCTGCAGGTCTATCTTGAAATATAGAACACAGCAAGGGTGTTGTTGCTCTGTATGTTTTTATTTATAGAGAACGCTATATTAAGGTCAATGATTTATTATTATTTGCTTAATATTTAGGAAAATCAAGATTGCCCTAATTAAACTGTCACATCAATCTAATCTACGCCTCTAATCTGATAGTCATAGTCCTCCCATATGTCTGGCTTTTAATATTAATTCGTTTTTCTTTGATATATTTATGTTACTTATAATGCTTTCCTTTGAAATTAACAACACATTAGCCATTGTTGATACACCCACATAAATATTTTATACACTGATAATAATTGTGTTGCCTAGTATGTAAAGTGACTCAACCCGGAGTACTCCTTGAGGGGTATAGTTGAAAATTAATTTACTGTAAATAGATTTCGTTTGATTGGGATACGAAATTCTTTAGTTTGTAAAAAAAAATTATTTACTTAAAAATATATTTAGGTATTTATAAAAAAACACTGAAGATGGCACAATGAAATATTTTTATAACAGTTTGAAAAGCACTGTATGTTAAATTTGAAACCAAGTGACTGTTGAAAAAAGACTAGTCAGATTTCGTTTAATAGTATGTGCAATCATTTGTATAACAGTTTAAAAAGCACTGTATAACAGTTTGAAAACCACTGCATAAAAGTTTGAAAATCACTGTATGTTAAAAATCGAAAATCATTGATAGTTGAAGAGTCTCATTTCGTTTAATAGTATGTGCAAACATTTGTATAACAGCAGTGGTGGGCACCACTACAAACAAACATCAGTACAACTTGAGCAGGTATGCGTGCGCTTACGAAAGGACGGTGGGACAAACCGCAATTTTGATAGCTGTAATTTTTTTCATGTTGATGTTTTATTTTTATTGTATTTTTTAAACAAAAAAAGGCTCTTCTTTCTTCAAAAACAACTTTTAATTTTTTTTTTTGAATAACAAAATTTTGGGTTTTTCTTTAAAAATAAAAGAAAAAATGTCTCTTTAAATTAGACTCTTTTATAAGATTTAACGACCTAGAACAAATCAAAGATTTTGGCTTTCCAGCGCTATTTAAAATAAATAAATATTGAATTTCCCACCCAATCCGAAACTGCATACAATTTGGTATAAATGAACAGCAATGTTTACCCACTGCCCACAAACCTGTTCCTTTGACTCATGAAAGCAAACAGAGCGAACTTCTTGCTCATATTATGCTCTCCGCTTTTGTGTACGTACACACGATTTTACTCTCTTGGCTCCATAGAGCCGCTCTGCCCATCGTTGTATAACAGTTTGAAAATCACTGTACAACAGTTTGAAATCACTGTATGTTAAATATCGAAAACCAGTGATAGTTGAAAAATCTCATTTCGTTTAATGGTATGTGCAACCATTTGTAGAACAGTTTGAAAATCACTGTATAACAGTTTAAAAAGAACTGCATGTTAAATATCGGAAACCAGTGATAGTTGAAAAATCTCATTTCCTTTAATAGTATGTGCAACCATTTGTAGAACAGTTTGAAAATCACTGTATAACAGTTTGAAAAGAACTGCATGTTAAATATCGAAAACCAGTGATAGTTGAAACCAGTCTCATTTCGTTCGAAACAGCTAAAAAAAAAATAAAGTAAATACTCATCGCATTCTTGTAACTACTCCCACGCTGGCCGCCGTCTAGTCGCACTTTCCCAGCCTACCTCCTGCTACAATAAATTAGTAATTTTCTACTGCTCCGCCACATTTCAAAGATGTGCCTATTATAAGTAGCTATGTTTGTCTAAATGTTACCCATTCAGCGCTCTCGCCGGCATTATCAAGGGCGCTCTACAAATGTATGTCAAGTCTGTGCTTGTTTGTTTTAGCCGCCTAACCGTCAAGTTAACACTTTGTTACACTTTCATACATCCCGTTGTTGTTGTACTATCTCACATGTGTATATATACATATGTACATATGTATGTGTCTGTGGATCGATAAACCAAAACAAACTGACTGATGTCTGTCAATCTGATGGGCTTCAAATTAGTAATTTCTATGCTTCCACTCTCTGCGGACTTTTTTTTTGTTGTTCTTATTTGTATAGTTGACAACGATGTTGAGCGACAATGAGTCAGCCTAAATGTGTCGCAATGTGTGCTTATTTGTTCGTGTGTGTTTGTATGCAAGTTACTAGTGGAGACTGATTGTCTATGCTCCGCTTGATTGCTCTTGAAATAATTGTGCTTGTGTCTGCAATTTTGTAAGTTTTTGCGTCTTTTGCAAAATATCCTATCAAGCAGACTGAAGGGGGTGTGTTGAAGTGAAATTTTTTATTTTTTTGTATTGTTTCAGCAGCCTTGTTACGACTTTTCCAAATACATTTCCACTCTCTACCCGTTTTATATGCTTGCTCTTCAATTACCTTTTCATCACAAGTAATAAAACAGGCCCAAGGGATTTGAAAAAATATTACATAAACCTAGCATTCGCTAATCTAAATGACAGAGAAGTAATCATTATTTTGATTTTTTTTCATTTCTCAGTTCGTATGTACATATGTATGCATGTTTGTAAGCGCATCACTAAAAAAGTACTGTATTGAATTTAATGTTTTTTTGATTTATATATTGCTGAAGGTCTATATTCGAATATAGAATACATTTTTCCGGCGTTGCTACTTACAAAGTTATTTTTAAATGTGTGGCGCAGCCTTGTTATACCGCTTCCATTGCTAAACATTTAAAAAAAAAAAATTTATTGATTTTTTATTTTATTACTTAAGCTTCTCTTCCTTTTTTTATCATTTCAGATCAAACAAAATTTCTCAAGATGTCGGAGGAAATCTCTGTGCCAAGGACCAGTAATGGACGGGGGCCTTCTAGAAACACAAACGAGTAGCTACGTATGCTATAAAAATGACGTGAGAAGAACTAAAGGAGGAAGAGTCTGAGATAATTGAAACGGATTGATATTTTTCGAAAGCAAAAACGGTTTGAGAGTACGTTGAAAAATAATAGATTAAATTCACAAAACGAACATATGACATATCTTTAAGCGAAGATTCCAAACAACCACGCCTTCCCAATCGAAGAATATACTAAATACTCAATAACTAAACTCAAACGCACAATTTTCCAAAATGAATTCCGTTATATCAGCGTTTAAAACGAAAAAGAATTCCAGCAATAACGCCAGCTCGAATGACAAATCAGCTGCTAGTGGCGGTCACACGAACACCAACAACAGCAGCAGCGCCGCCAATACAAAAAAGAAAGCCATCAATGCACAAGACAATGGCTATCAATATCTGCGACATATACGCGAAATTGAAACCGCCACGAAGATGCTGTCGCCCGTGGTGGTCGTTGACGATTTTCGACCGCCGCCTTCGTGCGTTGATGTAGTTGATCATGCGCCCGCTACAGTACGTCTAGCAGCAGCCTTGGATACGACGCTAACACCGGCTGATTACAATATGAATGGCAACGCCAAGTCTGGGGCAATGAATGGTGGTGGTGGTGGTGGTGGTGGCAACGCAGCGCCAACAATGCTTGAGAATGGCAATTGCAATGAAACACAAACGAATGGCAAGACGACGTCCATAACAAATGGCGGGCAAACGAGTCCGCAAACACCCAGCAGTCCATCGCAACAGTTGTACGATGTGGACGATGATGAGTCGGAGCATTCGGCGGCAGCATGCACGAGTACAAGTTCTAGTGAGCATAGTAATAGCACAGTGGTGCATAGTCCTACAGGGGTTGTGCTCGATGTGACGGGGACGCGCACGACTACAGCAGCGGCGGCAACAACAATACGCGCCGTCACAACACAACAACAACAACAACAACCCAGTCCAGCAAAAAGTCTGCTTAGCACTTGCTCCACAAAGTCTTCATCATCATCAGCATCGTCGTCATCATCAGCATCAGCATCATCATCATCAGCAGCCTCAATTTCCACCACTTCAGCCGCAAGCTCAACAGCCACAGCATCTTCATCATTAGCCATTTACAATAAGGGACCCAGCTCGTGTAGTTCATCGACCAGTTGTGATGTGTCAACATTAGCCAATTCCTCGCCAAACAATTCCACGCTTACGCTATCCTCAACAGGCAGCAGCAGTGGTGGTGGTGCTGGTAGCAACAGTTCGACGCCATCTTCACCCACAGCCATAATAAGTTGTAATGTGGCTGCGGATACCACAGATTATGTGCCTGCATTTCTCAAGTCTGCACCCGTCACACTACCCATCATCATGCCAAATGGCAATAGTAGTTTAGCTTCAATGCCACCACATTATCAGCCCTCATACGGTATAAATGGTGGTCTTGGCGGTAGCGTGGGTATGGGTTTGAGCGCTTGCGGTAGCACGCCCGCTAACTCGGCATCAACTACGCCCAAGCATGTACGTTATGCCAAACCGCGTCTAAGTTTAAGTCGCTTCATCAATCATTCGATGCCATCGGTGCATGGACGACCGAATTTGAGTGTGGCGGGCGTTGGTGGCGCTGCAGCGGGTGCAGCTACGGATGCGACGGGTACAAATCCGCCTAAGCGCATTTCGACGCATCAACGTAATTTGAGTTTGGATTTTAGGTGAGTACCATGAAAGCAATTCAAAAATTTCTTTTTTTTTATTGTAATATTTAAATTTCGAATGTATGTCGTCTTCTTGATTGCAATTTGTATGTCTGAGTGGGGAAAAAGTTAAAATTCAATTTAGTGCTTTGGAAGATTTATGGGACTTAAGCAGCTGGCGCTCGTCGTCGTTGAAATTTTCATGCAGCTTGTAGCTGGGTGATATTCATTTCTACTGACTTTAAAAGCAGTGATCGGCACAAAGAGTCTTTATTATACATATATGTGCATTAGGGTGGGTTGAAACAAGAATTGTTTTTTCCAAAATGAGAGAATGTATTCTTTTTAAGGATATCAAATAAAAAAAAGAAATTACTAACTATTTTCTTCTTCTTCAGAGGGCTTAGCATTTGTACTTTTTGAAGAAACAAAATTAGTAAAATTTAAAAAACAAAAATAAAATTTTTATTGACACCATATTTTGATCCTTATTTTATTTTTTTTTCAATTTTTTTTTTATTTAAAATTTTTAAGTTTCAATTAAATATTTTTTTTATTAAATTTTTGGAGTTTTACATTTTTTTTCATTTAAAATTTAAATTTTTTTTTCAATTTTTATTTAAAATTTTTTTTTTATTTAATTTAATTTTTCATTTTTGGTGCTTTTATTTTTTTTTATTTCAAGTTAAGTTAAGTTTTGGTTTTTTCTATTTTTTTTTATTTTTTAAATTCTTTAAATCTTTGTTTGCATTTTTTTAATTTTATTTTTTTCTTCTTCTTCTTCTGCTTCCCTTGACGATCGGATTGCATACGTGTAACACCGATTTTATAAGCCTGAAAATAGTTCACCTTCCAGGAAAATAAATGCCGACCATTGCTTAAAAGCAATTTACTCACGTCACTCATGACTTGTCAACAACAACAACTACAGCGTTAACATTATTATAACGTTTGCAATAACTGTTTATTTAGTTTTGCTTTTGACATTTTCCAATTTTTTGTTTTACTTTTGCATATTGAAGAAGCTACTGGCACTGGCATGACCGCAAATCTTTAAAACTTTCCTCCTTCCTGATTTTCCAACTGAAAATTGATTTGTTTAGGAAGGTTGATATTTGCAATTGAAACCACAATGAACCATGGAATTTCAATAGTTTGTGGGATATTGTTGTTGTTTTGTACTATGTACTATGGAAAATGGGATGCGCCAAGTCATGAGACAATAACAGTAAAAGTAATTATTGAAAACAAGTAGGAAACTCGTTCTTGTAATTTTCTAAATAATTTGTGGCTTCTGGTTTCGACCACTGAATGTTGACAAAATTTCGAAACTATTTTTTACTAAGAAAGATGTTTACAACTTGATCTATGTAGAGTAAAAATATTTGACTCATTAGAAGGAATCATAAAAAAGAATCCGAAATGACTAAATCCGGTTTTATGACTCTTTTTAAGAGACATTCTAAATCTGTTTGGACTCATATTGGAGCCTTTTTGGGCTTGGTTTTGGGGTTATATTGAGTATTTGAGTCTTTTTTGATTCATTTTTGAATTTTTGTTTTCGTTTTGGAATCATGTTGGAGTCTGTTTTGATTCATATGGGAAGTTTTTGGAGTATTTTTTGACTCATTTTTCTTTTCGTTTTGGATTCATGTTGGAAACATGTTGGAGTCTGTTTTGACTCATATGTAAAGCTTTTTGGAGTATTTTTTGACTCATCTTAGGTAATTTTTTTCCTAAATCTTGATGATTTTTCGATTAAATGAAAAGCACAACCTCAGCCTTGTCTCCTAATGCATTTTTGATTAGATGATCCCCCACCACCAAAAAAAAAAATCGTGTCGCACGTTTTGTGCCAGCTTTTGAAGAAGACAAAAGTCGGTTTAATGAACTTACTTGTATTACAAAATTTAGAATATATACCTGCGTACAAATCTACAAACCTACTTACATATATTTGACCAACAGTATTAACCACTTGCTTGAGGTCAATTTACAAACGTCCAACTTCGTAATCGAACAAACAGAGCTAATCAATTAGCTTACAAAGTAAAGTCTGATGACATTTCCCGCACTAAAAAAAAAGAAGAAGAAGGGCTTTGGCTAAAATTTGCATGAAAGTATATACGGAGCTGCGAATTGCATTGGATCAAATTACCACGCACATACATACATATATACTTAAATATACATATACATATGTATGTACGAAAAGCATACGCAAAGCTCAATGAACTAGTTAAAAAGTTAAAAAGGGCCCAAGGTAAGGGGTCATCACTTGCAACTCTGCTTGAATAGTTGATAAATTGTTTGTTGGAACAACAGGAATGCGGAAATCATGTGTGCTTTTGTATATTTATGTATGTATGTATTACATATTTATCACAGCAGTAAAACAAACTAGTTGTGAACTACTCCAAAACTGGTATCATAAAAGGTAGTTCTCGTAAAGTAGAAAAAATTTAAAAAATTTTCAATTTTAGAAAATTTTAAATTTTTCAAAAGCGTTAACTAAATTTTCTAATTTGGCCTTTGAATTTTGTATTAAAAGTTTGGTGTATTATACCGTTGATATATCTAAAGTTGTCCTGATAATTTCAGAAGGGTGTTTTATGTTTTTTTAAAGATATGAATTTTTTAATTGTTTTCTTTTAAATTTAATTTTAAATTTTTTTTTAATTTTTTTCCTGGAGTCAAAATAAATATGCGTTTATCAAAATTGCGTAATTTTGTGTTTTACTAATTGAACTCGAATAAAAAAATCCAAGAATTAAACTTAAAAAAAAAAAAAACGAAAAAAAACTAAAATTTAAAACTAAAATTTTTTTTCCCCAAATATTTTTTTTATACCTTTAAGTATTCCCTTTAATAATTATAATAATTTTGATCACTGGGCAGTTTTTTTCATGGTACGAAATTTAAAAAAAATATGACAAATTTATGAAAAATTTTTGTATATTAAAATTTAACTCGATTAGAAAGTATGCATGAACTAAAATTTAAAAACAAAAAAACACTAAAATTTTTAAATATTTTCAAAACAAAAATACTAAAATTTTAGATTTAAAAAATTTTTTTTTCCAAATTTTTTTTTTACCCCTTTGCCAAATTTTATTTGTTCAACTTCATTTTCCGCAATATTGAAGACGTAAACGCTGCAAAACGGGAAAAAAACATTTCTCAAATTTGGGACCTTTGAAATAAAAAATTTAAATTTCTCAATTTAAATAAAAACTCTTACTCTCACTTCCAATATTTCACTTTTAATATTTACTGGTACAAGTTATGGTCTTTTTGGACTAGTTCGATACCAGTCATGCGTTTACATGCATGGTAGATATGTATATATACATACATAGATATTTCATGTACGCCTGCTTACGTTCTTAGTGTTGTTGTTGGTCTACGCAATTAACGAATTGACTGTAAAACCAAAAGACTTACCGTCAGAGGTCCAATTCATTAAGCAAATAGTAAAAAGTGACTTTCATACCCACAACTACAACATAACAAAAAAAGATAGTAAATGAACAACAACAAAGTTAAAAGAAAACAGATGAGTAGAAGTAAACTTATGGATACTCCGGACAGTCAACTAGATGGCTAAAGGATTAAGGATGGTTGTTATGTGAATGTAGTGATATACATATGTATGTATATATGTATTGTACTCGTATGTATGTATGTATTTAGGCAAGTGAATGGTAAGGTGTGTCTGTGCTTTGAAACTTGAGTAGACCAATCAGGCTTAGATAAATACCACGCACACCACGTTTCATGAGTTTTCAGGCAACCGTAGATGGCACACAAGTGTAACATTAGAATAACGATAAGTTTTAGCAATTAATATTTTGTTTACTTAAGCTCAACTAAATGGAAGCTACTGATACTTTTGGTTTTTGAAAAAGTTTAAACGAATCAAACCACAAACGAGAGTAGCAACTAAATTGAAAGGCAAAGGATGTTTGAGAGTCAACCGCGCTGCTAGCTAAAATGAAGGAAAGCAAGGGATTGGTAATGGGATGAGGAACTCTTTATGATTGTAGATGAGGCAATGAGTGGCAGAAGCTTTAGAGACTAGAATTGTCTTATGGTAGGACGGGTCTAGAACCCAATAAATACTCAAGTTGGGGAGTGATGAGAAGGAAAATTAGAATAGGACTCCTTTTTAATCTATTTTTTTTTTTCGTAAGCACTTAGCGACTTTGAAATAAAATAACAACATAATATTTTTTTTGGGTAATTTTTAAATTTTTTTGAAAATGAAATGCCGTAATGAGTTCAACGCGCAAAAATTTCTTCTATGGGCAATTCGTTGAAAATCCTACACACGTCTCAATTAATTCATATTTCTTCACTTAATCTAATTAACTTATGCACATTTAATTCTAAAAAAAAAAAAAAAATAATAATAAATATAATAATAAAAAAAAATCCCAAGGACAAAGTACCCCATCTTCAATTAAATAGCAAATATTTTCATTTTTCCTAAGTACCATGTAAAACAATGTTACAAATTTGAAATTTTTCGCTCGGTCACACCCAAACATTTTTCACGCTTTAGCGCAATTTTACCAAAAATTCGTGTACATTTTATACTCATTTCTCTGTTTTTATATTTTTCTCCACTTGTTCCAAGGATAGAAGTAATGCCTAACTATAGGGGAAGGTAGTTTGTTTAATGTGAGATGTACATTAGACTGATACAAAGAAAAAAAAAATTTCCAAAGCGAATGGCGCAAGAAAGGGCTTAGTTTTTTTCGTATTGTTACATCGATAGTGTTTAAAAAAAAAAAATTATAATTTTTTTTGAAAACAAACTCCCTAAAATGTAAAACTACAATAACACCGGTAAACAAACAAAAAACTTTAAATTAAAAAAAAAATTTATTAAAGTTTTTATTTCACATTTTTAATTTATTATTTAAAAAAGTTTTTTTTTATATTAAAATTTAAATTAAAAATCATCTAACAATTTGTATAGAAGCTTGAAAAGAAAGGCCGTGCCACGCCCCCACAAAGAAAAATTCAAATTCGCTATATCATCGAAACTATTTGTCTCAGCTAGCTAATATTCGGTTTACAGATGCTGTTAGAATTTTTTTTTTTTTGGCACGGTCTAATTTACTGCACATTTTTCAAGGCGCGTCCATTCCAGTAATTGACAAGCTACAAACAACAGAAACCAACAGCGAAAATTAAATTGAAGCACATAAAAGCCAAAACGAAATTCTAAAAAATACAAAACAAAAAACAAGCGCAAACATATTTTTATTTTACCATTGGGGAGGGGAGGGGGTTTAGCTCATTTGGGCGTAACAAAATTACAAAATTTAAAGTGCTTTCGTACATTACAGGATAATGCTAACAGCGCCACCTAGGCACATCTTCATACCTTTTTTTTTGTCTTGCAAAATTTTGACACACAGCTAGTCAGCGTAGTTAAACCGACGATGAAAAGCGGAAACTGTTGTTTAGACGGAAGGATGGCCTGCCTGTACATTTGTGACGTCGTTTACTTTGGCGCCAACGCTTAATATTTTGAAAGCTTTTTCGAATTATGCTTGGCTCCTACGGCCTACTAGCAGCTAGAACAACACGCAATGCTCGTCATCGCACCCATCCACTTGCAATTCAGTCACGTACATACGTGTGGTGCAGTTGGTAGTACTTTAATGACACGCCCCAAACAGGGAAGTCGCCATTTACTCTAGACATGTAAGCTCGTTGATGCGATAAACACCACCACCGCCTGACATGCAGGTAACACAACAATTGCCGTTTCATGTTTGTATTTACTTCAGTCAAATTATATGTATGTATTTGTTTGTTTCGTCATTCCTTATTTTGCCTTTTCCATTGGCAGAGTTTATTAATTTGGTGTTGGAGCCTTGGCTTTGGTGTTGAATGGCAAATGGACAATATTTTCTTTTTTTTTGTGGAATGCAATTTAATGACTTTGATTTGTTTTTGTTGTTGTTTTTTTTTTTTTTGGTATAGAGTGCTGAGATTTCATGACTACAAGTAATTTCGGTGAAGGCCCTGAATTGGAATCGAAACAGCTTTCCGTTATTAAGTTTGAAAGCTCGATTTCGGCGTTGTGCCATCTTCAGCGTACTTTTTTGATACAAATCAAGAAAGGGCAAGTGATAGCAGCAAATCGTTCCAAGATAATTCGTAAAAAAAAATTTAAGAATATCTGCTCATAAACACTTTTTAACACACGCGTGGTCGGGTCCAAGTTCAATGACAAAAAAAATACTTCTGAGAAAAGTTTTCCGAAAAAGTGGCCAGGTCAAAGGCTCAACAACCGAGACAAATAATTTCAAAACTCTGGACCATAGAAATAAAAAAAAATTGATAAACCTTTTAAGGTCCAAGCTCAAAGCTCGGTTATATCAACAATATAAAAAAAAGAAAAATATAAGAAAAAAGTTTAAAAAAAAAACGTGCTCAGGTGCCAGGTTCGAAGCACAGGACAAATGAAATCGAAAAAACTTTAGAAAAATGTACTCAAAAGCGTAGCCAGATCCCAGATTTGAAACCAGGAAGAGTGAACTTAAGATTTTTTTTTAGAAAAAGCTGTAAAATCCTCCTAGGGTGCAATGCTCGTTGAAAATTAAAATCGAAAATATTTTGAAAATAAATTTGTCAAAAACATGGTCACGCCTAGGTTCGAGGTACAGGAAAAATGACAATAAAATAACTTTAGTAAAAGTCCTACCAAAACAAAAAAAAAATTATTTCAGAAAAAACTATTTCAAAAGCTTTCATATCCACCATGATTTTTTTTAAATTATTATTTATTTTTTATTCCTCTTTATTTATGCGACAACTGTTATATAGATCAGAATTTTATTTTGAATTTCTGAGCAAATATTTTTCTAGCAAAAATTCTTCTTGCAATTAGTTGTGATCTTGAAAAAGACCAATCCCAATCAATGAAAAATATGCAAAGATCATTTCTTAAGTAGTGCCGGTCTTCCACTTGGTTTCTTATGACATCAGCTCCTTGTCTTAAGACTTTTCCTTAACTAACACCCTTTATCACGAAAATCACAATATCAAGTCAAAGCTGCCTGACGATATTGACCAAAATTAAAGCTTTCAAAACTAATACAAATTAAATTGAAACCCGATAAACCAACTTCAGTTGTAATATCTGCGTTGTTGAGATGCACTAAATCTATTCATTGGCAAATGTGAATTCATTCAGCCTGCCACCATTCGGTTTGCATTAATATCCTATGCAAATGTACACAGATAGCCAGGCTATGGTCGATATATAGACACAACCACACACATCTACACCGAAATGTGCTTAAGTGAAAAAGCAATTCACAATCTGCGTGGCATATGCAATTACGCAAATGTATCCTTTTACTGACACATTTGACAAACAAACCAAACCAAACCAAACCAATCTAATAGATACGTAGACACATACACAAACAAAACAAACTGCATTAATTTACGATTCGGATATACTAAGAGGAATATAGCAACATAGGCACATAAAAAATGGTATGTACATTAGACTGGGGAGGAGAAAAAGTTGCAAAAATTCAGATGTCAAACAATCAAAGCTTTTATAATAAAATAAAACCAAAATTAGTTCTGAAATGGTCCCGAAACGTTGCAAACCATCCTGAAATGGTTGTGAAAAAGTACTGTATTGGTTCTAAAAACAATCACGAGATAATCATGAGATGATCCCGGAGAATTTTAAAACCGTTCCGGAATGGTCTTTCAAAAGTCCTGAAATAATTCCGAAATGATGTCTAAAATATCACGCAACGAAACTGAAATGATGCTACAATAACCTGGATAAAGTTCAGAAATAATCCCGAAAAGGGTCCCGAAATCATTCCCTAATGATACTGAAAATGTTCCAAATCATGAGATGGTCCCGGAAAAATTGAAAACATTCTTGGAATAGTCGTTTGAAAGTCCGGAAATAATTTCGAAATGATGCCTAAAATGTATCGAAATGGCATCTGTAAAATACCGAAATAGCCACAAAAACGGTCCCGAAATCATTCTCTAATGCTACCGAAAATGTGCCAAAATATCCTAAGAAAAACCATAAAACAACTCCGAAATTATACTGAAATAACCCCTAAAACAACTACTAAATTCTACTACAATATTGCTAAAATATTTTTATTCCGTTGAATCCCGAAAAAAAAAATTTCGTTCTACTACTATTACTTCGAAGTTAAACATAAAGGAATAAAAAAATTTCCGAAACAAGCTTCAAACTTGTCTAACTTTCTTGAGAACTTTTTTTCGACCCAGCCTAATGTACATACTCGTATATCACCATTAAAAACATTTAGGACATTCAATTCAGTGTCTGACTCAGCGCGCTTGTACTCAACTCATATTCCATTCATCATAATTTAATCGCTCGTATTGGTTGAATGTTATGGTTGTATTCATACAATTTTCAAATGTTCTTAATTATATTCCTGTGGGTCCTTTAATACTTATTTGTATGTTTGTAATAAGGACCAGAGAACCATTGAATAAGTATAATTATCTGTTAGCATTCATTTGGTATCGCTTATGCTTTCATTGCATAATACTAATGAGGATTGGAGTGTATGCGACAAGTATGATATAATAGAATATGAGTTAGGCACACAAAAGTGAGATGTTGAAAGAGCATGCAGAACATGTGTGTGTGTGTGAATGATAATGCGGTTAAGGTTGGTTTTGAATTGGCGTTGAATTGGTGTAGTAATTTAAATTAATCAGTAACAAAGGTATTTTTGGTCTACCACAAACAAAAAAAAAACCAACAAGCAAGCAATTGCAGTTTTGAGTCGAATGCAACATTAAAAAGCCAGCAGAAGTAGGACACAAAATCCCATGGCTAGGAGGAAAAAAATTCGTTTAGCAAATCATCCCAAGAACTTTGTTAGAAACTATTTGCATCGGTAGAGCTACTCGACCAATGAAAATACCGTCTAGTAACTATCGAATAAAAGTAATCGATATCGAGTAGAAAATTTATCGATATTGTTTCGGAATTCATGGGAACCCCTGAAAGATTTCTTGTTATTCCCAAAATCTCACGATATCAATAAGGAATATCCAGAAAATACCTTCGATGTTTAAAAAAAAATAAGCTAGTCTTTGAAAAAATCAACGATCAAGCGATGAACCATAATTAAAACAAAGAATAAGCTAGTCTTTGAAAGAAATTCACCATACGTGGTGAACAACTTTTTTTAATTTCGATCAAACAAAAGTTTTAAAAAAAATTAGCTAGTCTTTGAAAGAAATTCACCATTCGTGGTGAAAAACTTTTCTAAATTCACCATACGTGGTGAAAAACCTTTTTTTAATTTCAACAAAATGCAATTTTTTAGCCTAGGACAGAGAGAAATAGGTTAGCTAAATCTTAAAAAAAACATCACCAGATTTAACTGAATAGTCAATAAATAGTCTAGCAAAATACTGTTTTGAGTTAAAAGACTGTTGTCAGAATTGTGCTATAATTCTTATTTTTAAATACACTTTGAACTTTTTTCTCCTCGTTGAGTCTATTTTTTAGCCATTATTTCCACGTAATTGATTTACTTGAAAGCCAACCATGATTTGTGCAAACAAGGACTGCTGATGTATGACGCCACCGATTGCGTGATGTCCAAACCAGTTGCATGTTTCAATTCTCACCACACCTACTTCGCGTTGCTAAATCCATATGAAATTTCATTTTGTTTTCATTATACCATTTTTACACCTTTGTGTGCATTGAATATACATATTTTACATGTCCCTTTCAATTAATTCAGTGTGCTGTCAGCGGCGCGAATCACTATTTTGCTCATTCTTCGTTTTTGTTGTTTCAGATTTCATTACCAACCAAAAGTGTTCCTTGATAGCTTGACAGAACCAAGCAAGCTTTTTTTCAAGTTCCTTTTTACAGTTTACTCTTCCTTTGTTTTTGTATGAATTTTTGATTTTATAACACATATTGGTTGACTTTGAACAATGCTGTATTGAGTTTGGAGTTTATGAAACGTTTTCAGGTCCCTCTCAATTTTTGTTGTTGTTTGTTTTTTCTCTTTGTTATGCATTTTCAATTCAATTTGCATGCGAGACGCTTTAGTATGGGCCTGGCAAACCATCAAAACTAAAGCGTTACGAGCGTTGTGTGTTCGTCGGCGCAACACTAAAAGCTTTCGGTTTGCACCGTTATTTATTTTTTATTGTTGCATTCATTATTCTAACTTTGACAGACAATGTCAGAGTAGATTACTCCCCAGCGTGCTATTTATTCATTTTTTGTTTAATTGATCTGATGCATATGAAATTGATTTGAGTGACATGCGAGACATGTAGGTAGGGTTGCCAGACGTCCACACATTTAGAATTTACTGTTATTGCTATGGAAGTTTGCATAGCCCTCTCGTCCGCATGAACACAAAGTTAAAGAGATAGTGAGTCGGCAAATCAACAAAAAAGATTGCCAGAAATAAAAAATTTGGGGACAACAGTAGATATGAACCTTTTTTCTTTTACAAAATTTTCAGAAAGGTGACAACCCTGTAAAATTTTCCACTACTTGAAATTTGTGGGTTAAAATACGCAGAAAAATACGTTTCAGCTGAAATTTTAATTGGCAAATGCCTTTCGACTCCTTTTTAATTTCAGATAGGTGGCAACACTCTAAAAATTATTAAATGGCAACCAAAAAGGGTCAGGGCTTGCAATGTTGCATGTTAACTAAAAAAAACTTCAAAATCCCGCTAAAATTTTTCAAGTCCTTTCCTTAACAATAGCGGATATGCAAATAATTAAATTTAATAGGAATAGGTGGCAACCTTGGACTATAACATAGAAAGGCGGTTCAAAAGGACGTCCTCCTGCTCTTTCTATTTAATATTTCAGAAAAAAAAAATTTTTTTTTGTGCCAAATTCTGTGAAATCAAACTGAGGTATTATTAACAACTTTTAGGATTTTTGTCTTTTTGTCTGTATATTTGTTCGCGCATCATTCCAAAACTGCTGTATAGAATTGAATGTAACTTTCATTATTGCGTTATGAAACGTTTAACTTGCAATTTTAGATATCCGTTAGTTCAATAACTTAACTAGTTTCGGAGCTATCAAGCAATGTGTGGACCAAAGTGACCCAATGTAGCGCAACGGTTTTCTAGTTGCATAGTATATATATTCGACTTTTTTTTTAATTTCTTCAACCTTGTACAATTGTTTGTACCTTACCTTGCCTTTTAATAATTCACTTTACTTTCATTTCATTAAATTTTGCACCACGCCCTGGCATGCCATGACTTTATCAGATCTGTCAGTGCTTGTATGCAATTAAAAGTGAAAAAACCTTTATCCTGACGCTTTCTCTACATTCGCCACAAATCAAGAGCTAAAAATTCCTACCGATTTCAATGTCCTTCATAAAAAAATGTATTTCTTAGCTTTCAATAATTTTTTTTGTTGCTGTATTGAGTGTTCTTTTTTTTGCTATTTGTTGAACTGTGGGTTTGTGATTTTGTTATTGTTTTTGTTTTTCGATTTTATCATTGTTGTTCTTTTTTTTAATTTTATTATTACTACTTACTTTATCTTTTCCCTTTCATCGCAAAATTGTTGCATTTGCAATGTCAATAAAGCTTTTCTAACTGGCAAGGCGTTACAAACAACAAAACTGAAAACTGCACTGCACTGACCCACTTGCCTGACACTTTGATTGGGGCGTTTACATGGTCATTGGTTTGTTAGACGAAGCCTAAAGCGTTGGCGCCATATGTTGCCACTATCGGTGATTTTTTTGTTGTTGTTGCGGCTGTCCATTGTGACTGGCCGGCAATTGCTACTGAGCATGCGAAACGCCCATATTTTTTAAATATTTTTTTTAAATTTATTATTTTATTTTTTCTTTTTATTGCAAAATTTATTAGCTATTTTTTACTGTCTTAAATTGCTTGTATTGCAATTGTAATTAATTTTCTATATTCGCTTTAATTTTAGGTTTTCTTTTTATACGATTAACAACCAGGGTTGCCATCTAATCCTGTTGTACTAATTTTTTTACATATCACCTATTATTTTTCAAAAAAAAAATTCTCCCAGTTGGACAAACTTTTGCATTTACATAATATAATAAATTCCAAACACTCCTACTACAGTGTTGCCACTTAGAATGTTTTTCTGGGGTTACCACTTGTCTCTTTTCTTCAAAATAAAATTAGACAATATGGGTTTCATATACATGAAAGCTATCTTGTGACGTATTACAACAAAAATATATGTATGTATTTAGATAGGATTACCAATCAGGGTTGCCACCTAATTTTGTTATATTAATTGATTTACATATCTGCTATTATCTAGAGAACGACTTGATAGATTTTGATGGACTTTGCATATATTTAATGTATTACATTTATAGCTCTGCTACTTAAGTGCTGTTACGCATCATTTTTTTACAGGGTTGTCACTTGTTTGAAAAAAAATTAAAATTTTCAGTACAAATCTGCCAATTTAGGTATCAAAAGAAAGATATTTTAATTCATATTTCAGTTGAAATATTTCTAGTTAGTATTACCAACCAGAGTTGCCACCTTATACTATTTAATATATTTTTCTCATGGCAGCTAATATCTGCAAATCGACTTGTTTTCTTTGTATGTACTTTTGAATATTGTATTCCTGAAATTGCACATTTTCAACTAAATTCTAAGGCCATTTTAGCCATTTGTTGCGAAAATGCCTTTCGGATCATTCACCGAGATATCGTTGATTTCTTCTAAAATATTTTTTTTTTTTTTTACTTTCAGTGCCTTCCTCGTATTTGCTAGTTTTGCAATTTCATTTCTGTTTGTTTATTTCCATTTCTCTGATACTGTTGCCAATTTTGTTGTTGTTATTAATTATGCATGTTCATTGTTGGCATTGAAGGTGTCGAAGCCATCTGATCTATTTGTTTATCTATCTATTTACTGACACAAGGTGTAATCTCAATGTCCTGTCTGTCTGTCTGTTGTGAATTTTCTCTACCATACAATAAACCGTAGACTTCCTTCTTTATTGATTGCATTGAATGTTTGATACTCAATGATTTTGTTGCATAAATTTTGTATTCACTTCAATGGCAATACACATAAATTTCAATAATATTTATTATTTTAGTAGGCTTTGTATATTTTATGAGCATAAGAAAATGTATGTTTGTATATACATATTTTTAGATATCCTGTGTGTGCGTGAACAGGCAAATATTGCATCAAATTGCCATAGTAATAACCTTTTATGCTTCGACGATAAATTCTAATTTACTTGATAGGCAATAATGATACTTCACAGCACATAAAACAAAATATATAAAACAAGTTCAATGGTTTTATTATGGGGAATTTTTTTTTGTGCGAGATTTCTTTACTTATGCAGAAAGTTTCATGAAAAGAGGATCTTGCTAACCCATATCTTAACCATTTTTAAAACTCTGTATGCAAAGTCAGCTCGTTTACTAGATCTCTGCAGTCACCACGCATTTATCCCTTTAAGATGATTACCCTCAACCAGGGCACAGTGGTCCAGGAAGGGGTCAAAAGTGGCCATAATTCAAAATCTTATCGAAATAGCTTGCAAATTGCTAACTTTAGATTTTTTGTGTTTTGGTTTTAATTTTCTAAAACTTTTTTTTCCGTATTTTTTTTTAATACTATTTTTTTAATTTTTAATTTTAATTTTTTTTTTAAATTTTGAGTAAAAAAATATTTTTTTATTTGTAAATTTTCTTTGGTTTTTGTTTTATTTTTTTAATTTTTTTTTATTTTTTTGTTTGTTTGCTAACTTAAGATTTTTCTTTTTTTTTTTGGGTTTGTGTTTTTTTTATTTGATTTTTCAGTAAAAAACACTTTTTTTTATATATATTTTTTTTTTTTTTAAATCTATAATTTTTAATTTTAAACCAGTTTTATTTACAGTACAACAGGGGCGGATCCACGGGAACTGTGGATGAAAGTTGTTCTAAGAAATTTCAAACATCCACCAATGTACTCAATATAAAAACTTCAAATAGAAAGCAAATATAAAACTAACTTTAATATTTTATTTAAATCAAAGCAATCTCGTTATTTAGCTCAAGCATTTATAAGTTTTAAATTGCATTTTGTATTTCTACATTTGCTTCACATCTCATTCAGCTATGCTGCTTGCTCGCTATTCACATTTTCAATCAACTTTTTAGATACATACATATGTACTTATATGTTTCTTAATGCATATTATATATCCACAATAATACTCAGTGAAATAGAATATCTCCCGTTGATTGCAAATAAACCGATTTTCAGTTTGTTGAAACGCTTTGATGCTAAAATATGAAAATGTGAAATAAATATATATTTGACACTTGACAATAATTTATTGCTTATTGCTAAAAGTTTATTATCATATATGTAAATATATGTAGCTAACTTTTTATTTCATACAAACACATTTATGTGCATACAGTTGTGTGCAATATAATAGTAGTGAAATTGAGAGAACAGAAAATTTGGTCCAACCAGCGAGATATTATTATTTGTATTGTAGAATTTAAAGAAACTTGAGTAGACCAATCAGGCTTAGATAAATACCACGCACACCACGTTTCATGAGTTTTCAGGCAACCGTAGATGGCACACAAGTGTAACATTAGAATAACGATAAGTTTTAGCAATTAATATTTTGTTTACTTAAGCTCAACTAAATGGAAGCTACTGATACTTTTGGTTTTTGAAAAAGTTTAAACGAATCAAACCACAAACGAGAGTAGCAACTAAATTGAAAGGCAAAGGATGTTTGAGAGTCAACCGCGCTGCTAGCTAAAATGAAGGAAAGCAAGGGATTGGTAATGGGATGAGGAACTCTTTATGATTGTAGATGAGGCAATGAGTGGCAGAAGCTTTAGAGACTAGAATTGTCTTATGGTAGGACGGGTCTAGAACCCAATAAATACTCAAGTTGGGGAGTGATGAGAAGGAAAATTAGAATAGGACTCCTTTTTAATCTATTTTTTTTTTTCGTAAGCACTTAGCGACTTTGAAATAAAATAACAACATAATATTTTTTTTGGGTAATTTTTAAATTTTTTGAAAATGAAATGCCGTAATGAGTTCAACGCGCAAAAATTTCTTCTATGGGCAATTCGTTGAAAATCCTACACACGTCTCAATTAATTCATATTTCTTCACTTAATCTAATTAACTTATGCACATTTAATTCTAAAAAAAAAAAAAAAATAATAATAAATATAATAATAAAAAAAAATCCCAAGGACAAAGTACCCCATCTTCAATTAAATAGCAAATATTTTCATTTTTCCTAAGTACCATGTAAAACAATGTTACAAATTTGAAATTTTTCGCTCGGTCACACCCAAACATTTTTCACGCTTTAGCGCAATTTTACCAAAAATTCGTGTACATTTTATACTCATTTCTCTGTTTTTATATTTTTCTCCACTTGTTCCAAGGATAGAAGTAATGCCTAACTATAGGGGAAGGTAGTTTGTTTAATGTGAGATGTACATTAGACTGATACAAAGAAAAAAAAAATTTCCAAAGCGAATGGCGCAAGAAAGGGCTTAGTTTTTTTCGTATTGTTACATCGATAGTGTTTAAAAAAAAAAAATTATAATTTTTTTTGAAAACAAACTCCCTAAAATGTAAAACTACAATAACACCGGTAAACAAACAAAAAACTTTAAATTAAAAAAAAAATTTATTAAAGTTTTTATTTCACATTTTTAATTTATTATTTAAAAAAGTTTTTTTTTATATTAAAATTTAAATTAAAAATCATCTAACAATTTGTATAGAAGCTTGAAAAGAAAGGCCGTGCCACGCCCCCACAAAGAAAAATTCAAATTCGCTATATCATCGAAACTATTTGTCTCAGCTAGCTAATATTCGGTTTACAGATGCTGTTAGAATTTTTTTTTTTTTGGCACGGTCTAATTTACTGCACATTTTTCAAGGCGCGTCCATTCCAGTAATTGACAAGCTACAAACAACAGAAACCAACAGCGAAAATTAAATTGAAGCACATAAAAGCCAAAACGAAATTCTAAAAAATACAAAACAAAAAACAAGCGCAAACATATTTTTATTTTACCATTGGGGAGGGGAGGGGGTTTAGCTCATTTGGGCGTAACAAAATTACAAAATTTAAAGTGCTTTCGTACATTACAGGATAATGCTAACAGCGCCACCTAGGCACATCTTCATACCTTTTTTTTTGTCTTGCAAAATTTTGACACACAGCTAGTCAGCGTAGTTAAACCGACGATGAAAAGCGGAAACTGTTGTTTAGACGGAAGGATGGCCTGCCTGTACATTTGTGACGTCGTTTACTTTGGCGCCAACGCTTAATATTTTGAAAGCTTTTTCGAATTATGCTTGGCTCCTACGGCCTACTAGCAGCTAGAACAACACGCAATGCTCGTCATCGCACCCATCCACTTGCAATTCAGTCACGTACATACGTGTGGTGCAGTTGGTAGTACTTTAATGACACGCCCCAAACAGGGAAGTCGCCATTTACTCTAGACATGTAAGCTCGTTGATGCGATAAACACCACCACCGCCTGACATGCAGGTAACACAACAATTGCCGTTTCATGTTTGTATTTACTTCAGTCAAATTATATGTATGTATTTGTTTGTTTCGTCATTCCTTATTTTGCCTTTTCCATTGGCAGAGTTTATTAATTTGGTGTTGGAGCCTTGGCTTTGGTGTTGAATGGCAAATGGACAATATTTTCTTTTTTTTTGTGGAATGCAATTTAATGACTTTGATTTGTTTTTGTTGTTGTTTTTTTTTTTTTTGGTATAGAGTGCTGAGATTTCATGACTACAAGTAATTTCGGTGAAGGCCCTGAATTGGAATCGAAACAGCTTTCCGTTATTAAGTTTGAAAGCTCGATTTCGGCGTTGTGCCATCTTCAGCGTACTTTTTTGATACAAATCAAGAAAGGGCAAGTGATAGCAGCAAATCGTTCCAAGATAATTCGTAAAAAAAAATTTAAGAATATCTGCTCATAAACACTTTTTAACACACGCGTGGTCGGGTCCAAGTTCAATGACAAAAAAAATACTTCTGAGAAAAGTTTTCCGAAAAAGTGGCCAGGTCAAAGGCTCAACAACCGAGACAAATAATTTCAAAACTCTGGACCATAGAAATAAAAAAAAATTGATAAACCTTTTAAGGTCCAAGCTCAAAGCTCGGTTATATCAACAATATAAAAAAAAGAAAAATATAAGAAAAAAGTTTAAAAAAAAAACGTGCTCAGGTGCCAGGTTCGAAGCACAGGACAAATGAAATCGAAAAAACTTTAGAAAAATGTACTCAAAAGCGTAGCCAGATCCCAGATTTGAAACCAGGAAGAGTGAACTTAAGATTTTTTTTTAGAAAAAGCTGTAAAATCCTCCTAGGGTGCAATGCTCGTTGAAAATTAAAATCGAAAATATTTTGAAAATAAATTTGTCAAAAACATGGTCACGCCTAGGTTCGAGGTACAGGAAAAATGACAATAAAATAACTTTAGTAAAAGTCCTACCAAAACAAAAAAAAAATTATTTCAGAAAAAACTATTTCAAAAGCTTTCATATCCACCATGATTTTTTTTAAATTATTATTTATTTTTTATTCCTCTTTATTTATGCGACAACTGTTATATAGATCAGAATTTTATTTTGAATTTCTGAGCAAATATTTTTCTAGCAAAAATTCTTCTTGCAATTAGTTGTGATCTTGAAAAAGACCAATCCCAATCAATGAAAAATATGCAAAGATCATTTCTTAAGTAGTGCCGGTCTTCCACTTGGTTTCTTATGACATCAGCTCCTTGTCTTAAGACTTTTCCTTAACTAACACCCTTTATCACGAAAATCACAATATCAAGTCAAAGCTGCCTGACGATATTGACCAAAATTAAAGCTTTCAAAACTAATACAAATTAAATTGAAACCCGATAAACCAACTTCAGTTGTAATATCTGCGTTGTTGAGATGCACTAAATCTATTCATTGGCAAATGTGAATTCATTCAGCCTGCCACCATTCGGTTTGCATTAATATCCTATGCAAATGTACACAGATAGCCAGGCTATGGTCGATATATAGACACAACCACACACATCTACACCGAAATGTGCTTAAGTGAAAAAGCAATTCACAATCTGCGTGGCATATGCAATTACGCAAATGTATCCTTTTACTGACACATTTGACAAACAAACCAAACCAAACCAAACCAATCTAATAGATACGTAGACACATACACAAACAAAACAAACTGCATTAATTTACGATTCGGATATACTAAGAGGAATATAGCAACATAGGCACATAAAAAATGGTATGTACATTAGACTGGGGAGGAGAAAAAGTTGCAAAAATTCAGATGTCAAACAATCAAAGCTTTTATAATAAAATAAAACCAAAATTAGTTCTGAAATGGTCCCGAAACGTTGCAAACCATCCTGAAATGGTTGTGAAAAAGTACTGTATTGGTTCTAAAAACAATCACGAGATAATCATGAGATGATCCCGGAGAATTTTAAAACCGTTCCGGAATGGTCTTTCAAAAGTCCTGAAATAATTCCGAAATGATGTCTAAAATATCACGCAACGAAACTGAAATGATGCTACAATAACCTGGATAAAGTTCAGAAATAATCCCGAAAAGGGTCCCGAAATCATTCCCTAATGATACTGAAAATGTTCCAAATCATGAGATGGTCCCGGAAAAATTGAAAACATTCTTGGAATAGTCGTTTGAAAGTCCGGAAATAATTTCGAAATGATGCCTAAAATGTATCGAAATGGCATCTGTAAAATACCGAAATAGCCACAAAAACGGTCCCGAAATCATTCTCTAATGCTACCGAAAATGTGCCAAAATATCCTAAGAAAAACCATAAAACAACTCCGAAATTATACTGAAATAACCCCTAAAACAACTACTAAATTCTACTACAATATTGCTAAAATATTTTTATTCCGTTGAATCCCGAAAAAAAAAATTTCGTTCTACTACTATTACTTCGAAGTTAAACATAAAGGAATAAAAAAATTTCCGAAACAAGCTTCAAACTTGTCTAACTTTCTTGAGAACTTTTTTTCGACCCAGCCTAATGTACATACTCGTATATCACCATTAAAAACATTTAGGACATTCAATTCAGTGTCTGACTCAGCGCGCTTGTACTCAACTCATATTCCATTCATCATAATTTAATCGCTCGTATTGGTTGAATGTTATGGTTGTATTCATACAATTTTCAAATGTTCTTAATTATATTCCTGTGGGTCCTTTAATACTTATTTGTATGTTTGTAATAAGGACCAGAGAACCATTGAATAAGTATAATTATCTGTTAGCATTCATTTGGTATCGCTTATGCTTTCATTGCATAATACTAATGAGGATTGGAGTGTATGCGACAAGTATGATATAATAGAATATGAGTTAGGCACACAAAAGTGAGATGTTGAAAGAGCATGCAGAACATGTGTGTGTGTGTGAATGATAATGCGGTTAAGGTTGGTTTTGAATTGGCGTTGAATTGGTGTAGTAATTTAAATTAATCAGTAACAAAGGTATTTTTGGTCTACCACAAACAAAAAAAAAACCAACAAGCAAGCAATTGCAGTTTTGAGTCGAATGCAACATTAAAAAGCCAGCAGAAGTAGGACACAAAATCCCATGGCTAGGAGGAAAAAAATTCGTTTAGCAAATCATCCCAAGAACTTTGTTAGAAACTATTTGCATCGGTAGAGCTACTCGACCAATGAAAATACCGTCTAGTAACTATCGAATAAAAGTAATCGATATCGAGTAGAAAATTTATCGATATTGTTTCGGAATTCATGGGAACCCCTGAAAGATTTCTTGTTATTCCCAAAATCTCACGATATCAATAAGGAATATCCAGAAAATACCTTCGATGTTTAAAAAAAAATAAGCTAGTCTTTGAAAAAATCAACGATCAAGCGATGAACCATAATTAAAACAAAGAATAAGCTAGTCTTTGAAAGAAATTCACCATACGTGGTGAACAACTTTTTTTAATTTCGATCAAACAAAAGTTTTAAAAAAAATTAGCTAGTCTTTGAAAGAAATTCACCATTCGTGGTGAAAAACTTTTCTAAATTCACCATACGTGGTGAAAAACCTTTTTTTAATTTCAACAAAATGCAATTTTTTAGCCTAGGACAGAGAGAAATAGGTTAGCTAAATCTTAAAAAAAACATCACCAGATTTAACTGAATAGTCAATAAATAGTCTAGCAAAATACTGTTTTGAGTTAAAAGACTGTTGTCAGAATTGTGCTATAATTCTTATTTTTAAATACACTTTGAACTTTTTTCTCCTCGTTGAGTCTATTTTTTAGCCATTATTTCCACGTAATTGATTTACTTGAAAGCCAACCATGATTTGTGCAAACAAGGACTGCTGATGTATGACGCCACCGATTGCGTGATGTCCAAACCAGTTGCATGTTTCAATTCTCACCACACCTACTTCGCGTTGCTAAATCCATATGAAATTTCATTTTGTTTTCATTATACCATTTTTACACCTTTGTGTGCATTGAATATACATATTTTACATGTCCCTTTCAATTAATTCAGTGTGCTGTCAGCGGCGCGAATCACTATTTTGCTCATTCTTCGTTTTTGTTGTTTCAGATTTCATTACCAACCAAAAGTGTTCCTTGATAGCTTGACAGAACCAAGCAAGCTTTTTTTCAAGTTCCTTTTTACAGTTTACTCTTCCTTTGTTTTTGTATGAATTTTTGATTTTATAACACATATTGGTTGACTTTGAACAATGCTGTATTGAGTTTGGAGTTTATGAAACGTTTTCAGGTCCCTCTCAATTTTTGTTGTTGTTTGTTTTTTCTCTTTGTTATGCATTTTCAATTCAATTTGCATGCGAGACGCTTTAGTATGGGCCTGGCAAACCATCAAAACTAAAGCGTTACGAGCGTTGTGTGTTCGTCGGCGCAACACTAAAAGCTTTCGGTTTGCACCGTTATTTATTTTTTATTGTTGCATTCATTATTCTAACTTTGACAGACAATGTCAGAGTAGATTACTCCCCAGCGTGCTATTTATTCATTTTTTGTTTAATTGATCTGATGCATATGAAATTGATTTGAGTGACATGCGAGACATGTAGGTAGGGTTGCCAGACGTCCACACATTTAGAATTTACTGTTATTGCTATGGAAGTTTGCATAGCCCTCTCGTCCGCATGAACACAAAGTTAAAGAGATAGTGAGTCGGCAAATCAACAAAAAAGATTGCCAGAAATAAAAAATTTGGGGACAACAGTAGATATGAACCTTTTTTCTTTTACAAAATTTTCAGAAAGGTGACAACCCTGTAAAATTTTCCACTACTTGAAATTTGTGGGTTAAAATACGCAGAAAAATACGTTTCAGCTGAAATTTTAATTGGCAAATGCCTTTCGACTCCTTTTTAATTTCAGATAGGTGGCAACACTCTAAAAATTATTAAATGGCAACCAAAAAGGGTCAGGGCTTGCAATGTTGCATGTTAACTAAAAAAAACTTCAAAATCCCGCTAAAATTTTTCAAGTCCTTTCCTTAACAATAGCGGATATGCAAATAATTAAATTTAATAGGAATAGGTGGCAACCTTGGACTATAACATAGAAAGGCGGTTCAAAAGGACGTCCTCCTGCTCTTTCTATTTAATATTTCAGAAAAAAAAAATTTTTTTTTGTGCCAAATTCTGTGAAATCAAACTGAGGTATTATTAACAACTTTTAGGATTTTTGTCTTTTTGTCTGTATATTTGTTCGCGCATCATTCCAAAACTGCTGTATAGAATTGAATGTAACTTTCATTATTGCGTTATGAAACGTTTAACTTGCAATTTTAGATATCCGTTAGTTCAATAACTTAACTAGTTTCGGAGCTATCAAGCAATGTGTGGACCAAAGTGACCCAATGTAGCGCAACGGTTTTCTAGTTGCATAGTATATATATTCGACTTTTTTTTTAATTTCTTCAACCTTGTACAATTGTTTGTACCTTACCTTGCCTTTTAATAATTCACTTTACTTTCATTTCATTAAATTTTGCACCACGCCCTGGCATGCCATGACTTTATCAGATCTGTCAGTGCTTGTATGCAATTAAAAGTGAAAAAACCTTTATCCTGACGCTTTCTCTACATTCGCCACAAATCAAGAGCTAAAAATTCCTACCGATTTCAATGTCCTTCATAAAAAAATGTATTTCTTAGCTTTCAATAATTTTTTTTGTTGCTGTATTGAGTGTTCTTTTTTTTGCTATTTGTTGAACTGTGGGTTTGTGATTTTGTTATTGTTTTTGTTTTTCGATTTTATCATTGTTGTTCTTTTTTTTAATTTTATTATT
The DNA here is from genome assembly GCA_951509765.1 of Sphenella marginata. Classification (NCBI taxonomy): domain Eukaryota; kingdom Metazoa; phylum Arthropoda; class Insecta; order Diptera; family Tephritidae; genus Sphenella; species Sphenella marginata. The sequence goes on from OX608082.1 coordinate 6,945,529, forward strand.
ACTACTTACTTTATCTTTTCCCTTTCATCGCAAAATTGTTGCATTTGCAATGTCAATAAAGCTTTTCTAACTGGCAAGGCGTTACAAACAACAAAACTGAAAACTGCACTGCACTGACCCACTTGCCTGACACTTTGATTGGGGCGTTTACATGGTCATTGGTTTGTTAGACGAAGCCTAAAGCGTTGGCGCCATATGTTGCCACTATCGGTGATTTTTTTGTTGTTGTTGCGGCTGTCCATTGTGACTGGCCGGCAATTGCTACTGAGCATGCGAAACGCCCATATTTTTTAAATATTTTTTTTAAATTTATTATTTTATTTTTTCTTTTTATTGCAAAATTTATTAGCTATTTTTTACTGTCTTAAATTGCTTGTATTGCAATTGTAATTAATTTTCTATATTCGCTTTAATTTTAGGTTTTCTTTTTATACGATTAACAACCAGGGTTGCCATCTAATCCTGTTGTACTAATTTTTTTACATATCACCTATTATTTTTCAAAAAAAAAATTCTCCCAGTTGGACAAACTTTTGCATTTACATAATATAATAAATTCCAAACACTCCTACTACAGTGTTGCCACTTAGAATGTTTTTCTGGGGTTACCACTTGTCTCTTTTCTTCAAAATAAAATTAGACAATATGGGTTTCATATACATGAAAGCTATCTTGTGACGTATTACAACAAAAATATATGTATGTATTTAGATAGGATTACCAATCAGGGTTGCCACCTAATTTTGTTATATTAATTGATTTACATATCTGCTATTATCTAGAGAACGACTTGATAGATTTTGATGGACTTTGCATATATTTAATGTATTACATTTATAGCTCTGCTACTTAAGTGCTGTTACGCATCATTTTTTTACAGGGTTGTCACTTGTTTGAAAAAAAATTAAAATTTTCAGTACAAATCTGCCAATTTAGGTATCAAAAGAAAGATATTTTAATTCATATTTCAGTTGAAATATTTCTAGTTAGTATTACCAACCAGAGTTGCCACCTTATACTATTTAATATATTTTTCTCATGGCAGCTAATATCTGCAAATCGACTTGTTTTCTTTGTATGTACTTTTGAATATTGTATTCCTGAAATTGCACATTTTCAACTAAATTCTAAGGCCATTTTAGCCATTTGTTGCGAAAATGCCTTTCGGATCATTCACCGAGATATCGTTGATTTCTTCTAAAATATTTTTTTTTTTTTTTACTTTCAGTGCCTTCCTCGTATTTGCTAGTTTTGCAATTTCATTTCTGTTTGTTTATTTCCATTTCTCTGATACTGTTGCCAATTTTGTTGTTGTTATTAATTATGCATGTTCATTGTTGGCATTGAAGGTGTCGAAGCCATCTGATCTATTTGTTTATCTATCTATTTACTGACACAAGGTGTAATCTCAATGTCCTGTCTGTCTGTCTGTTGTGAATTTTCTCTACCATACAATAAACCGTAGACTTCCTTCTTTATTGATTGCATTGAATGTTTGATACTCAATGATTTTGTTGCATAAATTTTGTATTCACTTCAATGGCAATACACATAAATTTCAATAATATTTATTATTTTAGTAGGCTTTGTATATTTTATGAGCATAAGAAAATGTATGTTTGTATATACATATTTTTAGATATCCTGTGTGTGCGTGAACAGGCAAATATTGCATCAAATTGCCATAGTAATAACCTTTTATGCTTCGACGATAAATTCTAATTTACTTGATAGGCAATAATGATACTTCACAGCACATAAAACAAAATATATAAAACAAGTTCAATGGTTTTATTATGGGGAATTTTTTTTTGTGCGAGATTTCTTTACTTATGCAGAAAGTTTCATGAAAAGAGGATCTTGCTAACCCATATCTTAACCATTTTTAAAACTCTGTATGCAAAGTCAGCTCGTTTACTAGATCTCTGCAGTCACCACGCATTTATCCCTTTAAGATGATTACCCTCAACCAGGGCACAGTGGTCCAGGAAGGGGTCAAAAGTGGCCATAATTCAAAATCTTATCGAAATAGCTTGCAAATTGCTAACTTTAGATTTTTTGTGTTTTGGTTTTAATTTTCTAAAACTTTTTTTTCCGTATTTTTTTTTAATACTATTTTTTTAATTTTTAATTTTAATTTTTTTTTTAAATTTTGAGTAAAAAAATATTTTTTTATTTGTAAATTTTCTTTGGTTTTTGTTTTATTTTTTTAATTTTTTTTTATTTTTTTGTTTGTTTGCTAACTTAAGATTTTTCTTTTTTTTTTTGGGTTTGTGTTTTTTTTATTTGATTTTTCAGTAAAAAACACTTTTTTTTATATATATTTTTTTTTTTTTTAAATCTATAATTTTTAATTTTAAACCAGTTTTATTTACAGTACAACAGGGGCGGATCCACGGGAACTGTGGATGAAAGTTGTTCTAAGAAATTTCAAACATCCACCAATGTACTCAATATAAAAACTTCAAATAGAAAGCAAATATAAAACTAACTTTAATATTTTATTTAAATCAAAGCAATCTCGTTATTTAGCTCAAGCATTTATAAGTTTTAAATTGCATTTTGTATTTCTACATTTGCTTCACATCTCATTCAGCTATGCTGCTTGCTCGCTATTCACATTTTCAATCAACTTTTTAGATACATACATATGTACTTATATGTTTCTTAATGCATATTATATATCCACAATAATACTCAGTGAAATAGAATATCTCCCGTTGATTGCAAATAAACCGATTTTCAGTTTGTTGAAACGCTTTGATGCTAAAATATGAAAATGTGAAATAAATATATATTTGACACTTGACAATAATTTATTGCTTATTGCTAAAAGTTTATTATCATATATGTAAATATATGTAGCTAACTTTTTATTTCATACAAACACATTTATGTGCATACAGTTGTGTGCAATATAATAGTAGTGAAATTGAGAGAACAGAAAATTTGGTCCAACCAGCGAGATATTATTATTTGTATTGTAGAATTTAAAGAAAAATTATTTTTTCGTACTATATTAGCGCAATAGAATCCAAAAGCACAATTTTTGGAATTTTTGTCTGGACGCTTGTTCGCGTACCACTCAAAAACTGCTGCATATAATTGAAAACAGTTTTCAACCATGTATTGCTAGCAAGCTTAGGATCAATTTAAGCGTAAAGAAATATTTTATTTCTGCTGTAAACAAAGTTGGCTCATACAATTTTTATTTTTTTATTTTTTTTTTTAAATAACGCTGCTAGATGTAATTGGATTGCTTTTTCACTCTGTATAGCTGTCTATCATAAAATTAGAAATTAAAAAAATAATAATAATAATAAAAAATTAAAATTCGAAATTGCAATGGGGGAAATTTCCCTACCAAGACCACTTCTTTTCCCCGACTGGGAAATCTCGGTACTCGAAGCATTTAAACACAAGAAAATTATGGAAATTTCGAGGCAGTTAAAACTCTTTGAACATCCATTTGACAAATATTATTAAAATTAATCGATTCAAAAACATAAAAAAAGTAATTTATATTTTATTGCTGTTACCATTCAACACGTCAAATATTAATCCTCACTTCGTTGAACCTCTATAAACAAATCTAAAAAAGCCATCAAGCCTTGCTACCCCAACCAGTAGTATGATTATCAGCACGCGCTACTCATAATTCCATTTCAATTCTGCCTCATTTGTTTATCCTTATATCATTTAGCTGACTTAATCAATTCTTTGTTAACATAATTTGAGCTTCAGCTGAAAAGCTAAATGTGCTCTTAACTCCAAACAAGCTTAATTTGCTCTCGCTCTCTCACTATCTGCCTCTAAAATAAAAATTGTTGCGCTACCAATTGAACGTAAATGAATTTTGTTTTATGTGCAAAAGTAACTGTATTGCAATGTTTAACTGTTATGCTTGTTTGTTATTGCCATAACAACATAGCTTTAAATGTGCAAATACAAAGACAACAAATATGTGTACAAGAGTGAGCTTATTATGTCCTGAACTTCCTACTATTAACCAAACATTCCTTCTTCAATTCAACTTCAGCTCTCACTCACTCTCTCGCTCGCTCATTTCCGTTTTTATGCTTTTATTGTATTTTGCTTGCTTGCTCATGTTTTCTGTTTTTCATTTATTTAACCTTTCAATTGTCATTGCTTGCTACTCTCACCATTCACTCACCTACCTCGCCCACATTTCTGTTGCTCGTTTGCTTGCTTGCTATCTACTCTGCCACAGTCAAGGGTGCGTGTGAAATTCCCGGGTAATTGCTTAAATAAATTTCTTTTGCACATACCAATAAGCTCATGGTAGGCAGTTAGTAAGTTTCACCACCCACCCACCTTCTCACCCACAAGGGAAAATCATAACGACGACCACACCCAAGTATACATACAATTTACCAGCTGGCAACGGTGAATGGCATATTGTGTACAGTGGTGAGCGAAAAAATGGCACGCGGAAACGGTAGAAGAGACAGAGAGAAGTATAATTAATTTTAGAGATGGAATCCAATTATACACGAATGTGACAGACAAAGCTGATTATACTTCACAGAGAGGGTTGTGCAAATGTTTTTAAAAAGTGATGTAAGTATAATTGTACTATAAGAAATAGTTTAGAGAGGAATGGGAGAATAAAAAAATCCCTAAAGCAATACTTCACTCTAAAAATGGTAGAAGAGGTATGCAACAGCCAACGCAGTAAAGAGAAAGAGAGTTGCAAACGCGCCACTCAAATATGATGTTAGTATAACTATACCTTAAGGCAGAGAGAATTCAACAGAGTGTCTCTGCAAGTCCATGCGTTGAGCAGCGTTTGCGCGATTATATCCGAAACACATTGGAAAGATACTTTGAAAGAAGACGCTATTCAAAACGATACTATGTAAGTATAACTGCACCATAAGGTAGAGTGCTGAAAATGATTGGGAGATTAATAGAAAGCTATAAAGAAGCTATAATTTACTACAGAAATTTCTCAGGACGTATGCAGTTGCATAAGGACAGTTTTCATACTTATGTCAAAACAAATTCTCAAATTTTCCAAGTACGCTAATACCTGACCGAATATTTTGCTCAACACTATAATTTACTTAAACACGTATACCTACAATTTCTTGTTTAATATTGCTCAAAAATCTTGTTATAGCCATTTTGCGGCAGTACGAGTATGCATTGAGTACAACTTTAAGTAAAACTTTATTCTTCATTGCTCTTCGCTTTGCCATTGAAATGGTTTGGCAGCATGACATGTGGCATACCGCAAACGTCACCATGCACCGTAGTGCGGTAGGTATTCACTTCATAAACTAACTGCAATTGACGAAAAAAATTTTAAAACCCGTATTTTGGGCGCAACCCTCCAACAACAAATACTCTTGAATTCCTGCATGAGCTTCTCAATTTTCTCTACTTCCTTTTTTATTTTAAATTTGTTTTATTTTTTTTGGTTTCACACCTACGCTTGACGCGTCCTTTTTGTTTTCTGTCTTTTGATATGTTCTTTTATTCGTTAACTTAATTTTGGGTTTCGTTCAATTTTTGTACCTTTTTCGCGCTAGACTTGACTGCTTGGTTTTGTTGGAAATTTGTTTATTTGATTTTGGCTTGTTTTATCCTCCATCTTTTGTTCTATCATTAAAGTTAAAGTATGCTATTTGCTCCCATGTTTTCGATGTTGTTTTTATATTTTGTTACTTTTACCCTTTTTTTCATACTTTTTTGTGCTTCGGTGGAAGGTCTTTTTTTGAGTTGGATGCATTGCTTTATAATTTGAACTTTGTGTTAATAGTGTCATATCAACTGATGGAAAATGGGCGTGGCCCCAACCACTTTTGATAACATAAATTTTATAAATATCATTAGTCCTAAATCATATAAACCTTATTAGAAGATTTCTACAGAAAAAAAATTACTTAAATCGGCTAAAGACCACGCCCACTTTTATATAAAAGATTTATAAAAGGACCATGACTAGTATAATAAGCAATATCTCTACGAAAAGTAGTTTTTAACACTTTTATTTCACCTCCAAAGTTTCTTTGCGAAAAATAAGTAAAACATAAATTTTTGAAAATAGGCGTGGCATTGCCTCTTTTTTACACAAGCCGCTAACCGTTTCAGTATCAATAATTCAAATAAAATTTCACATATCATTGCTTCACTTTTGACTTATAACGAAAAACATTTTTGTTAAGATTGGGAAAAATCGTTTGATAACCACGCCCACTTTTGTTAAGACTATCGAAAAAGTGTCTCAGTGAAGGAAAAACGATATTTCAGTAACCAATAGAGTAAAATTATGGTAATTGAAAAACCTAGGCACACTTAGTTTATGTAAAAAAATGTTTTTGGGGGCGTGGCACTGCCCATATTAAAATTTTGCAATTGCCAACTATTATCGATTGAACTTTTTTCTCAAGTCACATAACCATTTCAATTAAAATTAGGTGGAAAAAATTACTAATCGGTTAAAAACCACGCCTACTTTCCATATAAAGTCATGTTAGTAGGGATCTGTACATACAAATAAACTCACTCAAAGTAGATCTCAGCGTTTCTAGTGAGGACGAATAAATTTTATATGTTCGCGCCATCAAACATTTCCACATCATAAAAAACAAAAACATTTAGCATTCTTCGTTACCAGCAAATATCAAACTCACTGCCAACAAACATATGTCATATGTAAATTAAGACATATCTCTCACTTTTTTTTTCTCAGTGTCAACTACTCTCTATGCCAGTAGCTCATGACATGTTAGGGAGTGTTCGTAATGCAGGATTTGCGTGCAAACCTCACAATTCATTACGTATCTTGTATGCAAACAAATTAGAAATGATTTTTTTTTTGTTTTTGTTTGTTGTTCCTTTGTAATTTGAATATGTTTTCTGCTTCAGACTTGTACGTACATCTGCTTGTTACACAGAACTTCCTTCTTTAACACTGATTCATATGCTAAAACAAGTTGTTACTTACTAAGTTATAATTTTCTTATATGTTTCCTGTGTTTTCCATTAGAAATTCATCAAAAAGTTTTGCGTGTACGGTTGAAAACCACAATTACACACCCAATTTGCTGGAGGAGGTTCCCTCGTTGGAACACACATCATATACCATATATTATTTAATGCAATTTGATGTGTGTGTATGTGTTTGAGTGTTTCAAGTTGCAAATTAGAATACGTTTATACTAGGGATGTAAATTTCTTTAAGGTTTGTACAGTGCCGGGATTTTTGGCTTGTCATTTTACAAGTGAGGAATTTTTTTAAGAAATTGCGAAGTTTTTTGTTTTTTGTAAACACTTAGCGATTTGCGAATAAAATAACAAAATTAAATATTATAAACCAGATTCATAAGAAATAAATTTTTTTTTATAAATTTGTACTGAAATGTCATTTGAAAAAGCTTTGTAAACAAATTTAAAGCTTAAAGAAACTAATAATAGTTATTTGTTTTTTGGTTTTTTTTTTAAATATTTTTTAACTTAATTATAAAATTTTGTTTAGAATAGCAAAGGAAAATTTTAGATTCAATAAAAATTTAAAACATTTATTGAAAAAAAATTTAAAATATTTATTAAAAAAAATTTATTGAAAAAAAAAGTTAAGTATTTATTTAAAAAAAAACCTTACATTTATTGAAAAAAATGTTTTTTTTTAAATATTTTTTGAAAAAAATTTGTTTTTGTTTATTCAGGTTTTATTTATAGTCTTGGTACATTTCAAAATGCCTTAAAAAAGCAATTCAATTAAAGTATTGACATACAAAATAAAATTAAATATTTTTAAAAAATTTCTTAAAACGAATGTTATTTCAGTTTTTTTTTTCTTTTTTACTAACATATCTCCAATCCCGAAAATCCCGAAATTGTAATAAAAAATCCCGAAATTTTCGCAACCTAAAAACTCATTCCTAATTTGCTACATACTTATAAACGCTTGTTACCTCAAACTTATTCTAACAAAGCGCCTTGTGTGTCGGGACGTATACGACGACATCAAGTCGTTTGGGAATTTAGTTTTAGCCCGCGGTATTGTATAATTTTCATTTGCATGCAACATGTACTGTGCTGCGCTGGTGCGGCATGTGCGATTGCAACAATAATATTCTAAAATTCACACAATTTCACATTTGCATTCGTTTGTTCACCTAAAAACTGACTAAATGCGTATTGCCTGCATAAATATCTTTGAAGCTTCGTGTGTGTGTGCGTGTGTGTGTGTGTAATACAATCCCTACATTGCAGTGTCTGCACTTTGCAAGTTCAATGGCATTGCTCTAGCTCAGCTGGTGTGACTGTCGAATGCAATGCCAGAGCAGCGGCACAAGTCAGTTGTCGACCGACACTAACAGTTGATAAAGTAGGCGCACCCAATCCCCCTTCCCCCCCATGCAATCAATGTCAGCGACATGCATTCATAAAGGAGTACAACAGGCAAATGGTAATTGGAGTGAAGGCATTTCTTCTGTGTTTGTATGTAAATGATATGTGTTGCTGTTGTATTGTCACTCCCTGTGTGCTATACGGATATGGCACCTCCTCAGCGTCACTTTGTATCATCATTATGATATCATGTTCAATGGAATCATTTGCCGTAGTCAACTTGAGAAGTCAGTGGAGTTTGTGCGGAGTGTTATAGTGGTGGGCAAGTGGGTTTTTGTTCTACTCTGGACTATCACTCTATAGTTTCGGTCTCACCTCCACCGAGATGCCTTCCGTACTAAATAACCTTTGGTACAATACAACTAAAGGTCCATTGAAACTACTTCAGATTTTATTTCTAGACCAGTTCGTTTTTTTAAGGATCATAACAAAGCTAATTCCTGAATAATTTCGAAATCACTCACGCACCAATTTGATATTTTTAATTTTGGGACTATTGGATCTTTAAGAAACAATTTATCTAATGAACAGCCAAATGTAACCGATTCCAAAAATGTGACTGGTATCAAAAAAGGTACCAAACCCGAAAAATTAGAAAGTTAGAGTAACCAGTACCCGAAAAGTAGACTACGCAGGTGAAAAAGTAAGCGGTTCAAAAAGTAACCATCTCATGAAAAGTAGTCGGTTCCAAAAACAAGCTCGAAAAGGGTGCTGGTTCCGCAATACAGCCAGTACTGTAAAAGTAACCGGTTCTAAAAATTAAAAAGTACCGAAAAGTACCCGGTTTCAAAAATTAACCAGCTTCGAAAAAGCAACAAGTTCCGAAGAAGTAACCAGTACTAAAAAAGTAGCCAGTACTAAAAAATTAATCAGTAGAAATAAAGTAACCGGTTCGGAAAAACTAACCAGTACATAATCATTAAAGGGTTCCAGTTCCCAAAAACTATTGGGTTCTAAATAAGGAAAAGTACAGATTGAAGAGATTAACCGTCCCTAACCCCAATTAACGCCACCTTATAAACTCCGAACTACTTTGCCCATCACTGTAACGGCACACTTTTGAAACACTTTGAGGCCTACTCAAGTTGTGACGCATCAAATGCATCAACAAAACACTCACTACTCCCCCCATTCACATCATGAAAGCTACATACATACATACATACATCTGCCCTTAGCCATCAATTTCAACTCCACTTTATCTCGCTCCACATAAATTTTGTGGCATTTCAAAGCAACAACTCCCTCCTAAATGGCACAAAGACCAAGTGAAGGAGCCAATGTCGCTCACAATGGACGCCACTAATTCCCCCTAACTTGAATTGACGCCGAATGTGGTGCCACCTACCAGGCGTATGTGTGTTCCTCTGTCTCGACACACGACACATGCGAGCATATCATTGAACTGATCTCGTTTTTATATGCGCTGATTTCCTTTTCTTGAGCTCGTTTATAACTTTTTTTGTTATTTCATAATTCCATTTTATTTACATTCGCCCCATCAACCAGCTATTTTTGCAGTGGCTTTCATATTACAAAAATCCATCCACTAGTGGCGCAGCCGGCCACAGCGCACTTTGTTGTTTTTGTTTACTACAAAAATGCATTCAATAAAGGAAGTGGGTGAGGAAAAGCAAAAAAAAAAAAAACAAAAACGAAACGTGAAAAAGCACTCACCAACAACACTTGAATGTCGCTTTGCGTGCTTTCAATTGTGCTCGTACTCACTGCCACGGCCAAGTTGGCGCTTTTCCTGTTCAATTTTACTTTTATTTCCCCATATTTTTCATAAATTTTTCTTATACAACCGCACCCAACCGAACGTACTTCTACTCGTAGTTGCCTGTTTCCTTAGCCAAGCCGTTTAGTTTTTTTTTTTTTTCATTTTCTTTCCTGTCAAGCATGGTGTACTCTTGCCTTGCCTTGACTTTCAGCCTATCCCACTAAAGTTCCTAACTTAGTTTTGCTTCACTTTTCGTTGCTTTCTGCTTTTTTCGTAATACCTAACTCTGCCCTTTTGCAGTTCACGTTTTTGTTCACTTCACTATTTGTGGTTTTTTCCGATTTACCTTTATTTCTCCATACTGATTTCCTTATGTGTGATAGTTCTTTGTTGTCTAGCTTGTCGTCTTGTATGTGTCTTTCTTTGTAAGTACTTTGTTTGATTGTACCCTTCTCCTTGATTTCTTTTCAAGTTTCTTGACTTTATTTCTTCCTTGCGTTGTTGCCCACTTTTGTGTTCTGTTGTTCCATTGTTTGATTTGTGGTGGCTTGTCTGTGGTCCATACCTCTTAATTGATGTACCTCGGCGCTGTGGGCGTCTTAACTATATTTTTGTTGATTTGTCCAATAATTTTCGCTATGCTTAGGTTAGACAATGAAAGAATACATTAGAATACAAAGAAAATATGGACTTAAGTAAACTTAAATATAATGAAATCAATCCTGAGACATTGGTGACGAGAGTAATGAAACAAGAGAACGGCGGAATTGTGTACTGGCTTTTCGATTTCCTAAGAAAAATTTATGACCGAACCTTGCTCGTTTGCTTCCCAATTGGCATGTGTCGTTTTATTAAACAAAATTTCGAGATACAAGTAGATACGGTTCAACATAAATATATTAAGATTATATGGCTACCCTGGACGGTAACCCTACCTACAAATGTTTTTGTTAAAATGCGGTATAAAATAGCTTCCATTTGATACCCATATTGCAATATCTCATTAAAAAAAAAAATTAAAAAAGTGGCAACACCGCAAAAACATTCTAAGTGGCATGTTTTAAGTAAGAGAGCTTTGCGTCAATCTACAATCCAATTTGCCAGGCGTCAATCTACAATCATAACTTAATAAAAATGTATTACGTCGTTTCCGAGATAATGGCGGTTATACCTACAAAATTATAAATAATTAGAATAAAGTGGCAACCCTAATTGGTAACTCTACTTAGAAATATTTTCGTTGAAAATCGACTAAAAATACCTCTAATTTGCTATCCATATTGGTATATCTTATATGATTTTTTCTTTATTTTTTTTCAACTAGCTGGCAACCCTGTGTCTAGTCCTTATTTTATTTTAATTATTTTTTTGCATAGCCGCTTTGATCTGGGAAACTAGTAGTGGTAACCAGAATGAAAACGGCAAACGGCAAGCGGCATCTGTCAAATTATTTTTACACGTGTTCTTATGGGGAGGAATTTTTTGAACACGACGCGACAAAGCGGCAATCAATCACAGATGCCGCTGTCGCCAGATTAGATCTAATTCTATTTTGACAAGCGGCAGATGGTGGCGTTTGGTTTTTTTGACAATAAAAACGAAAGGAAGAGTAAAATAACTTGTAAAATAAGTTCCAATTATTACAGAATATGTCTCTTTCACACTTTTTACAACATTTTTTGCTACTTTTCAAGATGATTCGCACCTGTCGCCCTTGCTCTCATTATAATCATGTCGCCAATGCTTGACGGCAAATATCGTCAATCTTCATTTTTCTCCGTTGTCGTTTGCCGCCGTCGTGTTCATTGTGGACGGGCCTAGTGACTTTAATTTTTTTAAAGTTGTGCGTATGTAGGCGCTTTTAATTAATTTTTGCCACAGCGGCTGCTTTAACTGGGTTGCCACATGTTTTATTTTTTTATTTTCTTTAAACAAAGTGAAATGTCCTTTTCTGGGTATTGAACTAAATTTATTTGACATTATATGGGCAAATATATTTCAAAGCAGTTCTAACTTAGTGCTGTGCTAGTCGAATTATCTTAAGTGTATCTACATAAAAGTCTTCCCATTCAGTGGTTATCATTTATCGAATTGGGATACTTCCTATTAGCAATTTGTAATTTATTAGGTGTGATATCCTTTCTCATCTTTAACATGCTGTTCATTAGTAGAAGCAATCTGATTGTGTCTTCACGCTCTTTCTAGCACTTTACGACACACTTTTTTATTTTTTTCTGTTTTCTTTTTTTTTCTCTCTCTGCCCGCTATTTGCCAAAAAGTTTGTTATTGGTCAACTTACTTGTTAGTCCGTTTTTCTTGTCGTCTCATTTCATTTGATTTATGCAATATTTTCCTTTTATTATACTTATGCTACTTACTCATGTACATACATACATATATACCCAATATTCACCTAAATCCTACTATTGTTCCCTCGTTAGGCTCCGCAATGTTGTACAAATGTTCGCTCATCACTGTCTCTTGAAAGTTTTTACTCATTTCGTTACTTTTTCGCTTTTCACAAATCGCATTAAGAAAGTTTTATTGAGCATGATTTCACGGTTACAATGGTGGTTACGTGCTGAAGAACTTTTTTATTACCAAACAACTTAGTGGAGACCATCATTCATGATCATAAAGCTGTCATAGCTACATAAGTATAAAAACTGTGATAAACTTAAGGAAGTTCTTAAAAGTTTCTGTGAAGGCGGCTTTGTTGCGTTTGAGATATGTGCGTGTATTGAAGTGCGTTTCATAAGTACTTACTTACTTGATTTATTTATATTTATTTTTTTTGTAAGCGAATTAATTGAGGCTCTTGTGACTCTTACCTAGAAGTACCCTCAATACAAAAGTTTTGCTCACGTAAGCCATCTTAAGTGAAATCAATTCAAAAGAGCTTTTAGGAAATGTAGAACTTCTGCGTTTCAAACTCCACTTTTCCTTAAATTTTCTTTTAAGGAAGGTTAGCTCAATGCTGTATTAGAAGCACTTCGTCCTTACTTCATTTTTAAAATATTGTAAATAACACTCAAATTAATCGTTATCGATCCAATGTTATCGACAACACAGTAATTATTTCGAACGCAGTTAACTAGATTAATGTTTACATAGAGCTGTTGAAATAAACTAAAATATTATTTAGGTAATCGTAGTCATAGGTATAATCGATAACATATGTACAGTAATAATTACCAATAAGAGGCGATAACGATTACTCTAATTACAAACGATTACCGACATCACATTTTTAAAATAATTTCATAATTGCAATGGATTACCAGACGATACAAATTAATGCAAGTTTGATCGAAGATATTTATACATACTGATAATTACAGCGATTGAAACAAAATAAAATTTTAAATTACTAATTAAGTAATCGATAACATACACTAATTACTACCATTACAAGACGATAACAATTATTGAAATTTTCTTCGCTAGTGTCTGGTTAGTGCGGTTACAGCAATTAAAATATGCTAAAGTTTGGAATTACTCTTCAAGTAATCGTAATCGCAGGTAGAAGCGATACCATGATTACGATTAAAAGGGAAACGAGATTACTGTAATTTTATTCACTGTTGCGTTTGGTAATTATAACTGTAATCGTTTTTAAATGTTTGCTATTAATATAATCGTTATCTTCGTTATCTAAATTTTTGGCCGTGAGGATTAAGATTAAAATTAACCCACTTAGTGCCAATGTAATTTTCTTATTTTTTCGTTGAAAATTTTTAAAAATCTTATATTTTTCGAGCATTTTAATAATTTTTATTTTTTCTTTTCTTTGCAGGTGAGTGTCTTAATAAAATATGTTAAAACTAGACATTGAAATTGGTAAGATTGCTATGGATTCACTTAAAATATTTATGAGCTTCTAGTGTTTTGATTTTAACCAGATCTGCAGAGTAAGAAAAGTTAAAAAAATTCATTTAATAATAATGAGCCTAATAGCAAAAAGTGTTAAAAAATATTTTAAAAAATTTATCTTCTAAAAATTTTAAACATAATATTGTTAAAAGACCCGATTTACTTTCGACTCAAAATGTATTTAAATTCTCAAAAAAAAAATTACCGTTTACTATCTATATTTTAATCTTATTTAATATCTTAAATTAATTTTTAAATATTTTACTTCGCTTCACTAATTCAATTCATTAGTTAATAGTCGTAATGAATTTTCCTCAATTAAGCTGATCACGATTGTTGATTTGTCGACAGCATTGCATGCAACTTTTAACACGATACCCGTTTTACACACTCACTCAAAAGCTTCTTAATTAATAAATACAAATACAAGGAAATGAGTAAAAGCGCACTTTAAATATTTGAATGCATATTATTTCGATTAATGATGGTACTAAAATGCACAAAATTAATGAAGCGTTGATAATCGATTGCGATAATTAGTGTGGATTTATTTGAGATATGTATATCGATGAAATTTTGAAAGCGGATTTCATGAGTCGGAGCCGATATTTATATATAGAATAAAATTGTCACAAGTCAATATCTGTACATTATAGATTTTTAAAAAATTTTGCAGACGATGATTTCCATAAAGTATTAGAACCGTGTAAAACAGATTCTTTGTATTTTTGTTTGTCTGTCTAAATATTTGTTCGCGCATCACTCAAAAACCGTTGCTTCGATTTAAATGAAATTTGCACCGTTATATTGCTAGATCTCCAAAACATATTTTAGCATACATTTTATTCAAGTACTCAATATTTTATACCAGCTGTACAGGGTGTTGGTGGCTTTCTTATATCTTACAAGCCGATTTACTTAATTCGAAAACTGATAAAGTTTTAATTAAGTTATCCCAAAGGCAAAAGCATCCGTATGACCACCCATTGACTACTGCCTAATTAATAATAGCATGTTACTCATTAAAATCTTTTAAAGAATTTGGAAAATTTTCACTTTTCGTAACCTTACAGCAATTTAATCATATATTTTTTTTTGAACTAATTACACTCACATTACAACAATGCAGGAATTTTTGTTGTGCAAAGCCATAACTAGTAATGAGCAAGTTTTTTTTTTTTGTGCGCTTTTAATAGGCGCAAGTGTAAACAATTTAATTTAATGTTTGTTGTTTTTCGGAAGCTTTTATGAGGCTTGATAACAAAATGTATTGGGAAAATATTTTTGGGGCAAGTGAGAAGAAGAGTCAGTGTTGGCATCATAGGGTTAAATGATGTTTCATTCAAACGATATGTTTATTTAAGCTTTATGGTTGTTGTAACAGTTGTTTCGAACAACAAAAAAAAGAAGTTTTGCTTAATGAAATTAATGATTTGATAAACTATTAAGCCTAAGCTTATTTGATTATTTTCAACGGCATATGCGTTGTAAATTAGACTGGACCAAAATAAATTTTTTTTTTTTTTTAATTTTTTTTGTTGGAAGCTATAGAATTAACTACCATAGTAAATACAAAAAAATGACAGATGTTAATACTTATTTTTAGAGGTCTATCATAGTTTGTATATTTTAGGACTGCTTTAAAATTGACAAATTTTTCAAATAAACATAAATTTAAATAATCCCATAAGAAAATTTGCAAATTAAAATTTTTGTAAGCTGGGCCGTTCATAGTACATAATCAAATTTTAAAAATTCCGAATTTCCAAAAAAAAAAAAATTATATAAAAAAAATAAGAATAATGTCTTGAAACGGGTGTAAAGAAAAAATAAAAAAATATTTTCGAAAAAAAAATTATTCTGCCTAGTCTTTTGCACTTATGGTTGTTTTTCACAAGCTTCCAATTCAGAGACAAACTTTTTGCAATTTTTTTTTAACCCGGTCCAATGTACATACAAATTGTATATGTAAATATGTAAATGAAATACATAATTAATGCATCACAGGGCAATGATATACTGTGAGAAACAGTGAAAGTTAATTTCACATAACTCTGTGGCTTTCCTTACTTAGTTGTTTTGTTTATGCGATTAAAATTTTTTGTTTCATTTATATTTGCAGTTTAATTAAGGTTTATTAAAATTTTTGTGGTTGGTCTAAAGCTTAGTCAATACTAAAAAATATAAATGCAATGATTATCGCAGTTATTAATTTTTTTTTTTTTTAATATATTGGAAAATGTTAAAAAAAATTAAAAACTTGTGTTACCCTGTAAAATAGCGAAATTAATTTTTTTATATTTAATTGCAATGTTTTCGATTTTTCAAATATTAATTTATTAATAAGTGACAATTAATTTGCACAGATAATAATGCACAAATGCTATTTAAGACAATATTTTATTCTAGAATTTATTTTAATGCAGGGTGTTGCTTTTAAATAAGTTGAGTAAAAGCACGATAGTTGCAAGATAATTTAATGCCGTATATAGACGAAATGCGACATGGGATAACAGCTTTAAAACAATATACGTGTTAAAGAAGTCAAATATCAAAGAGAAAAGTTATAAAAAAAAAATGCGATGTCTACACAGTAGGGCTCTTGTTCAGAATCGATTATCTGGCTAATCGACTATTCGAATAGTCGAAAGCAACTTTTGTTTTGGTTGAAAATCGAATAACAAGTAATCGATTCATCATACAGCGCAATCGGTTAGCTGTCATTAATCGATTACTGATAGTTTTTTTTAATAAAATTTTTTAGTCTTTTTTTTTAGTATTTTTGTTAGTATTTGAATGGGTGAGAACGATTTGTTATTACCGTTGGAACCTTCGAGGTCTTTTAACCCCCTCTTCGGTCACGAAATAGAAAGTCGGTAATGAGAGGTGAGTTTCTGTGACCAAAAACTGTTGTGTTACACAAATTCCATTGATCGTGAAAAAATAACTAATTAAATATTCGATTCTGTCAAGTAGTCGAATGCAAACAGCTAATCGATTATGGACGAATAATCGATTATGGACGAAAAATCGATTAGTCGGAAAGAAACGATTAGTCGATTAGTGGTAATCGATTATTTTGGTAAACGACTTTTGCTAATCGATTAGCCGACTAATCGATTAGTCGATTTTCAAGAGCTCTACTACACAGGGTGTTGCTTTTAAATAAATTTTTGTAGAAATTACATAAATTCGGCACCATAGACAAAATTTCACATTCGCTAACAGCATTACATCGAATTTTTTCTCATGGAAATCAAATATCAAAAAGAAATGTCATGAAAAATTAAATAACAACAGGGTGTTGCTTTTATAAAAATTTTAAGAAGAGCTAAATGGCACATAATATGCCAATGCCGTATATAGACGAAATGTGACATGGGTTGATAGCTTTACGACAACATAACACTCATTGAAATCGGAGGTCAAATAGAAATGTTAAAAGAAGAACTAAATTTGTTTGTACAGGGTGTTACAATTAAACAATTTTTTTTTTTTAATTTTAAATCTCCAACAAAAAAAATTGTAAGCTTATGCTGATACATCAATAAAAACTTAGTTTAATACCTTTGAACTTCTGCGCTTAAAATCCTGAGTATGAAGCGTAAAAGTGTTCAAATCAATTTGCTAGCTACTAATACCAATTAACCACAATCTTTAATGCGCAACTGTAACCAAACCAATTATTTTTACTCCATATGGTTTATAAAAAAAAAACATCGCACACATACACACTTGCACATAGAAGCGTTAAGACAGGTGCAGCCAAAATTCAACAAAAATGGTATTAACCAAAGTTAGTCAGGTCACGGCTGTGCACAATGAAATCTAACAAATTTAGGCAGAGATATGTTTGTAAGTAAAAACGAAAAATATGTTTAAAGCAGCAAAAGGCAAAATGGCATATATAAATTCACGGCACTGCGCACAGGCTAGGCCAAGACTTTTGCCACTGCTGCTGATTGCTTAACATTTTTTGCCTTTGGTTGCCAAAAAAAACCAGCTGTCGCGCCACAGGCGTAAAGGTGTTGCAAAGACACAGCTTGTTAGATATCAAATTGTTTGTATGCAACTTTATTCATATGATATTTTGCAAAGAGAAGCATAAATAATAAAAGCTACAAACAAAAAAATAAACCGAATTTGCTACTGGCAATTCCACAAAAAAAAATTTAAAAAAAAGTCAGCTTAAATAAAATTTGAAAATAAATTTTTTTTGCTACTTTTCCTGTGATGTGAACCTGGTACCATATTTAAGGAAGGTCAGCATACTATACCCAGTCGATACTTTTTATTGTCTCCACCATTATTTGAGCAGAGCTGCTTTACTCATTGCGTTAGAAATTTGCCCAATACTTTCTAACAGCGTTCTGTCAAGCACTACTCTCTCTCTTCTCGCTGTTTTTTGAGTGGGTAGCTAGTGGATTGCAATCTTTACATGTTTTCCTAGAGCGTTGGAGCAAGTTTTTTTCGTCTACCGTCAATCATACCATCGTCCTTCTGGCTGCGATTTTTCTGATCAGAAAACAGTCAGCTAGCTTGGTAGCCAAAACATTTCCACCCAGACCTCTAGACCTCTGTGCTTGATCGGTTTGTTCCTGAGAGTACAGAACAGACTACTGGCAAATGGCTGCCGTCATAAGTCCAGGCGACGAAAAAGCTGCAGAAAAGGATACAAATCCACTCCTGCCTTTGGAGACCTCATATCTGGCTAGTAACTTTTTAATTGAACTCTTCTCATTTCGAACCATTTTTACCTCGGATAAATGTATGCATGTTGATATTTACATATATACATTAGACCGGACCAAAAAAAAATTTTGTGTACAAATTTCCAAACGCAAAAAGCCAGATAAGAAAAAAATCTTACTAAAAAAAAATATTGATATACATACATACATTAGACCGGACAAAAAAAGAGTTTACTTTTTTGACAAATTTCCAAGGGCGAAAAGTCAAGAAAAAAACGTACAAAAATATTGTACACACTTTTTTGTCAAATTTCCATAAGAAAAAATATCAAAAAGGAGAAACACGTGCCAAAAAATATTTATATGCATTAGACCGAGCAAAAAAAAAT
Source organism: Sphenella marginata (assembly GCA_951509765.1). Taxonomy (NCBI): domain Eukaryota; kingdom Metazoa; phylum Arthropoda; class Insecta; order Diptera; family Tephritidae; genus Sphenella; species Sphenella marginata. The sequence continues at coordinate 6,964,587 of OX608082.1, forward strand.
TTTTTTTTACAAATTTCCAAAAGAAAAAACTTCACATAGGAAACAAAAAAGTGCCAAAAAAACCAACTAAAATTATTTTATGGAAAATTTAATTTCCTACAAAACTAAAAGCAGCTAAATTTTTTTTTTAGAAGCAGAAAAAATGAGGTCAGTGCTGAAAAATCTAAAGTAGTAATAATGGAGATCTAAAAAATAATGACCTGTTTTTATTTGCTATTGAATAACATTTTTCGGCTCATCTTTATAAAAAAAAGGCAACAAAAATATGCTAGAAAAAATTTCAAATATTGAAAAAAAAATTTTTTTTTATTATTTTGTTCTATTCATGTCGCTTAGAAAGAAAAAATCGGCTGATATTAAGTTCTAAACCTTGTATAGTATTTGCTTTGCCTATTAGGCAAAATTTATGAAAAACATCAACATACTTATGAAAAACATCAACAACTTATGAAAAACATCAACAACTTAAAAATAATAATTTTTTGTCCCGGTCTAATATGCATATAGTACATACATACATACATATCATGCAAAATTATTGCGACCAAAATAACGTTGTGTTTACTGCCGTTTTATTATATTTTTGCTAACAACAATAACCGATGTGATGGCGCTCGGCGTATGACTTCCACCGTTTGGCATTTGCCACTTATTCATCTGGAATGTGGTTGGTGGTGATGTTTTTTTCAGATTTTCATTTGTTTCATTTCATTGTTGTTGTTGCTATATTTCAGAGCGCATTGTCATTGCTGCTACCACAAACGCTTGTCAAACTTGGACATGCTGGAATTTCAATATTTGAATTGCAACAAAAGCCAAACTAACCAATGGGGCGGAGTGTCCAGGGTGCAATTTGACGCGTAGCGTTTATGATGATTGCTAAGCGCCTGCGCATGTGTGCTGCGCTGCGGTTGTGTCTTCTCAACTTGGAGTTTGTTTGTTTTGTTGCTGCTGAAATGATTGCCGATGGCGTTTTGGATGCTGCTGCTGTGTTGCAATGCACACAAAATAACAAAATTGTTGGGAATAGAAAATAGCAAAGAAATTTTTTAACGCTTTGTTTATTTGTTTGTTGTGTATACAACATGGAATTTTTTATTTATTTTTATTTTACTTTTCTAGCAAACAATTTTGTGCCATTTGTTAGACTGTGCATGCATGAAAGCAATCGTTGAAGGGCGTACTAAGGCAGCTAGTCAATGGCCACATGTGGTCAAGTTGTAGAAATATCTATTTTTTGTTGTTGTTTTTTTTTGTGTTTTTTCTAGCAGCAAATAGCACATAAATACAAGTGAAATGCTTCAAGAATAGCAAAGTAAATGCAAAAAAAATCTATAAAACAAACAACTTGGTTTTGCAATGAAAATTTCATTAGGGAGTCATATATTTGGAAAAGTTTCCGAGTCACTAAAGGAATTTTTATAACATTTCTACAACTTTCTCCAAAGTGTACTTTGGCAAATGTCAATTTGTTTGAAGAAAGTCTCACACATAGTATGCAGACAAGTTATGCTCATGTGCGCCATGTGGAATTGATTGGCTCGCAATGCCATGCATACATATACATATATACTACAGTGTGCGACAAAACTTTAGCACCGAAAATATTTTTACAGCATTTTACGCCAAAAAAACGTTAGTGCAAGTGCTAGTCCTTTTTCCACAGCAAGAATACATACATATTAGGTATAAGAAATTTTATTTAGTAAAAAAAATTGTTTGCCAAACCCTGGTACACATATTGCGCGATAACTTCGAAACTAGTTGAGTTATCGCAAGAAAAGGTATATTAAACTTTAAGTTAGCCAGCTAGTAATGCAACGCTGAAAGTTGCATTCATTTTTATACAGTAGTTTTTCAGTGATACGCGCACAAATTTACAAACAAACGGACACAACAATTCTAAAAACGGTATCTTTGAGTGCTTTTTGCACAATAATTACTTCTACAAACAATTTTTCTTGCATTACTCCACTGCTGTTAAGTTATTGTTGTTTATTGCAGTTATTTATGCCAATTAAAATTTTAAAACCCATTTTGTTTGTGGCCGTAAAACTGGAGTACGGGCTTACTGATTGTGGTAAACTTTTGAACATTAATTAACTAAGTGCTCGACATGGTTATAGGATTTAAAAAATTTGTAAAAGTGAGGAAGTTTTAGAGATATCGATCAAAACGTGAAATAGGGTTGCCGCAGATTATGTTTTGTGTAATATTGGTATTTTTATGACAGCTCCACTTACATTTCGAAAAATTTTATTTGTTATTTATTTGTTATTTATTATTGTTGTCTGTTTATTTAAATTGTAAAATTTTGAAATCCGTCAAAAGTTCACTTAAATATCGCCGTTATTGTTGGTCCACGAATGAAAACACAGCCAACCTCAAACAATAATTTCATTATCTACTTTCGAACTCGAAATTTAATTTCAGCGAATTGAAAATGCCACTTCGAATTGTGCAACATTTCTACGAAACGATTTGCATCGGCGGTTTTTTTAAATTTTTTTTTTAAGTTTCAATCAACCCATCCATAGTTTTTGATGTCTGTCAGGCATGATGGGCTTGTGAGTCGGTCTATGCGCATATGACATTTATGGACGATGGTGATGACGATGATATGTGTCAATATTCGCACTGTCATTATGTATGCTTTCCATGTACAACATGCTTTAAGCGCATTAACAACAACAACAACAAGAATAACAGCGACAACAATATTAACAAGACCACAACAACAGTGAACATGCATGTATAACAACAATGTCAATCAAAATATCAACCAAATGCCACACAAATAGCAAAAACAAATATGCAAAGTGTATTACTACAACAACAACAAATCATGTTGTATAAACAAATGAAAAGAAAAATTTAAAATTCCAAACCTAAAACGACGTACCCAATTCAAATGCATTGCACTGCACTACGTCGTTTAACGCTACGAACATGCTGTGCAGGTTGAGGGTTAATATTTTGACGGCGTTTATGATGTGGTTGACATACAGTAGCAACAATGCTGTTGGCAAAAATGTGTCGCTTTGGCAATGCTTTTTTTTTTTCTTCTTCTTCTCATTTTGTCTTCTATTCGGCTTTGATGCAATTGATTGACAGATTTTGCGACCATTGGCGCTGACCAGCTAAACTGTCACGACTACGCAGGCAATGGAGGCGGTAAAGCTCACAAAGCTCTCGTTGACGATTAGCCACGTTATGCGCATTGCATGTTTCGACGCACGTACATACATACCTATATACATATGTATTTAGGTCTGTTCGTGTGTGCGCGTGCTTTTGTATGTTGGTAGTAATGGCTTGAATGCTCTGTTAAACGAACTACTGCCATTGGCATTCTTCTTGTGCGTTTTGCCTTTATTTTCCCCAGCTCCCACAGTGCCTAACAAGTTTCATAAGCCTCGAAGGCTTTATATGTGTGTTTGTTTTGCTGTTTTGTGATACAGGGTGAGTCAACTACATATGTACATATATTAAAATATAGAACATTTGTTTGGCATATGTAACTTTTGCCAACATCTAAAAAATTCAGCCCCGAACCCAGTTTAGTTTTTTTATATATATATTTTTTTTTTCATTCTAAAAAGTGTTTTCTCGTTTTAAAATTTTATTTTTATCCAAAAAAATGTTTCAGTATATAAAAAAAAATTTTCCAGTGTATATTTTCAAAAGCTGAAGCATTTTTATTTTAAACGAACGGCCCTTGAAGTGGTTTCTCAGTTTAAAACTTTATTTTTATAGAAAAAAAATTTTTCCGGTGTTACATAAAATTTTCACAGTGTATATTTTTAACTGATTTAAACATTTTTATTTGAAACCTTTGGTATTAAAAGTGTTTCTCAGTGCAAATTTTATTTTTATCAAAAAAAAAAATTCGGTGTAATATAATTTTTTACAGTGTATATTTTTCAAAAGCTGATTTAAAGACTTATATTTTAAACGCTTGGCCTTTGAAATGTTTTCTCAGTAAAAAATTAAATTTTTATCAATAAAAATGTTTCGGTGTAACATACAATTTTTTTCAGTGTATAATTTCAAAAGCTAATTTAAAGACTTTTATTTAAATTTTTCTGTGATACCTGATGCACCCTGTATGTGTACGTTTGTGTGCAATTTTTTTTTTTTTTCTTCGATGCGTGCAACCTCATTGTGATGCAACAAGCAAACTTCGTTCGGTGGTGCACGCACGAGGAAGCAGAAGGCAGGGGGGGGGTTTGAAAAAACTGATTGCACATTGTTGTTCTCCTTTTTTTCATTTTACTCGCTGCCTTGGTTTGGGTATTGCATTTCGCACTCTTTACTCTATAGTCCATACACAAAATGCGTTGCTCCAGCAGTGATGTGCGTTTTAGATTATTTCAAGTAATCGGTTGCACATTGAAAAAAAAAAAAAATCGCATAGCTAACAACACCATGCACTGCAAGAACTGGAATCATCGGTTCTTAGCTGGAACTGGTTTTGCGCGCTCTGCTTCTCAACACTACCATCCACTGATATGCAATTTTCTCTTTGTACCGCAGTGTAGCTCCCAATATTTACCCCTTCGTCTAACTTGGAATATTTTTAAAAAATCGTACGAGTGATGTGTTAAATTGTTGTTTATGTATTTGTCTGTATATTTACCCTCATACATTAGTTTGATGTCTATCTGTTTTGATACTTTTTTTGACACATGTCAAACGTTCGTTGAGGTTAGGTGCGTTGTACCGGCATTTGTTTTTGTTTTTTGTATTTCAGCCCTCCCATTTACTTCGTGCTTTGAATTTGCACTTTTTTTTTTGTTAAAATGAATGTATTTTGTTGTTTTTTTCGCGTAAAAATTGTTGCTGCAAAAAATGTAAAATTATGCATTCTGGTTGTTGTTGTAGATTACAGCGTAGATCTGTCGTGAGTATGCAAATAACCGCAACGAAATCGCGTAGAAATTCTTTGTATGGATTTTGCGTCGCAATAAATGGGTTCACTTGTTTTTGTAGCAAATTTTTTTTTTTGCGGTTTATTTATTTGCAAATCAATGTCTTTAAAAGGGTAATATTTCGTTTTAAAATGCAAAATATGCGCAGTAATAAATATTTGGAAATTTAATTTTTAAATGAAATAACAACCAGACCTGTTAAGTAATGAATAATAATCTTAATCATTGATAATCAAAAGAAATTTTTGGTTGTTTTTGTAATAATTGATTAATTATGATAATCGAACATTTTTAGAAAACTTAGTCGATTAAGATTAAATTTTGGGTTCGATTAATGAGGATTTATTTGGTTTTGAAATTTAGTCCTGGGATTAATCAAAATTTCCATTTGATTAAATTTGTTATTAATCCTCGTTAATCGTTATTAATTAATCTCTCTTTGAAAAATGTTCGAATATCTTCATTCTCATCCTATCCACAGCTTTCCGTCTATTTTTTTTTAGCCCTTCCTCGCACCTCCACTTACCCACACTCTCCATTTCCTAACCGGGTCCCTAACTCACTCTCGCGCTCGTTTCCAAGCTATCTCGCTCTTCGTCTTTCTCTTGCTCTCCACATGTTGGTGGATATCTCGATCTAAGAACCACTCCTTATATCCATTATCAACACCTTCATGTCAACGTTGTGGTCGGTAGAAATCAACAATTTTAGTCGGTTTTTTTCCTACCTATTATAATTTTTTTTTCTCTCTTTAGGCACCTAAAGTGGTCAGATTCCTGATGTGGAAATTTCTCAACCGGCCACCACTTTAATGGCTGCAGATTTTCTTTCTCATTCTCTGTGGCCTTTCATGTTGTTTCTACAGAGATTTCGAGACCGAAGAGGGGCGCCTTGCGAACTTTCACCCAAAACTTAATTATCTTCTAATAAGAAAAAAATCAAATTGAACTTTTAAAAACCATTCCAAGACACAAACCAAACTCTGCAACATTTCCCTGCTTAGCGAGTAGCACTCGCTTATCTCTTTTCGTATGCCTTCTACCTGTCCCAATTAAGTCTCAATGCAGCAAATTAAGTATCTATTAAATTGCTATTAAAACGAAAGCTTTGAAGGTCATGCAAGAGCAATCAAAGGCGAATGCAATATAAATGCTTAAAAAACAACAACAACAACAACAATGAAAAGAAAGTAGTAAACTATTACTACAATCCTACTAACAATTATACAAAAAAAAGCTGCTACTTACATCTAGCTTAGATAACCTGCGACTACTGCGACAGCTGATGCTTAAGAATATAATAGCAAATGGGGGCTACGTGTGCAACGGATCTCATTATTATACTCAAGTTGGTTGGCAGCGCGGGCTGGGTTAGCGAACGTGGTTTGCAACGGCTGCACGAGTAGGTAAATGTAACAGTGCAGGCGCAGTAAGCAAATTTGGGCAAAAAAAGACTAGTCTGCAACTAGAATTTTTTGGGTGAGAAAGAACTAGTCCGAAAAAATTTGTTTTTTCGCACACATTTCAAAGCTTTTGTAGAATGATAGATTGTGTAGACTTCAACAAAATTCTATGAGAGCTTTTGCTCTAAAATAGACTAGTCTGCAACTGGAATTTTCTGAGTGATAAAAAACTAGTCCGAAAAAAGTTTTTTTACCGAACACATTTAAAGGCTTTTTTAGAATAATGACGTCTGCAGACTTCAAAGAAAGTCTTAGCAATGTTGTTGTATTAATTTTGCTTTTCTAGGCACCAAATCTCCCAACGATCCCAACGACCTTTTCACTATCTTCGACGTCGGCTCTCAACAAATTGTGTGATAGCTTCCAACTAGTTGCTTTGTCTACTAGGCTCACACAACCAAGCACTTGAAGCAATTTAGATTCAGGGCAAGTATAACAATAGTAATTGTGCTGCAGGTGGCCTATAACCCCCACCCCTTTTGGTCCACTTTAAAAAAAAAAATGCCAATCTTTGTTGAGTTGCTGTTGGCTGTTGGCTGCTGCAGCGATAAACGTGCTTAGATAAATTATAAGCAATGAAACCACGTCCGCCGCACATGCGCCCATGCAGCCGTACATACTTGCACTTAACGAAGATAATAATATTTATTTGCACTTAATAACCCAGTAGAGAAAATAATTGTTGATTTGAAATGAGTTTTTAATGATCAAAGAGAGGCATTTTTTTGTTAAGAAATTAGGAATTACAAAGCTAAGGCAGGAGCTGGAGAAATATTTGTGACTTGGCATGCTTAGCTTTGTGGTGGGGTTTCGGTTTGAAAGTCGTGGATTCCACCATTTCTTTGCTTTGCTTCCACAGTGTACAACCATTATCTAGTGTCAATTTCAACAAAACCATAAAAAAAATTTTTTAACTAACTTTTATTGCCACCACTGTATACTAAACATTTCAAACTGATACTTTACTTCAAGTTGGTCCTCTAACAAATATTTCTGTGAAAATTGCATTCAGTTTTGCTCAGCAGTTTTTGAGTGATGCACAAACAAACATCCAGACAGACAGACAAAAATTCCAAAAACGGTTATTTTTTCTTCTACGACTAGAAAAAGTCTTCCGTATGCGTTTTTCTTAAATATTTACAATGTACAGCGTTTAACCAGTTCCAATTTCCACAAAACCATTAAAAATAAATTTTCAACCAACTTGTATTGCCACCACTGTAGACTAAATATTTCAAATTGCTATTTAACTTCAAATTGGTTTACTAATAAATATCTGTGTGAAAATTGCATTAAATTCTACACAGCAGTTTTTGAGTGATACACGAACAAACATCTAGACAGACAGACAAAAATTTTAAAAACCTTTATTTTGACTTCTATTACTATAATAAAGCATCCCGTGTGCATTTTCCTTTGTTTTTTGTTACATAAAATCTGGAAATTTCTCAAAGGCAAGCTTAAAGCACTCTCTTTTGCGCTTAAAAGCTACTTTTCATACCCTTAGGTGCGCTATTCCGCTATTTGTCTATTTGTCTACATATTTGTTAGCTTAGAGCAAAAACCACACTCATGCGTAAGTATTAATACATGAGTAAGTGCAAATATAGTTTTTTGCCTAAGCCATACCATAAGTGGAACCGCAAGCCAAATGAAGAGAAAAATATGCTTTGAATTTCAGTTAAGCTTTTGCAGCTTTTAAAACCAACGAGACAAAAAAAATTTAAAATTTTTACAGAAAATATTTTTAAAAGCATGTTTTTTGCAAAAGGCCCACACAAGCAACTATCTCCATTTTTTTTTCGGTTCGGTTGCTACCCACATTGGCGCTTTTGCTTCTCTATTGCGTACATTTTTTTGCATTTTGCTCTACTTTTCTTTCATTCCATTCAATTCAACAGCATCCATGAACTCATTTCTTTATGTTCCACATATACTATACATACATTCATACATAGGCACAAAAGTACTTTCAAAAACAACTCTTACTTTGGTCGCATTTTTGTATGAAGGCGCTTGGGTGCTTGCCACAGTGCAGCTTTAAACACATTTCTAAGTTTTTTTCATGGGCTTTTTCGAGTGCAACTCTTTATGGTATTTTATTCTTTGTTTTCAACAAATTTCAGTTAGTATTTTTAATTCTTTATTCATTTCATTTATTTTCAAGCTTTAGGCGTTTTGCTTGAAGGTTATTTTGTGGAAATTTGTAAGCAAAAAAATATATGCACAGTAGGGTGCTCAATTTTCTGGTAAATTGCTTTCTTTGGTCCTACCTCAAAATCTTAAAGAAAATAAAAAAATATTGAATCATTCAAAATTGCGATTTCACATACAGTTTACAGGGAAAAATTTTTTAAATATTTTATTTTTTTTGTCAATAAAATTGGTTTTTGGTTTTTTTTATCATAAAAAAGTTCTGCCGAAGAAACCAAATTAAAAAAAAAAAATTTAAAACTTCACCTTTTTCCTATATTTTATAGTTTATTTTTTTAATATTTTAGAAAGCATTAAAGTTAAAAAAATGAACTTTGGCTCACGTATAAATTTTGAAATTTTTTTTGGAAATTTATAATTTTAGAAAATTTTTGATTTCTCATTATTGTATGTATGTATATCAAAAGAGGATACTTGAAACAAGGAGGAAACAATTTTTTTTTGTAATTTAAAATTTTAGAAAATATTAGATTTTTTATTATTGTATATCAAAGATATGGCTTTTTTTCAAAAATATGAATTTTGAATGTTTTTCAAAAATATCAATTTTGAATGTTTTTCAAAAATATGAATTTTGGATTTTTTTCCAAATAAATTTTTTTTTAATGTTTTTAATTTTTACTTTTTTCACCTAAAGTAGGAAAGTCATCGTCTTTATTGATGGCACTCTATTTTTCAAAGTTATTAGTAGTTACGGCCTTTTTGTTTGCCAGAGTTGTTTTGCAATTTTTGGTTTTTTATTCAAAAATATGTAAATAAATGCTATTTTGGGTGAAAGCGTATGACCTCGGTCTGCCTAAAGAACACATATTTTCATACAATAAAATTACATCATTTATGCAGATAAAATAAATTGAGCAGATGGCAACTCTTTTTACGAAAATGTTGTTATTTACTACCTACAAAATCAAAAATATTTTGAAATAAAAAATTTTCGTTTAACAGTTGGCAACCTACTTACTAAAATATTCCAAAAAAAAAATCCTGTCACATGATAACTCAAATATGTATCTCAATAAAACTCCCTACAAAGTAACAAAGAATTCTTGCACAGCTGGCAACCCTTTTATTAAAAAAGTGAAGTATTGTTTTTATCAAATTAAAACATACAGAAAACTATTAGAGTGTTTTTGTGAATAGTAACAGTGATTCTTGCTCAAGAAAAAAAAAAATAAATTTAAAAAAATATTAATATTTTATTGTTACGTTTAATTATTGATAAATTGATACTTTAATTACTAATTAATTGTTATTAATATCTCACTTCAAATACTCCTATATATAGCCTTCTGTGTCCTTAATATGTCATTTAATATTTTTAATTAGAGAAATCGCTCCAGCAGATTGACCATTTTGCTGTTACAAAAAATTCTTAATTTTTATTTTTATATCTTCAGCATAGATGTGCACCAGACCATATTTATCTTGTAAATTCATATTTTCATTCTTTCAAACCGATAACAATCAATTTACAACAATTTGCTACCAATTATGCCAAAATAATTGATTTGATTTAGTTTCTAACATGAGTTGGTTTGCGAAATTTTGCTTGCAAAACTGCCACTTGTTGTACTTGGTAAATTCATCAAATCAAAACGCCAATTTGCCTTTTTTAGTTTGACATCGCCGCTACTTCATTTTGTTGTACTTCATTTTGAGGTAACTGTTCTTTGTTGTAAGTGTCGAATGAAATTAGCAAAAAATGAAAATCAGAAAAACATTGTGAGGCATGAAATCTGGAACAAATCAATTAGAAGTGACTGGTGCTAGTGGTGTTGGCAATGCAGCTGCAGCTTTTCTTTGGCCACAACGCTATTTGGGCAAAAGCGAGGTCATTGAAGGCATTGGAGCAATGAACTACAATTAAGGAATGTTGTTCTAGTGGCATGATGGAGATTTCTTGTGTTTTTTGCTTTGAAAAATTGTTGTTTGAGATAGAGAAAACGCGAAATGTTGTAAAACAAAAAAATGAAATGAGTTGGAGAACTTTGAGCTAGAAGTGTGTTGATGAGTCACATTTTTATTGTCGAAAAGCTTCGAAGTCAAGAAGATGGAACTCGATAACTTGATCGAAGAAATTCAAGTGCAAACTTGCGATCACTGCTTCCTATTAGATGTAGAAGGTCCTATAGAGCCTTCCAAAAAACTATTAAACATGGTCGACTTTTGTATCCAGAAACAACATCCCATCGAATCTTTTGCTATTATAACAAAAGGTGAGGTGATGCTCATGCTCATTTGCTTTTTGTTATAATTCCTTGTTGCAATTTCCCTGTACACAGACGTCTTAAGGAGTTATATTAACAATTTTTTTTTGTATGAGAGCTCAAGAAAAAAGTTAAATTTTTCAAATATCGCACAATTTTCCATCAAAACAATTTGTCATGAAATAAATAAAGCGTTCATTTTAAGTATGACAGACGAGCGTAAATAATTTTTATCTTTAAATAAATTAGTTCTAGACAGAAAATGTGTAAAATATTTACGACTTGAGTTATAAAAAGTTAATCAAGTACCTGAAATAAAAGTATATATGTATGTGTGGGCATGTTTTCGTGCGAATGGTATAAACCCACCCGAAGGACAATCCGACTAGTTATAAACTAGTTTGATTCAAAAGTCCAACTGGTTGCCCAAAATTATTCCCTACAATCAATTGGCTATTTTTAACAAGCGGTTGAGCCCAATCCGGCTTCCACCCGTTCCTCTCTCCTCAGACAAGTAGAACGCCAAGAAATAACGAGTGAGAAAGAACAATCGAATCATTCAAATGCGAAGACCAGCCAAGGAATTCCCCTCTGTCGTAAGAAGGCTTTGAATTATTTAAAAGCGTTGTCCAACCTTCGCAGGACTGGCGCCTGTGTGGCATCTGCGGATATGGTCAGGCTGCTTTAAAACTGGAATGCATTCAACACTTCCCTAATCACTCAGGATTTACTGCCTGTTAAATTACAGTTCCATTACCAATATTTAATTTTTTGAGTGGAATTTCATATTAATTCTCACTCAACATAGATTTGAGTGGAATTTTCACTAGTAGCATTTAAAAAAATAGAATGGCACTTTGTCTCAATTAACACTCAAAAAAAATGATTTTAGTGCAACTACGCTTCCAATCACATTCAGCGTTTGTATTGAGTGGAACAGCATTTTCATTAGCACTACAAAAATTAATGGAACTTGTTCCCTACTACCACTCATATTAAAGATAGTGAAATTTAATTTACATTACCATCAAAATTTGATTTATGAGTGGAACTTCATTTTCATTATCATTCAAGGTAAATTTTGAGTGGCATTTCACTTTCGTGAGTTATACAAGAAATTTCATGGAATCTTGTTCCCATACCACTCAGACTTATATTTAGTGGAGATTTGCATTAAAACGATTTTGGTTGGCCCATCACTGGTTCTAATGATGCGAAATTAGACATTCATTAAAATGAGTTTGAATGGAAATAAATGTGAACTTTCATTAATGCTTATGTAAGTCTCCGAAACACCTGTTCTCAAGTCCCAATCTTATGAAACATCGCGTGGATTCGCGCCTGTTTGCACCCTTTCGAGTCTTTCCTAATGCGGTCTAAAGTACCGATGTTTCATTGCTGGGGCTCGCTTCAGCTGAGCATCTGACGAATACCTAGTTGTGTGCTGACATATTCGAAAATTAATGCTAAAAATATGTGCGCCATAACGCTTGATAAGGCAGTGCGAAAGGAGAAAAAAAGTAAGCGTGAGAAAAGAATAAAAAAATGGAAATACATGAAATAAATTACTCAAAGAAATGAGCTTGACTTTATCTCAAAGCAAACACACGCTGACAGCAAGCAGCCTTAAACAAAGTTAAATTGACTACGTAATAATGCCATGAGGAATAAAAGAAGAAAAAACTCCCAACTTAAAAGCAACAAATATGCACAGCGGCGCAATCTACCTACAACTTTTACACGAACAACACGGCGGAGACACCTGTAAAAGCAAACGGAGTAGCTTCCGCATGATTGGCATTAAATGTTGATAGTTTGATGATGACAAGGCACAAGCGAGATGACTTAAGGGAGGACAACAACAATAACAAAAAGCAAATAATACAAAGTCACTTAAATAAAGAATCACTTTTCTTTTTCAACACGGCCTATTTTCAAGTCTTTAAACCTCAACAAAAGCCAACGTGTATGTGTGTGTGTGTGTGCGTGTGTTTGAGTGTGTGCCATTATTTACAATACATATCGCACACTAAATCAAAAAGAGTCACAACTCAAAATCTGAGTAACTTTCAGTTAATTGCTTCTGGATCGCACAAAAGTGATTTGATTTTTAAAAACTTGACATCACTGTGCTCTTTAAAGAGTAACGATAATATTCAAAAAGAAAAATATTGTATGTATTGGCTGCACTACTTTTTATTAGGCAATCTATGCCAAGAAAGCGACCTAAAAAAATTTTGAGTTGTGACTGTTTTTGATTTAGGGTGCGATATACACTCTATCCTGTCAGGATGTGCAAGTTTGTATGTACGTGACGCAATCATCATTTTTACAACATTTACGCACACTTGACATGTTTTGATGTCACTCATACGCACCGGTTACCCAGGTTGAACGCCACTCCACCCGCCTGTTTACAAGCAGACGTGTTTATTGGTGCATATGTTTGTTGTTACATACATTGTTGTTGTATGTTGACTCATACATTGTTGTCCTGTTTATTATTATTTTTTTTTTTGTTTATTAAACTCACTTCTTTTAATGCATGAAGTTATGGCAGCAGCTTGACTTTTTAAAGTTCTTTTTATCGGGGCCACAAAATTGTTGTTGGTTTATTTGTGAAAAGTGTGCGCAGCGCTAAATGTTTTATGATCTACCTATTCAGATATTTTTTTAACAACAATAAATTTGTAGTGTCCAAACTTTGTTGCAAGTGTTTTAAAAACTCTCAGTTGGAGAGAGATTTTATTGGAGGTGGAATTTTTAAAGGACAATGCTTGATAAAATTTCAAAGAAATATAAATATTTAAAAATAATAATGTATCTATAAATATTAAAAAAAAAAAACAATAAACATATTTTTTATCCAAACACAAAAAATTCAAAAAAAAAATTTAAATGAAAAAAAAAATTTTAAATAGAAAAAAATTTAAAAAAAAAATTTTAAAAATTAAAAAAACAAAATTTCTAAAATTCAGAAAATTTAAAAAAATTTTTTAAAAAAATATTTTTCATACAAAAATTTTCCAAAATAAATTTGACATTTTTAGAATATTTTTAAACAATGTATGTACATATTTTTTTTCAAGTGTAACTAATATTTTCAAAAATTTTAGAGTTTTCTACAAGAGTAGTTATTAAAATGTTTTGAAATGGGGTTTTTGTTTGTGAAATGAAAATTTTGAATCTATTGTTTAAAAAAATTTTGATTTTATTTTGGAATTAAGTATTTTTTAATAAAACATAAAAAGTATTTCCAAAAAAAAAAATAATTTTTAAATTAATTAAAGTTTTGAGAATATATTTTTGGATTTTTTAATCTACCTCGAAAATGTCTCAAAGCTTTTTACAGTTTTTATAAATTACAAAATCAAGTCACGAAAACTAAATAATTTTTTTGTTCTCATTATCGATATGCAATTTTTCGTTTTGCTCATTTAAATTTAATTACTTCCCCTTCAATTGCGCTCTAAAATAACTAAATCTAATGACTTTAATTGACTTTATTTGTTTTTTTTATAGTTTGTTTTATCATTTTAATTGCGCTATAAAATTACATTTAGATATTTTGTTGCTCTTTCATTTATCTGATTGCACCGTACTCACTTTTGTGCCGAGAGCATTGCATGCAACATTTTACACGGATGCCTGGTTAGCTACTTTCACTAAATGCACTGACTTAAGTTAGCTAATTAATATTTGTATGTGTTAATAACAAAAAAACAAAAAAAAAAAAAATACATAAAATTTTGTAAAATGTTGCAATTGTAATTTTATGCGAAATTTCAATTTTTAATTCGCTGCATTAATATTTTTAATACTTTTGTTACCGGTAAAAGTGAGCGGTAATAAAAGTGAAAAGAATAATATTTACATATAATAAATTTTAAAATGAGTAATAATAGGTCTAAAGAAAAATGAATGCATCAATTAAAACAATAATTTTTAAAATTTTTGGTTGTCGATCTAAATGTTTGTTCGCGCATCACTCAAAAGCTGTTGTATGAAATTGAATGCAATGTTCACCTTTTTATTGCTAGAGATTCAACCCACAGTTTGAGATCCATTTTACCTTACGGAAATATTTTATTCTCGCTGTATACAGTGGTGGCTATAAAAGTTGGCCCAAAAAGTTGTATACATATAGTGACAGAAAATGTCTGTACATGATAAATATTACGCCTTAGTTCGAGTCACAAAAATCCATACAAAAATTTATCTAAATTCTGCCTGCTTCTGTTTGTACGCTCATCACTAACCAGCTACTACTTGGAAATTGATAGCCTCCTCACCAATGTATTGCTAAAGGGTTATCTCTAAGCATAGGAAATTTTTTTTTTGTTTATTTTTGTTTTGTTTATTATTTTATTCTTTATTTTTTTTTTTGTTTTTTTTTTTTTTTTTTTTGTTTTGGTTGATAATTATTTTTTTTGTTTAATATAATTTTTTTTTGTTTATTATTATAATTTTTTTTATTTATTTTTTTTTATTTTTTTTTTTTTATTTTTTTTTTTTTATAATTTTTTTTTATTATTTTTTTTCTGTTTTTGTGTTTTTGTGTTTTTTTTTTGATACATGTTAGAGCCTTTTACTATCGCTCTTACCACTCTCTACCATTTATTCGCCATTATTATAATTATACCTTTTCGCTTCCTCTATTACTAGGTACATTCCCAACGGCCGTCATTTATTACTCCAGTGTACATATGTATATAATTTATCCACCTTTACAACTACTATACCACTAACAAACAAAAAAGCAAAATAAAAAATCAATTTCACTCAGCAAGCGCCTACTAACATCTAGTAGAACAAGTGCAAACAATGATTTTTACCGTTCATATCCTTGCGCTGGCTGTGTAACCAGACGTCTGAGTACATAGTTAATACACCTTAAAGCACGTACTACTTTTCCGAGGCTTTGTATCGTACTACACATCAGCAAACAATGTTGCCAAAGTAATTTTGTAATATTTGTTGCATCACTGTTGTTGTATTTGTGTGTGTGTACTTACTCGTAGAAGCGTAGTACTACGTGAAGAGCTCGTAGTAAATGGAAAATGTAGTAACTATATATGTATGTATAAATATGTAAGTATATATATTAGCATATACTATGTATCACTATTTGCTGAAATTACAACAATGTTTCCTTGCAAAATCTGTGCTACACATGTACTTGCATCCTTTTTTTTTTGTTGGCATAAAATGCTGTGAATGCTGCACACAAAAATTGGCTATGGAGCAAGCATATTTGTACAGAGTTGTGTGAGTTAGTTTCACTCAAAAAAGGTTAGTTAATATTCGTTCTGAATATTAAAATTTTTATGACTTGAATAAGGGAATTGATTTTTTTAGTTTGGGTTGAGTTTAACGTTTATTTTAAACAGAAGCGGATCTACAGGAGTGGTTTTCGGTTCCAAATATTAAAAAAAAAATGTTATCCAAACAATTGAACTGATACATATTAAAGCTCAAGTATTTCTAAAAAAAACATTTCAATAGTATTAAAAAAAAATTTTTTATACAAAAATTTTTCAAAAAATATTTTAATTTTTATAATATTTTTAACCAATGTAGGTACGTATGTTTTCATTGTGTAATATTTTCAAAATTTTAGAACTTTCTACAAGAGTATTAAAATACTTTGAAATGGGTCTTTTGTTTTTAAATTTAAATTTTTTTTCTTTTTTATTTTTTTTAATTTTATTTGTTTAATTTTTTTTTCTTAATTTTTTTTTTAATCTTTTGTTTAAAAATTTTTTTATTTTATTTTGGTATTAAGTATTCTGTTATTAAAACATAAAAAGTAATTCCAAAAAAATTTAAATTTTCAAACTAGTTAAAAGTTTGAGATTATTTTTTTGGATTTTTTATTCTACCTTAAAAACTTCTCAAAGCATTTGAAATTTTTTTAAAGTGAGGTTTTGATTTTTCTATTCTTGCTTAAAAAATGTTGTTTGTTTTCAGAAAATTTATAAAAAAATGTAAATTTGTTTTCTTTAAATCTTTGTACGTGTGCAAAGGTTTTTCAAAGTTGTAAATTTTTTTTTTATTACATTTTTTAAGAAAATATATTTTTGTTATAGTTTTTGCACTTTTCAAAGTCTTTTTTGACCAGAAGCGGATCTACTGGGGTGATTACTTTCCCTTTTCTTTCAGCTCCTGTTAGCTTTATTTCTCTCCCTTTCTTTGCTATTAACTTCCTTTCCTTAACTTTTCTTCTTTTCATTCTTATGTTGTTCTAATTTTTCTAATTTTCATTCCACCAAATTATCCTCAACTCATTCCAAACGATTAGCTCTCATTAATTCAGTCTTAACATAATTTTTCTACCCTTCTCATGCTCCAGTAACGTCAAACAAATTACTCACATTACTAAGTAATCGCCTAATTATACAATTCACTGGACGCTTTCATATTACGTTCCGTTCTATTTTCGAATTACCTACGTTCTGTACGCACTTAAACGGTAGCTAGTTATGCTTGTAATTAGTTGAACCGCCACTTCTAACGCCTTCTGCATACAAATTACTTAAGGAAAAGAATTCTTAGCTTTTATGCCAAAGTAATTGTGTGTACCTTATGAGATGGCCGCCTTTGCTTGCGCTGCGTACACATCCTAAAACCGTCTGAAACAACGCCGCTTTCACAAAAGCTTGCCGCACGCTTGCTACTTGGCTTCCTTTGACTAGTGTTAGCTTAGCTTTGGTTTTGTTTTTTTTTTTTGTGTTAGCTTGGCTTCTTTTTTTTTTGTTTTTGTTGTTTATATGCTTGTTTTTCTCTAAAAATGCATTAAAGTTTTCTACTTGCTTCTAATCCTATCGACTCTGCTCTGCTCTGTATACTCAAAAGCTCTGCCAAAGGATTTTCTTCAACTCGTCAAAAGTCATTCAACTCGTCGATTTATCGTCAATACGTATTGGCTGCTTTTATCTACATACTCGTGCATACTTGTGCATTTATCTATGGTTGAGTAGAGTTTATGAATTGCCTACTTTTTGCTATCCTTCATTCATTTGTTTATGGTTTACTTACATAATAACTTCTTAGCCGGCAAAATATTTTCATTTGTGGCTGGTCAATGTAAATCATCCTAGGTGCAATGCTTCAATAGTTTTGCGTTATGAAAAAAAAAACTATTCCTTGGCTTATGGCTTTCATGTAATTGCACTCATGAATTTCTTATACTTTGGAATGCCACTGCTATTTGTTTGTGGAATTTTATTTCGCTATTTGCTTACGACTTCCTCATAGTTTTTGTGTGGCAAAGCTTTTGCTTGCGATAAAAGTTCGTGAGTTGTTTGAACATCAAATACTTTGCATACTTTTAGGGTGTGTAAAGGTCTACGAAGATACGATGTAGCCTAGACTGGGTAGTACTTTAGCTAGCTGTTGTTGTTGTTAGTTTTGTAGCCGCCCATACTTATTGATACGTCCATTCCATGAAGTGTACTCCATCTCTTTCAACATAAGTCCAAGGAAAAAGTTGCTATACGTTGGATCGCAGTGAGTTTGTCGTTGATTTCGAAGCCTAGTTCGAGATCGATATAATGAATGACTTATAAAGACTCCTTTCTACTTCCTCCGTTTAAAAGAATATCGGCTTGATCACCACTCTTAACTGAGGTCTCTTTCCATTTTTAAAAATTTCTATGAAAATCTTCGATTCAACGAACTTCTATCATTCCTCTTGCTAAAGCTCTCTATGCTACTTAAACACACTTTTTCTGAAGTTTAATTCATTGGCCTACAAATGAATTGCTTCCTGGCCACAAACATTCCATTTTTCTTACCCCAACCCCCTTCAACATTGTAAACATTCTATTTGCATACCACTATTTGCTAAACGTTGCAGTTCATATCAGCTGCCGCCATTTATAAAATATGCTTTTTTGCGCTTTCAGCGTGGTGCTTTGTTAGAGTGTAAGTTTTGTTATTGCCTAAGTAGTAAATTTCCCCCTCGAAACTTCACTGCACTCTACTGGGTTCCACTAACTACGTTTTTCCTTATCCTTTTTTGTGCTCCTTTTTACATGCCTTGGAAGTTCATTAACAACTCGTTACTTTGAATTTGTTATTTCTTGTAGCTTTTTTTTTGCATAATTTTCAATATAATTTTTTCAAAAATTTTCAGCTCCGTACTTCTATTTAATGCATCGATATTTTTTTAGAATTATTAGATTTTCTTTTACTTAATCGAATTTAATAAATTATTGCAATTTTTTTGTATACAAATACCAATAATTGCATTTCTTTGGTGATTATCGGCTTGTATCGATTTTTCAGTTTCTCTCCATGCGTATTGCTTTGTATCCCTACTTGCATCCCTACTTGGTTTATTATACAGTTTTATCGATTATCGATTTGGATCGATTTATATTTTGTCTATCCGAAGTTTTGCAATTTCTTTCTGTAGTTATTGCTTTGAATCCCTAAATACCTGATTTTGTATCAATTGTATCGGTTTTTAATAGAATTTATCGTTTATTTTTTTTCGATAATTATCAGTTTTTATCGATTTTTTTTTTTTCATTATACTGATTTCTCAATTTCTATGCATACTTATGGCTTTGTATTAAAAAAAAAGGTATAAGTTTTATGAGCTCAAGACCAACTGATAATAACTCTTAGTGAATTAAAAAAAGATTTTTTTTTAAATTTTTTTGGTATTTTCGAGTCTCATATACATATTTCTTTATTTTCATGCGATTCCATCAATTCATATCGTGTGTTCTCTCGAAAAAAGTTGAAATTCCAAAAACTTCCCTTTAGAATTTCACATCGCTAACAATCCTAAACCGCCATCATTTCTAATTAAAAGTTACGTATACGCCATGGCACCGGGTTTGCTACTTCGCCAACTTCGTGCAACTCTGCGCTGAACGTAAAACAAAACAATTTGTTGCTAATTGAGTGCCAAGTATTTATGTATGTATAAAAAAGTCAAAGAACTTCTTGTTTTGCTTTCGATTCCCGCAACTGCAACAGGCAGTAATTACTCTTTGCTTCGACGAATGTTGATAATAATATGGAAAAGTTACTGGAAGTTAGTTAGCAACGTAATTGGCTGCAATTTTTAATTGTTTTACATCGCATAAACATTCACCTCAAATCAACGCATCTTCTTTTATTGCTGAGTTTTCTATTTTCTTATTTTTGTATCAGTTCTTGCTTTGGCTTTCGCAATTATCTTTGCATTCGCTTGCACACCAATATTTTTTTTCCCCCCTCATTGCAGTTGTATGGCGCCGACACGGCACAAGTTGAGTGTTTTGTATTTGTTGTTGCACTCGTTATCGTAAAATATTTTGTTTCCAGCTCGCTCTTCGTCAGAAACGTCACGAGCGCTAAAATAATGAATTTTTTTGCTTTTTTTATTGCTGTATTTACTTGCACCTAAATGTTGGTGAGTTTGTTGAATATCTCTATGGTGTGGTGAACGAGTAAGGAAATGTCTGTCAAAGCAATTTCTCAAATGTAGTAGAACCTGTAATATGAGAGCGCGTTTTGTTGCATTTTGAGTAAGTTCTGTGTTGATTCTCATTTTAGTACTTAATTTAGTACATCGACGTACATACATATGTATGTATATGTTCTGAAATAACTTGTTTTGCTTTTGTTTGAAATAGCAAGTGACAGCAAACAATAAAAACAAAAACGAGCTAACGACTTTAAATGTAAATAAAAGTAGAGACATAAAATAATAAGAAGATAGTAGTTTAAACATAAAACAAAAAATTTAATTAAGGTAAACCAAAAAAATATAAAAAATAAAAAAAAAATTAGGAAATTAGCTGCTTTATTTATTAACAACTGATAAAAATAAAACAAAACATACATATGTACATACATAGGCCATGACAGTCCTCTCCCTACTCTTCTCCTTCTATTCCTAATTCAAGTCACAACAACGGTTTATTTTCACTTTTGTCTCCGTTTTCATTTTTCTCCTTCTTTGCTGCCTTTCCTTTCTTCCTTTTCTTCTACCTTTCCTAAAGGGGCGTGACACCTGCCACTTTTCTAACATAGCATACATACAAATTAATGATTCAGAGTTGCCACAATTAAAAATTAATGGGCGTGGCACCACCCTTTTTTCTAAAACTATTTATAGCCTACTTCGCACACCGAAATATTCCATAAAAATTTCATTAATATCGATCAAAATTTATTTTTATATCCAGCTGTACTTTTTTTTTTTAAGATAGTAGCCAAAGCAACAATATTGAGAATTTTTGTTTGTTTGTATAAATGTTTGTACGCGCATCACTCGCAAATCGCTATACCCAATTGGCTACAGTTTTCAACCATGTTTAGCTATTTCTCTAACTTGAAGTTTAGCATCCTTTTTGCCGCATGGAAACATTTTATTCAGTGGTGGCAATAAAACTGATCATCAGTTCTTAACGATTTGTATTTTTTCTATACGAATTTTCCAACTATTATTCATGCGAAAGTTTTGATAAATTTTACTGGTTTTATGGTTCATTCAAATTTCTTGTTGGTCTAGTTTATTTCGAGGACACTTCTGACAGGCGCAGCTTGCCATTTATATTTTCATTCTCTTCCTTTTATCTTTAATATTAAGTGTAGTTTGTTTGTTGTATCACACTGTATCTATATGAATTTGTAGCTAGAAATGTTTCTATATTCTCCATAGTTTCCATGAATATTCTGCTTTTCTATCTCTTTCGCCTACCTCCGCTCCTATCCGCTGACGTTGCAGTGTTTCTTTGCCTTATTGCTTCTTTATACGGTTTACTTATTTCTATAAGTCTGTACGCCTCGTTTGCCTACGCTTGCCACCCGCCAGCACCTAACCACCCACTTGCCAGTAAATTTAGTACGCGTTTTTTAGCAAACTCTCTTGAACACCAAATCTCTTACACTCTCTCTATTTTGCTTTCATGCTCATTCGAACGTTTAGCTTGTCAAGAGAGCAGCGTTGCCATTTTTTTCGATCATACCAAAGTTGGTAGTTTAATTTCACTTTGCTAGTTTGGTTGGTCGATTGAAGCGTGTGGTAGGCAAAAATGTTTTGTAAATGAAGAGAGAGAGAATTTCTAAAAAAATTTAAGTATGCAGTTTTGTAGCCCAATCAATTTTAGTATTATATTGTGCAAGGCAGAATTTGCTCAAAAATTTCTCTTCGAATTTGAGTGTAGCAAACAACTCATTAAGCACTCAAGCTTTCACTAAGAGTTAAACTCTATTGCCACTCACATTTGATTGTTTACGAAGTCGCTTGCATTACCACTCAAACATTGATTTTGAGTGGAGAAACACTTTCATTAGCATTAAACTCTAGTTTAATGGCACTTGTTTTCCAATACCACTAAAAGTTGCTCGAAAGCTAGTTACACTAAAATAAATTTTTAAGTGATACTGAAAAAAGAAAATTGCATTATCACTCAACATTTATTTTTAGTGGAATTTTTACACACAGCACTCAAATATTTTTTATTGCACATTTATATGCAAAGTCGCAAAAATAATGCTAGTTTTTTAAAACGAAATTCTTTTTCTTTATCTTTTTTTTTTGTTAAAATCAATTTAGCGTGGCAACACCGCAAGTGAGCCTATCTCTCTGATATTATCTCTTCTTTAGTCTTTCATATGCTTTGTGCCGCTGCTTTCAATTACTCTGGCGCCGTGTTTAGTAATTCACCAAACGTGAAACCTCGTAGTTTGTTATTTTTTTTTGTAATAAATGTAAAGCAAACGAATAAACAAAACGAAAATAGAAATCACATAAAAATAAAATTAAAAAAATATTAAATTGAAGAAATTGAACGCAAGTGCTTTTAGTGCAAGACCTGTTTTTGTTTTTGTTTTTGCTTTTAGTTTTTATTGTAATTAAATTAGCACGAAAAAATTATACATGTATATATTTTAAGATTATTACTCATGCAAGTGTGAAAGAAAAAAACAAAAACAAAACACATGTACATAAATGTATGTGTGTAGTGTTGTGTTGACAATCAGCTGATGTTTTTGCCAACCATACAATTTTGTCTACTTCGATTTGTAGCACAATTTTTGTTGTGAAAAAAATTGAATTTCACATAAAATTAATGCATCAAACTAATTTCTGCTACAAAAACACAATTTGCCAGTGTTCTGAACGAAATTCTTAAATATTCGTTTAAAAGTAAATTAACCAGTTTGGCTGTTTTTTTCACCTGACATATTTATTGCACATTGGCCACATCTACATTTCTTGATTCTTGAAGAGTGTGCAAAACAAATGTATGAAGCAAGGTAGCAATAGATTAATACACGAGTATGAAGTGAATGGAATGCGAGTATGCGTACCCATACAAGTAAGCAAACCCAAAATTTAGAACCAGAAATATAAAACTTGAACCAATTTAAATATTTCCAGTTTATACACGGAGATTCTGTTGAACTCAATCAAGGCCCTAGTTATTGGCGAATTTTTAGAATATAGAGTTCTAAAGACGCCAAAATTTCGGTGTGTCGAAGTTGCCTGGAAGGAATGTTTAAAGAAAATTTTTCAAGGAGAACACGACAGTCAACAACCCCAGTGACTACATCAAAAACGAAAGACAGAGACATAATAGTCCTCCTATTCTGTAGCTTTACTAGACTTTAGGTTTATCAAAAGACATCTAGATTCATAGGCTGGCACGGGGTCTGTAAAATGTAGACTTCGAAGCTTGGTAAGCAATAGTTGGGCACATTTTAAAAATGATCACAATTTCTTTCGTTATTTTTCATTGTAATTCGCAACCAGATTATGAAATATTCCCAAGATATAATTTAGGTTCTGTGATCACATATCGGACCAACCAACTTAATTTTGTTTCGTAAGGGGACCTTGTTACATTTCATCTTAGCTAAAATATTTAAATTCATTGCACAACTTTCACTTTATTAAATGAATTCTATTTTGCTTTTAATTGCAGGTCAATGGGTATTCTATTGCCACCCGTCTCTCAAGTAACCAACACGCGTATCAATTTAACGCAGCATCATCGCAATCGCAGTTTGGATAGCGCCCTACAGCGAATACCCGAGGTAAGTACTCCTCGTACAATCAATGCGAGAAATCAAATCAAATACTTAAAAGCAAATAAAAACGAAAAAGAAAACAGCAAATGAACAGGGAAATGTGAAAAATGATTAACTCTTCAGCGAACTGAACATGAACTGGCCTCAAAGGAAACATTTGAAACTCTGCGCGTAGGCGGCAATGCTATTCGAGCTTTTATTTTAGAAGAATTCTTTGGTATTGCATGCTAGCGATGTTGCGAATATTCGCATTCGGAAACATGAATTTTCAGCCAATTCATTCATTCGAGGAATTATATCTGATAGGTGGTTTTGGGGTTCGAAATTCCAAGAGGTATATTTTGCCAGAACTGCGGATACAAAATGTACTCGATATTTTATAAAAAACAGTTTGGACCCCCGCTTCCGGGTTTAGTTACATTTTTTAATGAATTTATTTAATGGTTCTTGATATATGTATGTATATAATTTACAAATTTATGTTTATTACTATTACGAGAACATTGAACTGGAGGTTGCGTTCCGGTAGAGCCATTTGCTACTCCCTTGAAGCTTTCTTAGGCAGCTCATCAAAGAGTTTGTTATAAACTTCTAATTAACCGCTTGTGCTGCATTATTTTTATTATGCACAATACGATTTGCAATGTGTGCAAATTTGTTTCTCCAAATTTGAGGTTGATAAATCAGATGTCGTGGCTTCAGACAAGTTATTTTGCCTCTCTACATTAACACTTTGCTCAATGTTGAAGCTCGAGCTTGTGGTCTCATCTAGCAACAGAGTTTGATAACGTTCATTCAGCACTGCCTCACAATCCCGCCATAATGGTAGCTTATCATCATAATCCAGCTGTTCTTCCCACTTAGCACGTGTGGCTGGGTCAACCTTCTGCATTACCAGTTGGATTATGAGCGCATTTGTGATGGCTTTCTCATCACCTAAAGTTAACAATGTGTCGTAAACGGCCGTCACTGAATTTATTAAACATTTGTTATCGTACACTTTCTTGAGGTTGGCTAAAGCCTGCGGATAATTTTCTGCTGACAAGCGGTACGTCTTTATCGTGCCCAATGCTTCGCCAGACAAACAATTAAGCAAATGCTTGAATTTGTCAATGTCTGCGGTATTGGGATCATTATGTACTACGCTCTCGAATGTATCCATGAAGTTTTTGTATTCCGTATATTTCCCTGTGAATTGTGGTAAATTAATTTTAGGGAGCTCTGTTTTGTTTGATGATTCAGCAGCGTTTGCCTTATTCTTGGCTAAACCCGATTTAATTATGGACTTGGTTTCTACAATCAAATCCTCTAACTCCAAACGTACCATATCATTCTCATCCAAATCTTCAATTTTTGATTGGCATTCCAATAGCTTTTCGCTGTGCAAATTTAAAATTTCAAATCGACACTCCAACTCAAAAGGATCAAGGGACATGGTTTTGTTGATGAGGCCCTTCTTTATGTGAACAATACTATTCCTTGCTGTAGTTCTTTGACGCTGTAAATCTTGCAATTGCTTTGCTTTGTTACTTTTGGCTAAACGTGACTTGATTATTGATTTTGTTTCTACAATCAGGTTCTCTAACTCTTTATTTATCCAATTAACTTCATTTATTTCGAATATGCTTTCCATTATCCTTTCGCTGTGTAAATTTACAATGTCAAGTTGACATTCCAACTCAAAAGGATCAAGGGGCATGGTTTTGTTGACGATGTCATTTTTTATTTCGCCAAGCCTTTCTTTTGCATGATATTTTTGATTATAAAAACATTTTTTTTCTCTGATTTGGTTGGTCATTTTGTATTCAATGAATTTAGCTAGCCGGTAAGTGCGAAGGGTTTCTCAGTTAGTATTTTATTTAACTTTTTAAGTAAATCTTTTTTTTGGATTAAATAGACTCCAGTTTATGCACAAATTTTACTTTAACTCGGGCAGTGTACTACAACAGCAACAATTCTCTTTATTTAACAAATTATTGTACCGTTCGCTTTCGATGTTAGTTTTTCAGTGTTCATTTTTCACAACATCCATTTATTTATAGCCTAAACTGAGGACTAAGTCTACATTGAACGGCTTGGACATTTAAGAATCCCACCTCTTTGTGCCTGCTCTGCAAATGAAATAGCTAACAAAAGCATTACAGAAGCCTGCAATTGTCTAAGCCATCTGGTATGGCTTTTAATGGTTCTTCTAACGAGTGCAGCTACCTGCAAGCAGACATGAAAAGTAAACAGTGTTCGGACTTAAAAATTTGGTGGTGAAAAGGTAGTGTTAGGTTTGAGAAAAAAGTGAGTGTATTTACGTGCTCACAATAGACCATTATAACAGACCATTGTCAACGGTTAAATCAACAATTTTTTCTGTTTGTTTGTATGCTTGTTTGTGCATCATTCGAACATCGTTATATAGAATTGAATACAAATTTTCAACAATACATTTCTAGATATTCAACATAAAATTAAAAAACTATTTTAGCACAACGCAATGATGCATTCGAATTTAGCTACAATTCTATTATATAGAAATATGTAAGTGAAATTCACCACAAATTTCCGAAATCTACCACATGTTTTTTCATCATTAAATTTTTTAGTCCGAACACTGTTTACATCTGATGTATGTGTGCAGGTAACATCATGTAGGCATTTTAGAATTTCTCTCTCTCTTGTCGGCTATTTCTTTTATGGAGCAGGTTTAAATAGAGGATTTCTCCAAGCTATCTGGTGTAGAGTTCTAGCTTTGGTCATCAGTTTATCGTATAAATAAATGAATTTTGTGAAAAATGAACATTGCAAAAGTAACATCGATAACGAACGGTAGAATCATATGTTGAATAAATAGACTTGTTATAGTTGTAGTACACTGCCTGAGTTAAAGTAAAATTTGTGCAGAAACTCCAATCTATTTAATACAGAAAAAGATTTACTTAAAAAGTTAAATAAAATACTAACTGAGAAACCCTTCGCACTTACCGGCTAGCTAAATTTATTGAATACAAAATGGCTTGGCCCATCAGTAGAAATGAGTATTTTAATAATCGAAGAGTGGCTGCAATTGAATACCAACCCATCAGTGATCCTCGAGGATTAAAATTTTTTTATGGTCAAAGAGATTCTGCCCAAAAAAGCATTATTCTCATAAAAGAAGGCCTCGTAAAGAAAACCATGTCACTTGATCCTTTTGAGTTGGAATGTCAACTTGACATTGTAAATTTACACAGCGAAAGGATAATGGAAAGCATGTCCAAAATAGAGGAGGTTGAATTGCCAGGAAAGCCACGTGCGGACTTAGAAAAACTGATTGTTGAAACAAAATCAATAATCAAGTCGAGTTTAGCCAAAAGTAAGGCAAACATTGCCGAATCATCGAAAAAAGCAAAGCAATTGCACGATTTACAGCGTCAAAGAACTACAACAAAAAATAGTATTCTTCACATAAAGAAGGGTCTCATCAACAAAACCATGTCCTTTGATTCTATTGAGTTGGAGTGTCGACTTGAAATTTTAAATTCGCACAGCGAAAAGCTATTGGAATGTCAATCAAAAATTGAAGATTTGGACGAGAATGATATGGTACGTTCGGAGTTGGAGGATTTGATTGTAGAAACCAAGTCCATAATTAAATCGATATTAGCCAAGAATAAGGCAAACGCTGCTGAATCATCAAACAAAACAGATCTCCCTAAAATTAATTTACCACAATTCACAGGGAAATATTCGGAATACAAAAACTTCATGGATACATTCGAGAGCGTAGTACATAATGATCCCAATATCGCAGACATTGACAAATTCAAGCATTTGCTTAATTGTTTGTCTGGCGAAGCATTGGGCACGATAAAGACGTACCGCTTGTCAGCAGAAAATTATCCGCAGGCTTTAGCCAACCTCAAGAAAGTGTACGATAACAAATGTTTAATATTATTCGATACCATTGCAAAACTTTTAGAGCTGCCAAAAATAGCGCAACCAACAGCTTATGAGCTCCGTACTATCATAAATTCAGTGACGGGCGTTTACAAAACATTTTTAACTTTAGGTGATGAGAAAGCCATCACAAATGCGCTCATAATCCAACTGGTAATGCAGAAGGTTGACCCAGCCACACGTGCTAAGTGGGAAGAACAGCTGGATTATGATGATGAGCTACCATTATGGCGGGATTGTGAGGCAGTGCTCAATGAACGTTATCAAACTCTGTTGCTAAATGAGGCCTCAAGTTTCGCAAGAAGCCGGTTGCTAAAGTAAACGAGTGCGTAATATGCGATAAGATATCTGACTGTCCAGCGAAGAACTGTCAAACAGAGCGAAAAAATTTTATCTTTTCCACACACTTTTCCAGAATTTATGATTGCAACCTCCAGTCCAATGTTCTCGTAATAGTAATAAATATAAATTTTGTAAATTAAGTATATGAACAAACAATCAAAAAAATTCACTAAAAAATATAAGTAAAACTTGATCCAATAAAGGTAACTTTTTTTTAACCCACCCTAATGCGTGTACACTACAATAAATTACCTATCTGGTTAGTATGTGGCTACTTTTTTTTTCTTTTGTATTACTTAAGCACTTGAGCTAGCTGAAGGTCTTAGGCTCCACTACTTGGATGGATAATATCTAGGGCTGTGCCTTTATTCGATTAATCGAGTAAGTCGATTAATCAAATTTTCAGTTAATCGATTACTTGATTAATCAAAATTATGAGTAATCAAAAGAGCGGTACTCGAGTATTTTCAAAAATGGTTAATCAAAAACTGATTAATTTAATCATTTTTTTATGTGAAAGTTTGCCTTGAAATAGCTGAAAATAAACAAAATTAAAAACCAAATATGCTTCAAAATATTAAAAAATAAAAAAAATTTAGAAAATTTTGAGATATTGTCCGAGCGCGAATGGGCAAAATGTCGAAGATGCAACAAATTGTTAAAGTAGCAAGGAACTTCTAAATTTGTGCCGTTTTAATAAATGATTAATCATTTTATTCAAAAAACGATTAATCAATTAATTTTCTTTTTGATTAAACAAAATCTTCGATTAATGGAGTAAACACCCATTTTGATTAATAAAAAATCATAATTAATCGATTAACTGAGTAATCGAAATTATGAATAATCGAAATTTTGATTAATCAATTAATCGCACAGCCTTAATAATATCTAACCTGTTCAACAAAAAAAAGATGCAGCTTTCTTGCCTTTTCGAATGCGTTATACAACCATTAGGCTCTGCTAATTTGTGACAAATGTTAGAAGCAACACACAAGAAATGAAAAGAGAATCACACGACCTTAAAACATATGAGTCGGATTTGTGAATGACTGCACGAAAGCTTGATCATAACAGCAAATCATGGGCGCCTCTTTGTCCAAAGTCATACTCTTCTCTGTTCTCTCTCAAGTCAAACCCATTTCGGTTAATTAATATACGTTTAATGTGTCAACTAAATTGTTTGCCATTAATTTTATCGTCTTTCACCACCCCAACACATTTCGATAGATATAGATTTCTTATTTATTTGCTACATTTCTCCCCCCCCCCCCCCTATCTATTCGTTTACTTTAGGTTGAAGTATCTTCACCCAATTCGGAGAGTGAGAATACATTTTGTACACCCTCAATATTGGGCACGACTATGTGCTCGAAAATTGTGACGACTGCAGCCAATGTAACAGCCGCCCTTACAACAACAACAACACCGGCGTTGTCGTCGTCATCATCAGCAGCAACAACACCTCCTACACCCATACCACCGCCACCTTCTTCCACAATCACATTGACAGCCGCCACACCCGCTAAAATAACAACCATAACAGGTGGTTTAATGGATGTGACGTCATTAACTGCTCCAATTGTAGCTATGACCACAGAGCCAACGGCAAGCAACAGTCACAACAACAACAGTAACAGCAACAGCAGCACTAGCAATAGTAGTTGTAGTATTGGTAGTGTTAATGCGATTGGTAAGTAAAATTGTAATATTGTTGTTGCTTATTTTTGTATGATTTCCCATTCTTCATCTTCCAGTGGTTGAATCCTGTCCAACGTTACGTGTTCGTCCCAAATCGAGTGAAGCATCAGCGCGTTGTGGTGCGCCACTTCCAGGTGTAGCATTGAGTAATAGCGGCAACAACAACAACGCTAATAGTAGCAGCAACAATAGTAGCACCAGTAGTAACAGCAAAAAACGTGAAGATCTCACCAGTTTGGGTTCCGATGATTCAGGTGAGTTGTAGTTGAGCGTGGATGTGTGCGTGGCATTTGAAGCGTAGATGATCTTCCTGATTCTTTTAGGAGGCCACTTCTCAATCCTAACCCATATAGACCACAATATAAAAGTCTTATAAATAAACGGGTCAGTTTTAAGATATCTTTCCTAACGAGTTCTTGGCATAATCAGCTTAAGTATCTGTTAGTATTTAGAGGTTGCCATATAATTTTATTTGTTTCAAATAATTATCGGTGAAGACAATCTGGCAGTTTTTATTTTTACTTCCTGACGGTGACGTTATTTTTGGTCAAAAAATAACAGCTGAAAACCCTGCCGGGTTAACATTTTAGTTTATATCTCATTTAAATTTTAAATATGTGGCAGCTCCCTAAAATATTGTAATTGGCAACCCAAGTAATAGCGCTTAGATTCGAGCAGATAATCTACATTATAAATTGCATGCAATTGTCTTGAGTCAAGAGTCGAGATAATAGTTGATAGATCAAAGCATGAATATAATATAATAAGGTGGCAACCCTCGGCGAAATATTTTTTTTTAAATACGACGCAAAATCGCGTGCTTTCGTTACGCATATTGACAAAACTTATTTCATTTATTTTTTTTTTAATACAAATATGTGGCAACACTGTTAGTAAATCTTAAGTGGCAATACCCAAGCAGGATAGCTTGCGATTCCGCAAATTTTGCATGTATGTATACTTCAAACTTCATACAAATAGTTCAATTTGTTTCGCGTTTATAGGAGATATGTGAATAAAAAAATATATGTAATAGGATTAGGTGGTAACCCTATCTTGATCAATTTTTTTTGTAATCTTACTTGAAATATTTTTTTTTTTTAATACGGCCTTTCCTTTTATACACATCATTATTTTATGCAACTTACTTGGTTTAAAAAATTGAAGTAGGTGGCAACTCTGGGTATTTTTATTTTTAATTTTTTTTTTTTTGTTTTCAATGTCACATTTTTCCTCAATTTCGTAATGTCTATCAAAGAAAAATAGAAGCAATTTCTAATTTATAAACTTTTATCTCTTTTAGGCATAATCTGCGGTTCTGATTCAGATCAAATTTCACTCAATCGCATACGCCACTCGCACGAATCACTGGACTCGGGTGAAATGGACGCCGAAGAGGAATGCATTGATATGCTCGAAACGACATCAATGGATGAGGAATATGGTATGCTACAATCCGATTTGATATTCTATCAATCAACCGAAACCGACTGTCGTACGTTGCGGCCATCAAGAAAACAAAAAAAACAGAAACAACAACAACAACAGCATAGTAAACAAACGACGTCGAATGCACTAACCGATGCTGACATTATTGATGGTTGTGATGGTGGTGATGGTAGCGATGCCGATATGGATGCCAAGAATGCAGCTCAACTAACCGAACGTATGCGTTATCGTGAATTGAATATGTCACAAGCGGCTTTAAATTTGGAACGTTCAAGTAGTGGCACACCAACGGCGCTAGATACTGATTTAGCCACACCCACAGCCGATACAGTTGATTCAGCCACACCAACACCAACAGCCACACAACCGAATACACCATCTACAACAACGCCAACAACAGCAGCCAATCAACCACCACAACCCACCACGAGCACAGCACAAACGGGCAAATTGCAAAAGAGCGCAGACACAACATCGACGGGTGGTGGTGGTGTGCATGAGAACACCAAGAATGATGTGCTCTTCAAGAGTTTCTTTGGTGCCACTAAAAATGCCATTTTTCGTACAGCACAAAGTATCATTGAAAATCATGAGAAAAAGAATGCCGCCAAAAATAAGAATGATGAGAATGCAAATACGAATACAAATAATGGTGGCACGGCAGGCGCAGCAGCAACCGATCAAGTGAAATCCCCGACAGATATTTCGAAAAAGAAAGAGTTCTTCAGTCTTATAACATCGAGTTCAAGTAAAAAGGCAGCTGCCGCCGCTGCAGCCGCAGCCGCTGCTGCACAACAGCAACAACAACAACAACAGTCCACTTCCAATACACCCGCTGCTACACCAACGGCGGATTTAGCGCCAATTGATTTGAAATTTCCAAGTTTAGCATGCAATCAAGAGTGTACGGAGAAGAAGAGTAACGCCACAGCTGCCGAAAGTTGTGAAAAGACGCTCAATCTAACGCTACCCACACTAGGTGCTTCCGCTACGGCGTCATCAACGACTTCGAATGTAATTGCGAAGTCAACTTCCATTTCATCGTTGAATAAATTAAAAGTGCCCGGTGTGGTGAAATGTTTCATCAAAGAGCGTCCGGCCAACGCTGATAGCTTACAAAAGACTGAAAAAGGTCCAAGTGGCCTGCTGAGATTTTTTGAATCTCCCGTCTTCAATATACATTTCGCTGTGCATTATCTCTTCTATTCAAAAGAACCGGGTGTGCTCAGTTTTATTGGCAATAAAATATTTAGTTTCCCCGATCAAGAGGTTGATCTCTATATACCACAATTAATTGTTATGTACATACAAATGGATGAATTAGCCGAAGTGTTGGATCCATATTTGACGATACGTTGTCGTAAATCTGTAGATTTTTCATTGAAATGTCTTTGGCTACTCGAGGCGTACAATTATCAATTCGATTCATTGGGTAATGGTGCACGCAAATCACAATTGGCTTTGATGAAGGAAATATTTTCGAAAAAAGAACGTAAGATTTTAAGTAAATCGGATGCTGCCAAGGAGGGGGGCCAAGCGGCGTTAGGTGGCACCACAATTGTTTCGCCACTAACAAAAAAGACACATCATCGTTCACAATCGGATGCCACATTACTGTTAAGCGATTCACGTCGTCATCCCTCGTCGTTAGCATTAAGCATATCACATCGCCATTATCAACAGCCGCCATATACAACGCAAACCTTACCCTTAATGCCAGCCAAATTGTGTTTGGGTGATTTGACGTCGGGTCGTGCGTTCGATAATGGCTGCACCTGCTTTGAGAGTGTGCGCGGTCAGGTGAGTACTTGTTTTTTGTATGCTAAGCTTTACATTTTTGCATACCAAGTAGCGTTAGGGCACTTAGCTAGTAGTGTTTTCGAAAATCTGCGAAAAGGGTACATCGAATAACACAAAATACTATACCGATAGATATAAATCCAGTTCGAATTTTCGAATAATAAAATTTCGAAGTTTTTGAAAATCGAATAACCCACTTTCGAAGTTTTCGATAATCTGAGGAAGTAGTATACCGATAAAAATCAAGTTCGAATTTTCGAGTAAGCAGATTTCGAAGTTTTTGAAAATCGAATAACCTACTTTCGAAGTTTTCGATAATCTGAGGAAGTAGTATACCGATAAAAATCAAGTTCGAATTTTCGAGTAAGCAGATTTCGAAGTTTTTGAAAATCGAATAGCCTACTTTCGAAGTTTTCGATAATCTGAGGAAATAGTATACCGATAAAAATCAAGTTCGAATTTTCGAATAAGCAGATTTCGAAGTTCGAAAATCAGAAAATGGTATACCGATATAAATAAAGTTCGAATTTTCGAACAACCAGATCTCGAAGTTTTCGAAAATCTTAGACAATGGTACACCGATATAAATCAAGTTCGAATTTCTGAAAAACCAGATTTCAAAGTTTTTGAAAATCTGAGAAAATAGTATGTATACCAATAAAAATCAAGTTCGAATTTTCGAAAAACCAGATTTCGAAGTTTTTGAAAATCCAAGAAAATGGTACACCGATATACATATGTATATGTAGCATGTTTGAACTCAATATTGAAAATAAACAAGGCTTCCTCAAGGTTGTGAATGTTAAAAATAGCCGGTAGTTGACAGATTTCCGTATAATATATGTATATTAGGCTAAGTCTCTATAATATTAGGCCTAAACTTTGATTTTTTACACATCCATTTTTTTTTTCTCATCTCCACAGGTCAACGGTTTGTTAGGTCAAAAAACAGTCTGCTCATGTAATGCACCCAAAACGGCACCTGAAAAGGAATTCATGAAAGCGCTCATCAATGTTGGCAAAAATATCACATCGCTACCGTCCAAGGCGGAAAAAACTTCAGCGTTACGCATGTTTTTGAACCTGATCAATAAGAATTTACCAGCACGTGTTTGGTTACCAGTTTATTCGGACATTCCACATCATGTTGTGCGCATAACAGAGGAAAAGACTGCGGTGCTCAATTCAAAGGATAAGACACCCTACATTATATATGTTGAGGTACTCGAGGTACCCGATATATATTCATCACCACTTATACCGAAAATGATGCCATCACTGCGTCACACAAAGAGCGAAGAAAATTTAGAAGGTGTCTGCAGCAGTCATCCACATCAATTGCACAACAATAATCATCAACATCATAATCATGTGAGTTGTAGTCGCACATCGAGTTGTAGCTCACATGGTGGCGCTCCCGCTGGTACTCCTACTTGTGCCACCAACACGAGCTCCAGTTGTCGTCGTAAAAAAGATAAATTAATATCGGAATCATCATCGGTGGCATCTGATGCTCAAGCAACTAGCACTGCTGGTGGTGATGGTGCGCACATCTGTGGCAGTAGTAGTGGTGGTGCACAGGCGGGTCTCTCAGGTCTCTCACTGGGTGGCCTACATTTAACCGAAGACGATGTATGGTCGCAAGAAGATGATGATATTACCGCACAATATTTGCATTTGCGTAAATTGAGTGAACGTGATGCGATATCGCAAATGTCATTGGACTCGTGCGATTCAAGAGATCAAGGTGGGTGTTATAAAATAGCGTAAACACAAAATTTATTCTATTTAAAACTATTTTTTTTTTTCTAGGTTTGCCTGTACTATTCAATATAGGCGATGTACGCACACGCCATTGTAATAATTTAACCTGCGAGAATACAAAATCATTCAATAATGATCCAGAAGATCCCTCAGCAGCTGCCTTGAAGGTAAACCAGCACACACAAGTGATATTCATTTCAACTCGAAAACATTTAAAGACATTTTCGAAATTCCGAGTGAGCGTTTTCGATAGCCCAAAGACGTTTAAGAACGTCAAATTCGGAGAAAACGAAAATTTCTTGCCAACCGATCTGTCTTAAGACACAGATTCAATATTAAAAGGTCGAGAATTCTAATTAAATTTCTCAATTACAGGAACCGTGGCATGAAAAGGAGCAACAAATACGCGAATCATCACCCTATGGACATCTTACAAATTGGCGTTTGCTATCGGTTATAGTAAAATGTGGTGATGATTTACGTCAAGAATTGATGGCTACACAGCTACTACAGGTTTGTTTTTGTTTACACCACAAACTGCTAAACATTTTACTCAATTAGTCATTTCCTTTTTTTTTTTTGCTCATTTTACTGTAGATGTTCAAAATAATTTGGCAAGAGGAGCATGCCGATCTATGGGTGCGTCCATATAAAATTGTTTGCTTATCGAATGATAGTGGCCTCATCGAACCCATACTAAATACTGTATCATTGCATCAAATCAAAAAGAATTCCAATAAATCATTACGCGACTATTTTATTGATGAGTATGGCTCAACAGATGGTGAACGTTTTTGCATGGCGCAAAAGAATTTTGTACAAAGTTGTGCTGCCTATTGTCTAATATCGTATTTATTGCAAGTGAAGGATCGGTAAGAGATTAAATGATGAGTTAGATGATAGAGTACATTTTTAATAATTACACCTTTTTGTTGTTTTTGCTATTTTTAACAGGCATAATGGCAATATTTTACTGCATTCAGATGGTCACATTATACATATAGATTTTGGTTTTATACTCAGCATATCGCCAAAGAATTTAGGTGAGTACATACTATTATTAGTATTGTTCTACCCGCACTCCAATTATACTTCCTTATTCTTTATGAAATATATTTTCTTATTAAATTCTCACGCATCATTATTATTTTTCCTTCAGGTTTCGAACAATCACCCTTCAAACTAACGCCCGAATTTGTTGATGTTATGGGCGGTACCAACTCTGAACTATGGAAAGAATTCAATCGTCTATTACTCGTCGGCATGATGACTGCGCGCAAACATATGGATCGTATAATCAATTTTGTGGAAATAATGCGCAGCAGTAAGTGTAGCTAGCTTCTTTTTTCTTCTTCAATTCATTCAAAATTTTCTGCTTTTATTTTAGACGCACAATTGCCATGTTTCAAAAATGGTTGCTCTGGTACGGTACAGAATTTACGCAAACGTTTCCATATGAATTTAACCGAACAAGAAATGGAACGTAAAGTTGAACAACTTGTACAAGATTCGTTAAAAAGTTTATCCACAAAATTATACGATGGTTATCAATATTATACGAATGGTATATTGTGAGAAAGGTTTTTCATGAAAATTTAAACAAACAAGAACAAAAAATCAGAAATCAAATGCGAACGGAAATGATTGCGCTGCTTTGGAAAGTAAAGAAATTACGTTTATGTGGCGTAAAATGATGACAACAACAACAACAACAACAACGACAACAGTGGTGTATATAATAAAGTCTCTGTGGTGCCAGCTGTAACTACATTAGATGTATATTTCAATTCGAATTGTCTTAAACTCGCGTAAGCCTGTCGTCTGTATGTTTAATAGATATTGTTCAGAATTGTAAACGTTCGATTTATTGCCGTTATGACTGACTACAAATTAACTGACTGATTGACTGACTGTAGTTTTTTGTTAGAGATAATGAGAGTCTGTGCGTACAGAAAGAAAAAATGTGCAAATAATTACAGCACTAGCTAACAATTGTTTCTTTATCTACTAAATACTGTACAATTTCCTTCCTTACTTTTGTATATATGCATAAATCATACTATATGCTATACTATATAATAGATATATATATAAATATAAATATAGTTATAGATAATATTTAAATATGCTATATACATACATATATTATACTATAAATAATAGATATACTAAATAATTACTTAGTTTTTTTATTGAACTATGTTTATGTGAATGTATTGTTGTTGTGTATATGGCTTAAATAAATGAGTGAGCATTATTTGTAACAAACAAACAAATATACATACATACATACATACATATGTGTGTAATAATAGAATGGCATAGATTTTTTAACGCTCTGAAATAGAAAACAATTTAAAAAAAAAGGAAATGTATGTTAGCTATTATGTTGGTCATTCCATGTCAAAGTATGCTTGTTTGAAAGCGTTACAGTTAAAAAAAATGTGAAACTGCAATCTTAGAAATTTCAATATTTTCTCAATTCCTAAATTTTATTTATTTTTAATACAACGAAAACGTATTACAGAGTTTATGAAAAAATTAGAAATAGAAATGCACTTGCTAAACGCATATGCGTATTACAATGGAAGAAAATCAATAAGATTCAAACTTATTTTAGAGTAAAAGTATATAGAACTCGAATATTGAAAATTTTTCGAAATTACAATTTTTTACCGTTTTGAATCGAAAAAAATAGCACCAAAAGAAATGTTTGTTAAGAGTTTTAAAAACCTTGTATTTTTACAACCAAAAAGTGCACTAAATTTAAAATTTTTTTTTTTTTTAAACATTGTTTTGAAATATTTAGGTAAAAAATATTTCCATAAATAAATTTCATACATATGTAATTGTACGAGTATAACACTTGTTTAACTTTATTTAGAATATATTTTTTAAATTCGCTTATAACCAATGCAATTGTACTTTGTATGTTTATGCTTTTGTTTAATTTTCTCAAAACTTAACTGTTGAAAAAAATATTCATATTTCGAATATTCGAGCATTTATGATTTATTTATTTTTCGAAGTTCGAGTTATTTTGCAAATTTTAAAAGAGCTTGCTATTTCTTTCATGTTTTATTCACAAAGACCAATGAAAATGAGTTTTTTCGAATTTCACCTTATTTTTTTTTAGATTTTCGGAATAAGAGAGGTAAAAGTATTTTTGTGTATGCGCAAACGCCAAGAATAAAGGATGCCCACAAGCAATGGTTAGCAAATATATAATATAAGTACCGCAAAAAATAGAGGAAATGCAAAAAACGATGTTTCGAAAATAGTAAAATATAGTTCAATGTTAGTTCAAAAAATGCAATTATTGGATTTTGAAAATATTTAAAAATTTCGAAAAAAAAACTTTTTCAAATAACACTGACTTCGAAAAATTATAAGAGTTTGATCGAAAAATAAGCAAGGGCTGTGAAATAATTGGTAATCCAATTTAAACAACAGCAATTTGAATTTCGAAAACAATAAAAAAGCTCGCTAAAAATGCAAAATACGCAATTTCGAAAATAATTGCAATTCCCAAAAATTGCCGTCATTGTTAAAGCAATCGCTAGAAAATGTATGTTATTGCAAACTAGTGCAAAAATAAATATTTACCTCAATTTCGAAAATACAAATCTTTAGAGTAATATTTATTTCGAAAAAATATCCGAAACATAACTTCGAAAAATTATCAAGGGCGCTTTAGTAGTTCATTACGAATAAATGAGAAAAGTAAGAGCGTGCGTAACTAGTCAAACAAGGGCAAACATTTACAACTTCGAAAAAGTTTATAAATTCGAAAAAGTCAAACATAACCTAAATGAATTTTTGAAAAAATATCTTTAACTTGATTTGAACAAAAAAAATATGCCACAATATAGAAAATCGTATAGATAAAAATTTAAACAAATTTGGCGCTGAAACATTTTTACTTTTTACTTTGTTTACAACAAAACTAATTCGGGGTACTAAATTTTTTATTTTTTTTTTGTTTCTTAATTAACTGTTGTTTATTTATTTATTGTTTTAGTGAGAAATTTTTAATGCTTCTTTTCCTTTTTTTGTTTTTGTTTTAAGTTTGTTTACTATTCGTGCATACATAAGTAAATTCTCAAAAAAATTCGTAAAAAACATTTTTACTCTCCGTGTCTATTTGAAGCTATATATACACTCTCTCTTAATAAAAAATTAAAATAAACAAATCAGCAAAGTTTAGCTTAAGTAGCGTGTGCGTTAATGAGAAAACAAAAGTAAGAACCGTAAATCAAATTTAAATCTATAATAAATAAATAATAATAATATTAAATATTGAAAAAATATTAAAATAGTTAAAATATTATATAAAATATAGATTGCAGTTTAAAAACTAAACAACATTTAGTTGCAATAAAAAGCGCACTCAAAGTGCTAGCAGAAAAAATACAAACACACATTTATGTACAAATATATGTATTTGTGTATATGTACATATGTATGTATGTGGGTCATTCCGTGGGTGAACGACTACAGGTTGAAGTCAATCATTTACTATTTTTGTGGAATGTTTCCTGCGCTCAAATGTTAAAATCAAAGTGAGTTTTACAACTTCATAAAAGTTCGATTTAAATGGTAACGACAAACATATACATACATACATATGTATATAAATGTACATATATGTGTACTAAATTTAAAAAAAAAATAAGAATTAAAAAAAAAAAAACAATTCAAATAAATAATAATAATATCTAGCATTATGTTTTAGAATTAAGAATAAGAAAAAAAATTAACTGAAACTAAATAGTTTATAACTCCAAATCTATTTGTAACTGTCACTAAATGTTTGTAATTGCTTGATCCAACCCTTTTTATTCCTATTCGCTCTAAAATTATACATATGAAAAATTTAAGAATTGCAAAAAATTTAGAATTACAAAAAATTAAATAAAAATTTATTAACTAACAGTTGCCACGAATTAGCATATTAAGCAGTCTTATTGATAAGGCTTTTATTAGCATGGAAAAAGTGTTGATGTATGTTTAAGTGAAGTCGCAGCAAAATAAAATCAAAAAAAAAAAGTCGAATTAAAATCTCCAAGCAAAAATATTTATCTTCTCTATTGAAAACAATCAAAGCGCATTCGTTAAGATTTATAAAATTAAAAAAAAAACACAAAAAGAAAACATGCATACATATGTAATATAATAAATATTAAACATAAACATACTTAAGCATATATAAATACATACATATACATCCATAAATACATATAAGTTAATATTAAGTAAATATAAATTAAAAAAAAAAAAATGCATTTCAACATTTGTAAAAAGTACGCCCTCTGCCCCACGTTGTTTATTGGTTTTTTTTTTTTTGTTTTTTTTTTGTCTTAAATTTTTGCCCATTTTTACTATTTAGTAATATGATATTTGTATGTACATTTGTACTTGTATATTTTTTAATAATTATATAAATTTAAAACAAAAAATACGTTTAGATCGTAATGAGTTTATAAAACAAACAAAGTAAAATTTCAAAATAAAAGTAAAAAAAATAAAAATAAATTAAAAAAAAAAAACAAACAAATACTTGTAATTTGCTAAGCCTTTAATATACGCATGTACCTATGTACAACAGTATATGTATTACAGAAGTACTAAATACATACATACATTTTGCCTATATCCTTATAAATATATATATTTAGTAACATATAAATAAATAAATACATACATATACTTACATACATAAATTGCCGAGCATACATGTATACATAAATAGCTATGCTATACATACATACTTGGTATATGTGTGTATGTATGTATACATATGTATGTATGTGCATAAATGTTTACGATTATACGAATTAAATATTTGAGCATAAATTTCTGCTTGCAAACAAACAAATAAAAAAATACTAAACGTACTCTTTTTGTTATTCATTCAACAAAAAATTGCGAAATAAAATTTGAACCTTTTTTTAGAAACAAAAATGCAATTGAGTTTTTTTTGAAGCTGTAAGGGACTTTCCCTATTAGGGAACAACAAATAATGTCAGTTGAGAGCTGGTTTGCACTGAGTAGACAACAATTGAGAAGCATAAAATCTCGTCTCTTGGCGTAGAAACATCACGCTTTATAAAGAGAACACCAATTTCATTCATTCATAAGTGCTGAGTTGATAAGCGGCTCATGTGCGACGCGTCAGCTAGATAATAATTAATTTTTACCACACACGGCTCGCCTATGTCTCTCATTATAAATACGTATGTACATATGTACTCGTAAGCGAAAAACATTTCAAATATCACGTGTATGTACATAAATTTAAAACATTACCGGTCAACAGTAAATTAAGTACGGAAGCAAACCGACCAGGTACATACACTCAACGTTAATAAAATAGCAACGTGATGGAATTTTTTGCTTGTATAATTATTAAATACCCGCCTGCAAGTCGTTCGCAAAAGTTTTCAATAAATTTTCTTTTTTAATATTTAAATACCATGGACCGCAGAAAAGGTTTAATTTTATTTTTTACCCAATAATGTGTACCTCCTAATTTTTTATTTTTTTTTCATACTAAAATTCAAAATTTTTGTGATGTAGAAACCTAGCATCTGCCGATATGGATGTATAAGAAAAGCGATGACTGTTGTCTTTACAAGTTTCCTTTTCTATTCAATTCAAAAACTCTCAAAAATTAAATAAATTATTGAAAAAATAAAAAAAAAATTAAAAATAATTATTCTAAGCATTGAGCTCATGTTTACTAAAAAAAATTCAAAAATAACTGTGTTGAGGTACAAAACTAAGTGTAAGTAAAGTGAGAAACTCTCTAGAATTGCAAAAAGTAAAAAACTTGCAACCAAAACAGCTGTTGCCATTTTGATTGGTTAATAGTTCGAATTTGTAAATTTTTGTTGTTGCTTTCCCTTGTCACGATCAGCTGTTTTTCACTGACAAGTTTTTTACGTAGTGAAATTCCCACAGTAAAAACTTGTAGCTCTTTCTCTCTGTAAATGAAATATCAAACTAAGCTCTCTCGCCACAAGTGTTTTGTGTAAGCAAACCTCTTCTCAGTAAAAATTATATAATTATTTTAAAAAATTTAATGTACCCGAACACATTTTAAATTTGTTTTGAAAATGTTGAGCGCTAATAATTTTTGTTTTGTTCGCCTACTTTTTTGTGTTGCTTGAAATTCAAAACTTAGAAATGCAGTAGAAATGTTAACTAGCAACGAAATGACGAATAAAAATAGGCCAATAACCAACAAGCGGAAATTGGAAAAGCTTTTGTTGCTGATAAATCGAGCACGTAACTGCATACATACATAGATACTTATTTATTTGAAATTTAACTAGCTTAAATTTTTTTTGTTTTGGCAATTTCTGGCATGACAAAATTGTATGTTAATTTCTATTGAGTATGGGTGCTCCTAAGCCAAATACGGCCGTGTGTGTAAATATAAATATTGAATATTTTACAAATGTCATTGGCCTGGAGTGTAAAAACATGATTGCTAGCAGGATTTCTTTAGAACATATTTGACAATTTACAGCAATAAAGACGTTTGACAATTTACAGCACCAAAGACAGTGATGTGACGTGAAATAGAGTCATCACTCTCACTTTCTAAAATAAAAGTCAAAGGAACATTTTTTGAATCACAAAAATTTAACAGTGCTCGCTCTATTTTATATCACGCTACTGTAAGAATAAACATAATTATGTACGTATGTATGCCCTATCACCTTTTCATTCTTAAAAAAAAACTTTAGTATTTGTATTGATATCGTATTAATTAGCCAAGAACCATACGAGCTGTAAATCATACATAAGACTTTAAATTGAAATAACGTTGGTAGCAGTCAGCTTGCCTCAATGAACGCGTCAAGTCATTGTCCATTAAAGAAAATATTATTTGGAATTTTAAAAGCATTTTGTTGTTGCTGTGAAACTTAAAATTTAAGTAGAATATGTCAGAAGAGTATAGTGTTTGTGAGGTGGCACAGCGCAATGGTCGTGATGGTAGACCAGTGTGGATTATTTATAAAGACGGCGTCTACGATGTGACAAAATTCATAAAAGATGTATGTAAAGCTAATTTAAAGTTAAAGATAAAACCAAAGATGACTTGTGATTGATTAGTAAATCAAAAGCGCTAATTAAGCTTAATATGATTATTTAATTCGTCAGAGAATAATCATTACTCATCATTAATCCGAAGAATCAGTAAACGATTAATTAATTCATTTAATAATCATTCGCATTTCGAATAATTATAAACTAATGAATTTAAATAGTTAGAAAACTGTATATTCACAAACTGATTAATCGGAAAATTTAACTGTTTTTTTGTGTGTAAAAGTTTACCGATTTACACATATTGTATATATTGAATAAACTAATTGAATCAAACTTATTTTAGCATCCTGGCGGTGAAGACACAATACTCGAAAATGCTGGTAAAGATGCAACAAAGGCTTTTAATGAAATTGGGCATTCCAGTGATGCCATTAGGGAAATGAAATCTTACAAAATTGGTATTATTAGGCCGGAGGTAAGATAATTTTGCTATTTTAAAATTTATGTAAGATACGCACATTTATGAAACATTATATGTTGAAAAAAAATATTTTTTTTTTTTTTTGGGTTCTGAGTTTGATGGAAGGAACCGACCAGTTCCTATATTCCAGGTTATCCCTCCAATATAACTTGTTATATTCCAGCTTACTGCCCTAATGAGCAGTCAAATCGACTCGATGTAGTCAAAATATGTAGCTACGACAGAACACACCGGAACTACCAAAAGGCCAGAACCAGGTGAACTAAATAGCTGTTTGACAGATTCACGTTCACTGCTTTTTATTGAAAGCAGATTTAATTACTACGCGAAACGTAATATAAATTTAATATCATCCAGATAATGCATTCAGTGCGACTTAAAATCCACCAGCATACTTCTAAGGTCAGATCCAGTTAAAAAATGTAGTCATAAAGTTCCAGTAAACTGCTCTTAACTGATAACAGAATGAATACTACGCGAACACGTAGTTTAAATATATTATGATATTATTACAATTTTAATGTACAGCGTTTTAGAAAGCTTCTCTTGCTTTACTCAAAAGGTTCAATGGTGGCTATACACCGTCCAACACGTTCTCCAGTTTGTTCTTCCTTTTTTTTTTTTTTTTTTTCCCCCTATATTGCTTGCCTTCTATAAGTAACGCGGTTCTTACGCCATTTTGCTTTTTGTTCCGTTATTCTCGTTGGTAAAATCATTCTTTTTTTTTTTTTTTTAACTTTACATATATTATTAGCTGTTTTAAATTCCGTTATTATTTTTTTAAGTATTATAGGAAAGGAGTGCAGGTAGTTCCACACATCCTCTCCCTTTGAGTTATACAATGCAACAC
Source organism: Sphenella marginata (assembly GCA_951509765.1). Taxonomy (NCBI): domain Eukaryota; kingdom Metazoa; phylum Arthropoda; class Insecta; order Diptera; family Tephritidae; genus Sphenella; species Sphenella marginata. The sequence goes on from OX608082.1 coordinate 7,008,814, forward strand.
AATTTACACATGTTTTGAAGAAATATTTAATGGTTCCGAAACACGCAATCTCGGTCGGCTCAGCACCATGAGAAGACTAAGGCACAATCTTGATGCTCTGTTCGAATGGTTTAATGGTGGCTATATACCGTCCAGCGCGTTCTCCGGCTTGTGTTGCGAGATTTATTATATATTATTAGCTGTTTTAAATTCCGTTATTATTTTTTTAAGTATTATAGGAAAGGAGTGCAGGTAGTTCCACACATCCTCTCCCTTTGAGTTATACAATGCAAATCGAAAAAAAATATTAAAAGCATGTGAAAAGAAGTAATATTTGACCTTGCGGGAAACATTTTAACTTTTTTTGGTGCTACTAGACATGCAAATATGTATCATTTATATTTCAATAAGTATTGCATATATGTATGTACATATGTATTTACAAACATCATCAGTGACAGAACGATAATTAAACTTTTTTAATAACAGTGCACCTTTGTGACAATGATAACTGATTTTTATATGCATGCAGTCAATAGCAAAGTTTCGTTCAATCATATGGCGTTATCTTTTGATACATACATACATATGTACATTCGTATATCTCCACATTCATTCGCTTTCAATATGAAGTAATGACTTATTGTTTGCATTTTGTAAAATTATAAACATAGAAACTTCATTTCTAAACCCTAGAATTAAGCTAGTTGAGTAGTAGTTTTTGAATATTTAATGCCGTATACTGATCAAATTTTGTGTATTGATTATCTTTTTGTTCTTAGATGCTAATTTTGTAAAATGTTTAATACTGAACACAGTAAGCGAACGTGCTTAAAGAAAATAAAACTTATATAATTCCGCTTAAATATACTATTTCGAAAACATACGCAAATATTTATTGTTAATAAATTTCATTTTAAATAATTTTTTAGAGTTAAAGTTAATAACAAAAATTTTTTATATTTTTTCAGTGCACCCAAATAGTCACAGGCCAGCCCAAAAACGCGAATATGACGATAAACGCAAACCAACCGTTAGAAAATAACAGTTGTTCAGAAAAGAAAAAGAAAATTTTCTTCTGTTGTTAAAACAAAATAAGGAGATGAATTTAGAATAATATTTGCTCAACTGTGATTGCTACGACAACATTCACAAACATTCATACTCGCCTTCAGAGTATGTAAATAGTTCTAGAAAAAAAACTTTGGCGGCATACTCATTAGGACACAGTAGCATACACGAATTCTTTTATGAATGTTAAATTAAGTTGTAGTAAAAGTATATTTAAATTTAAAAAAATATTTTTTATTAAATTCACTTACTATGTATGTATAATATATATTGATTTTGAATTCCTTTTTATGTACATACATAAGAGTAAAGAATAGTTTACACTACAAAATGTTGTTATAAATAAAAATAATTATAGTAGGTATGTAGATATGAAGTGTAAGCAGCTGCTAATAAAAGTATATAAAGTACATATAATACACTTTTTTCTTTTTTTTCTGTTATTCTTTTTTCTTTTGCTAGTTTTTCTACCATAATGCGCTATGGGTACAACAAAACCTAAACAACTACATATGTTCAATTAATGTTAATAATATATTATAATTTGGACTAACTCCCTTTTCAGTCTTCATTCCTTCAATTTAGACTTGTCATCCTCAACCTGTTCGTCTGTTATGGCGTCGTTTGTTTCTTGAAATACCGTACAGGCCTCATCGAAGGGCTCCGTTGAAAAGTTTGAAACATTAACTGCACTATGACGCAAATAATGATAGAAACGTGTTGAACGTCTCTCCTGCATCGCGCGTTGCTTTTCACTACGGCAAATGGCGCGCAGTGCTGGCTCAACATCCAAAGCTCGCGTTCGTTGACTTCGCGAACTTATTGCATTGTTGCTGTTCATATATTCACATAAGGATCGCCTGATAAATGGAAGTTTAATATCAGACATGTTTTCAGCTTAGTTTGCTATTATTATTATTTTTGTTTTGTTTTAAATTGATAATGTAAGTTCTAAAGCGAAATAGCCACATCTTTTACGAAAATCAAAAGTTAAGGTATTACAATATATCACTTACCTTTCTTCGGGTGTATTGAAGAGATTATAGGGGCATGCGTTTGCCGCCAAATTAACACTTATCGCCTGCTCTACTATGTCATGCGCAATATGCTCCGAGCGATTTGGTAGTAAACGATCAATGCCTAAATCTGCACCACCACCTAAAATGCCACTCGGACTAAACGTATTCGTATTGCCCTCAGACATATCGGCATTATGTGTGCCCAATAATGCTGCAATAGAAATATTATCATAAAAACTGCAAAGTACATCAAGTGGTAATTTGACTGTTGCTTGTTTTTCAACATTATTGGTAGTGGCCGGACTGTTTAGCCATGTTTTTTTGGGAGTACGTGTTCGTCTTTTGATAGTGACGTTATTTGCTGCGCTAGTTTCATTATCAGTGCTTTTGATATTTTCCTCTTTAACTGATGGCACGTTGTGCAGTCGTTCTGAGCACTGAAACACGTCAGCTAAATTAACTCGGAGCAAACCGAAATCAACCGGAAATGGTATACGCCATTGTTCATTTTGATTGCCAGTAAAAAATTTGAATAACGAGCGATGTATATAAACATTAGAACTAGAATTTTGTCTAGTATCGTTGTTATTCATATTAACACGATCTTTGCTTAGTTGCTCATCTGACTCCTCTGTTTGCTGTATGCTGCTGCTTTGTTGTTCTGTTAGGCTAGATTTTACTGGCGATGCAAAGTAACCCAATTCACGTTTAACACCACCACTCTTCTGTGGGCTGTGCTCTTCTGGGTCACTTGGTTTATTTGTTGCTATTGTAAGTTTTTGACGATCGCCGCCACTTTGTATGAAGAATTGCAATTCTAGCAGCGTACGACGTAAATCTTTTCCATTAAATAAATATAGTGATACTAAATCATCCAAATTTATAGGACAATTTTCGATCAACGATAGTACAGCCATAAAACGTGAAATATTCAGCGTATTTGGTGGCGTAAAGTATATCGTGTTCTGATTCATAAGACGCTGCAAATGTGAGCAGTTGGGATTGGTTGCCATTACAATGACTGGACGCTTAGAGCTAGCTGCCAAAGTGTAAATAGCATCTGTAAAACCACAATCCAATTGATCGAATACCACATCCGCATCCTCTATTAGAATAAGACATTTTCGTGTATTTTGGTTTGCTTCCTGATTAGAATTACTGCTTGTCTCGGTATCTAAGTGATTTTGAGAATTCTGACTTTTAAGTTTCTTGCCATTAAGCGACATACGAAGTAAATTTTTTTGGGATTTGCTGACACTTTGTGTAGGCGTCGAGTCCTTTCGAATTTGATGTGATTGAGTTGCTTCCTGAAAATCAAATTACGAAATTATTAATATACAGCCCAATAAATGCACTTTGTTGCCATTACTCACCTGCAATTCTTGTATCAAACGTTTGCCTGTGCGCTTCATACCAGCATTAATTTCCAAAACATTGAAATTCATATCATTAGCCAAGGCATAAACCGCATTCGTTTTACCACTTGATGCTGGACCAAGTAGCACCACAGCATTGCCCGTAGCATTACACAAACTGGAATTGGAATCATTCGATGCATCAAATGAATCATCTATTGTTTGTGAATTGCGTGCACTACTAGCATTGCTACCATTGGCCCATACCGCAAGAAAATCGCGTAATTGTGTAACCGGCACAAGATTAACAAGCACTTGTTCAACTAACATTGGTTTATATTTCTCAGTGAATAAGAGTTCACCATTCGGTGCAGTTGCTGGTGGTTTAACATCATCTTGTTCATTAGCGGCACTAACGTTCTCAGTATTACGTGTCCGTTGCGTGCGACGCGTTACCACAAATGATTCGCTAACTTGTTCCATATCTTGTGCCGCATCTAATGCGCTAAAAAACCGATATTTTTCACGCATTTGATTGTAGCATTTGAATGTGGGAAAGCGTTCGAATTCTGTTTTCCAGCTTTTTATTATCGTGCGTTTATTTTCAATTGTTGGTAATTGATATGTAGACAACCATTGCGATTTGTTGTTGGTACATTGATAAGCATTTTCTTTTACTTTACTTTTTGGCGTGTTGTTTGTTGTATTACTACGAGATTTACGTCTGCTACCTTTTACATTCGTTGGAGCTTTGGAACCGTTGGCATCCTCAAAAGCAAGCTCATAATCACATGGTTTCAACTTGGTATTGAAATCCTGTTTACTTTCTAAATGTGCTTTTTCATCGATACTCAATTGTTGAATGTGGCAAACACGTGGAAAATAATCGAGTTCTTCATCGTAAGTTTGTTCATATTGCTTAAGCTTCTCCATTTCTAAACGCATTTTTTCTGGTACCCCCGACATAAGAAAATCCTGACGCGCTTTTAATGCTACCGGATCTGGGCTGGGTTTGGGCATGGCGCGCACGAAAACCGGTGCCAATTTCTTTGGAGCTTGCTCTGGCGAAAGCGACATATTACTGTCATCTAATTGTATAATTTCATCTACATAACTTGTTGCGAGTTTTTTATTTGTTTTGTTAACAATTCGTTTTGAAGATTCCAATTTTGTTGGACTAACTTCAAGATCATAATCATAACGTGCCTTTCCTGCACATGAACGCTTTGGTCTTCTACTTGGTGTATGATCCATTTCAACATCTTCATTGAGTAAGGCATCGTCGTGAGGTGCCTGCGCTTCGTTTTCTGTTGTCGGTGTATCATTAGTTAGCTCAATGCTGGTTTTTCTTGATCGACGTGGTGCACGCGTTTTTGGAGTTTGTGTGTTCTTGCCGTCTTTGCTTTTTGTTAGCAATACTTTACAATTTTTTTCATTGGCTATTTCTGCATTGGTTGTTTCAGATAGCGTTCGATCTCTCATTTCTTCTACTAATGCTTTGGAGTGTTTTGGTGTGTCTACTTCGGTACGACCTTTAGTTTTTGCCGGTAAAGCTTTCTCTGTCGGCGACTCTTTACGTGTAAAGTATCCCAAGAGACTATCACGTTTTTTAGTCGGCGAATTAAGCTTTGCTAGAAATTCTTCAGTTTCTGAATCTACTTTTGGAGCCTCCTCGATGTCGGTATTTGAATCCACTGAGTCTAGGCGCAATGCTGTTCGTTTCTTTCGCCTTGGTTTTTCTTCGATTTGGCTTATTGTGTTGGTGGCGTTAGGAATTTTTGGTTCCCTCTTTCGTGCTTTTGGGGTTGGGTTTTTGGGTGTAACATCTTCCTTGGGTGAAGCAGCATGTACAAGCATTTTTTTGAACCTTTAATCATCAATTGAAATAAAAATATTGAAATAAAGTTATAACCTAATAGGGGCCAGCTACGTCAGCATCACTATGGCTTTAGATTTCTGTCGTTTCTTATTAAAATCAACACTTGTAAGACACTGAAGACACTGGAGATCGAGAAAGGTCGATCAAAATTTTGGCTGGTATAAGTACTTCGTCCTTAATCGGACGTTCCCCCAAACAGGGTTATACAGCTATTTTCGAACTAGAATGACTGTCGTGGGGACGATATCGTTGACCCGCGAAAGCACGTGGCACAATACGCTCTATTCGTCAACTATTTCATGTGGTTGGTTGTTAATATGGGGACGCAGCGGTGAATTTGTGGTATTGAAAGTACTTGGGTAGGCATGAATATGGGACTTTCGTAGTCCCAGATAGAATTAAGTGGTAACTCGTAAAAGATTATTGTACATTGAAAGCACCAAGCTAGACTCACAGAGCCATTACAAAATTTGTTAAGCACAATGACGGAACCAAAGAACTTCTATATCGACAGCCACACTGCAAAACCCTGTATGTTCAAAACCAAAAAGTTGTCAGGAGAGGGAAAAAACTGTAAAGAAACGGGAAGTTGTAACCCGATTTTGAATGCATTTCAATGCGCGCAATATCAGGATGTATTGAAAAGGCTCAGAACCTTTCTTTTGGAAAAATAGTGACTTACGGGGTTTTGCAGTGTGGCTGTCGATATACTATTTATTGAGCTTTCACACCTTATCCCTCCCCAATGTTTAAGAAATGTCTATTTTGTGTTCTTTTTAACAAATTTATATAAAATATGTTTGTTTTTTCACACTTACCGTTTTGCACGATTCTCCAGTTTATTTTCAACATATGCCGCCCTTGTCTCTTCTTCCAATTTGCGCTTGCTAGCACCCTTTTTATCTGCCCATTCTTGCAACATTAACCTTCGCTTGGGATTGACAGTAGTTTCTTGACTAGAAGTAGGAGACGTTTCCTTCCCTGGTGTATTAGAGCCAATCGTTTTGTTTCTGGCATTCATCATAACCTCAAAGGCATTTATGGGTTTGGTTGGCTGATTTGTCGTTGATGAAGCTTCCGATAATTTAATTTTATCAGAAACATTATCGTCCATTTCCTGTGGTTTTTCTTCGGCATCCGTCATTTTTTCATTTTTCTTTGGCGTCCGTTGAAAGTGACGAAGTATATCACCATTAGCTGTACCATTTGGCAAAGGGCTTCTATTCTCCGAAGTTTTGCTCTTGCGCCCCCTTCGACTGCCACTTTCCTGTCCATTTTCCTGCATAGACTTCTCTTGTAGTGGTTGGGTTTTTAAACCCTTATCATGTGCTTTTGCAGTATGTTTAGATTTGGGTAATGGACAAGTGTCCGCTTCATTTGGTTTTACTTCAATCGTTTGATCTTCTAGGGCTTCCGCCTTTTCTAATTCGGCGGTGGCTACTGCTACAGCTACCGCTTCCATTTGCACTAACTTTTTCTGCTCCCGTTTCCTTTTGTGCTTCTGTCGATGTTTCTTTTTAACTGAGTTCAGTACTTCTTCCATGTTTTGTAATATTATTTTAGAGTCGGGTCGTGGGGCCTTAACAATGTACTTGCTGACATCGTCTACGTAAATATCATCGGCTGAACTGTTCCCCACCTCATCCTGCTCTAAATCTTCACCAGCCAATTCAGTGTCATTATAAATTGCTGCCACGCTCTTCAGATCAGTTTCTTTATTTGCAAAATTGGGGTCTAAATCAGTCATTTTAATAATATACTTTTTTGCGAATAACTATGCGAAGCAATTAGGTTCTTTTTAGCTTTTTTCTTAAACATTAATTAGCAGTAAAAATAATTTAAACACTACTATAAAAAGTTTATGCAAATGAAAGCAGTTCAAAAAATATTTCGTGTCATTTTACAAACCGAGAAGGAATCAAGCGTTGCACCGTATAGTTAGCAGCTTTTCTACACTAAATATAATTCCCTTTCCACACTTTTGAAATTTTTAACATGTTTTTCAATATTTGCTCATTTATTTTATTAATACCAGAATATTTCATTAAAACAATTAATTTTACATCGCTTTGTCTATACGTTGGCAGCTTATGTCAATTTGCGGAAATTGGGCGCGAGTTTACCAAAAGCAAGACTGAACATCCACAATAGCGTTGCCATATCGTCATAATTGCCGTTTTTTTTTGTTAGGCGAAACGAATATATATTATATATTTTGTTTCTTTCACTCATTCGTGAATGTCATGTTAAAAAGGTACCAGATAAAAGAGTGAAACGGATGTATATTTTCCAAACCTGAAATTGGCAACCCTAACAGAGAACGTCAGAGAAAGGAAAATAAAATAAAGTCCAGTTAGCAAACACTGGAGACGTGTGTAAATTTATTTAAAATCTACGAATTTTCTATCTTTATTTGAAAGTATAATTAATTAATTGGTAAATTTTGAAGAAAAATTGCAAGTATATGTAAGCAGACGCGAATGGAGAACGACTTTGGGGATTTTCAATTTATTTAACGCCGATGAAATCACTTCTAATTGACCATTTCGTCATTTGCCTTTGTCATTTCACAATTTTGGTAAACGTCAGAAAGGAAAATAAAATAAAGTCCAGTTAGCAAGCACTGAAGACGTGTGTAAATTTATTTAAAATCTACGAAAATTTTTCTTTATTTGGAAATATAATTGATTAATTGGTATATTTTGACGAAAAATTGCAAGTATATTACTAAGCAGGCGCGAATGGAGAAAGACTGTGGTGAAGATAATGAAAAGCAACCTCTGCAAGGCGTAGCGTGCGTAGAGGAGAAAGTTGCTTTTCAAGGAGAAAACGACGTGATCACCGAGGATATGGAAAACAAGGAAAAACCACAACAAGTACCTCAAACAAACCTCAACAACTCTATGGAATGTGCACAGACGAAAAATAGGGTACGCAACAAGGAAAAGCAACCCTCACAGAAAAGTGGTCTGGAGCAAAAGAAAGTGTCCATGGGGAATGTCCCCGGTAGGCAATCGACAACCTTATCTCAACAATTGGCCATGCTTCATGCCCAAACCAACAATTTGAGAGCTATATTGGGTATACATCAACAAGAGTTAGAGCAAAAAACAGCTGCCGTTTTGCAATCGCCAGATATACGCAGAGGTAATGATGAGTTGGCAACAAAAGCAATAGCGGCCATGAATGCGCACATTAGTGGAGGCGTCGAACTCTCTCAGAGTACAAGCGCAGTAGAACAAAGTGCTGATCTCGATACAAGTACAATACCAAGTACTTCCGCAGCGCGCTCACAACGTCCATCAAGACGAGAACTACAGGAGCAAGTTGAAGGTTTACAAGAATTGCTCAGTCAATTGACAATTAAAAATCCACAAATTATAGGTTGTGTTCAAACAATAGTACAAAATAGTCCAAAACTGCGAAATGTTAATCTATTTAGAACATTCAACACAGATTCAAATACTGGTGCAATTTCAAGATACGCAGGTGGCAGCGGACGCACCAACACCACAAATACCCCTAAACAAAGACGAGAATCAGAGATGTCGATTGCCAGCACCATAACATCACAAAAAGACGCACCATCAAATGATGCTACTGACAACATCGATGCTACAAAGAAGGCCAATCGAAAGCGGGGTCCACGTAAACGGAATAACAAGTCGATCAAGCCACCTAAAAGCATGGCCAGCGAAGTTGAATCGTTCAGTAAATATATCAATACTATAGTTAGTGAATATTTGGGAGAAGATCAAAAGGAAAAAGCTGCAGAGTTGGAATTCAAAGGTACTTTGGAAGACTTAGAGTCACATGCCCAAAAGTTAGCACAAGCTGGTATAGGACGTATCGTAGAAGACGAGATACGAATTAATCGTAAAAATAATCGACAATCATTCATAACCATGTCGTCAGATCGCGAGTGCTCAGAACGTGACGGGATTGTATTATTGCCTGTTGCGCGTCGTTATGCGTTCGAGGGCGATATAGTAAGAGCTTTTGTTATGAATACCGGAACAGCAACTAAACAACAGCCAATTACAAAAGACAACAGTGAAACAAAGAGTAAGGGTGCAATACAGGTAGAAAATGGAGAATCTACAATTACTGGAGGCAAAGATAATTCATTTTGTTTGGGTAAAGTTGTAATTAGATTTTTTTACCAATATATTCTATATAATTTTTATGTTTTGTCTTAAACAGCTGATGACGAGGATCCTTTCGAAGACACTGAATCCCCTGATTCAGAAGTAGATCCCACAGAACTGGATGCCGGTGCCGTTGCTGTAGCGGATAATTGCCCAAAATCCTTTGTAATCACTATTGTAAGACAAACCGAATTGCGTGAAGTTGTAGGCACAGTTTCATTCAAAAACTCTACAAAACTAAACGATGAAGCCAACTATTATAAGCTTAAGCCATACGATATGCGCGTACCAATGGTTTACATTCCAGTAGACTCATGTGCTGCACACATTACAACGGAGAATATTGCTGATGTATGCGGAATGCTTTATTTAGCCCGTATACTTGAAACTGATAGTAATGGTCATTGCATTGGTGAATTGGTGCAACCAGTTGGAAAAGTTGGTAATATGGAAGCTGAACTTAAGGCCATACTTCTGCATAATGGCTTGCGAAACGTTAAACCATTTGAGCAGAGGTTTAATGATCTATACGCGCAACCTGATGGGCCCATTGGGGCTGCAGATTTGAGTGGTCGTGAAGACTGGCGTGAAAAATGTATATTCACTATTGATCCGCTTACAGCGCGTGATCTTGATGATGCCGTGTCACTCGAATGCTTGTCTGATGGTTTATATGAAGTAGGCGTACATATCTCAGATGTATCTCATTATTTAGAAGAGGATTGTGAATTGGATAATATAGTTAAGGAACGCGCTACCTCTATTTATTTGGTTAATGAAGTTATTCACATGCTGCCTCAAACATTGTGTTTTAAATGCTCTCTACTGCCAGGCGAGGATAAATTTGCATTCTCTGTTTTCTGGCGTATGAATACGCAGGGCGATATACTTGGTCAACCGCGTTTCACGCGCACAGTTATTAACTCATGTGTACAATTAGCATATGAACATGCACAAAAGATTATCGATAATCCAAACGAAAAGTTTGGTGTTGATGATTTTCCAACTATTTGCAATGGTTTTACAGTACCGGACATATGTTCGCGTGTTAAGATTTTAAATACAATAGCAAAAAATTTGCGAGAAAAACGTTATGATAGTGGCGCGTTATCAATCAACAACCCAAAGATACGTTTCAACTTGGATCCGTTAACAGGGGAGGCATTGAGCTATGATGTAGATGGTCGCCAGGAAGCGAACTTTTTAATTGAAGAATTTATGTTGTTGGCAAATCAGTCGGTTGCACGTTTCATATTCGATCGTTTTCCAGATATCTCTATACTGCGTAATCATGCGCCACCTTTGTCAAAGTCGATGAAGAATTTGCGTGAAAAATTAGCTAACTTGGGTATGGATTTAGATTGTACTAGCTCGAAAACGTTGTACGCCAGCATGCAAAAATTGTGTCGCCAAGCAAAGGATCCCGAGGCAATGGATGCATGTTTGAGCACGTTGCTCACTAAACCGATGGCGCGCGCCAAGTGAGTTTATATTTTAACCTCAAGTGTTTTTCAGTTTACTTATTCTATTTTGTTCTTCTTTTCTTTAGGTATTTCTGTAGCGAGGGTAAATCTGAAGAAGCTGATTTGTGGCATTATGCGCTTTCTATACCAATATATACACATTTTACTAGTCCTATACGTCGTTATCCCGATATTCTTGTACACCGGTAAGCAAAATCAAATTGTTCGGGCATAGTATTGTAAATTAACAAACAACTTATTTTTTTGTTTTGCTTTGTAGAGTTCTTGCCGCTGCATTAGACTACGGTCCACCACCCAAACGGACTCCAGATGAATTGCACATGCTTGCCAAAGTTTGCAATGATCAGAAATATAATGCCAAAAGTGCTGGTGATGAATCGGTTAATCTTTTCTTTAAACGTTATATCAAAGAAAAACAATCAATTACTTTACGCGCTGTGGTAACAGAGATATTTCAACATCTTTTGAATGTAGTAACTATTGAAACTGGACACTCAATAAGTATTAACTATAAAATGCAAAAAGTATTAGTTGATACTTCAAATGCTCCCGCTTTTGTTCTCATTGCTGAGCGCAATTCAAAAAATCCACCCATAAAATTGCAATTGTTCTCCACCGTCGATGTTAAGTTAGTTATTTGGGATGATAAAGTCTGTGGATTTTTCGTTTCCCCCGATCCAAAGCAACGGCAAATTAACAGTATAGAAATGTCAAAGAAGAAAGGTAGTAGTAGTGCTAATAATTCGATAAGTGAAAGTAGTGGATCACGTAGGCAACGTCGAACATCACAACGCAATGCGCAACAGGAGTTGAATGATACGGAAACGCAACAACAAGCAACTGCAAAAAATTGTAAATTGAAATCGAAACAAAATACCAACAACAAAAATAAAGATGATACACGTGTTTATGCCTTAAGGCATGATAGCGAAAATAATTAAAAATGACTATGAACTCATTCAATTTCCTTTATCAAAACACGCTGAAAAAAAATGTAAACATCCACGCAAATAAATTTGATTCTCAAACTTTTTACCTCCACTTTCATTTAAAGCAAGTAAAAAATTTTGCGATTATTAAACTTAATATCTAATGAGACACGATTTTATGGTAGATTTGGTTAAGCTTAACTACCTATTTATGTACTATATCTCAATATGACGTCCCAGCTATTTGTCTAATTTTTTCTTTTAATTCTTTGTAAATGTACAAATTTTGTTTAGAGGCAATTTGTTGATCGTTCTAAACGGTAGTTTTTATTCACTTCCCCTAAAGGTATACATATAAATAGTGTTGTTAAGAACTTTAGACATACATATGCGCGTCTTCTGCGCACACAAATTTTATACCATGTAATCTAACTATTGATACCGACCAAAAAAAATCGTATATTGTATAAGTGAAAACAAATCATTGAATTCATAATACATAAACAATTAAATACTATCACAATTTTTGTATGTATTTATGTATATTTTTAAGCTATTTTATATAGTTTAGCGATTTTTTACAAACAAATCGAATTTGAGAACCGAATAAAAAGAAAAGGACAAAAACGCATTTTAAATTTGTTTCATTTAATTTTTTATTGTAACCCACCTACTCTGAGGTGATAATCTTGTGTATACCAGTGTAACTAGCATATTTAAACAACTCTCTTTTCGAATTATTTTTTAATTCAATATTCGAAGAAGACACTTATCAAGATCATGTGATCAAACAACTTGGCTTCTGAGAGACAATTCATCGATCAGCATTCAATACCAAAAGCTGGGTTTTCTTTAGTATCAGTGTAGAATATGTATGTAGATCAGTAAACATATAAGTATATATGTACATATACTAGTTTGAGCTGCTGGACTAGCTTTATAGTATTTTTGTATAAAACCCGCAGTAACGAATTAACATTAGTCAGTCGACGTGCTTGGACCAGAAACGAACTCGCGTTGCCAAATAAAAATCGAAGTGCAAACAAATCGAAAACAAGAAGTGATGAGCATGAGATCAACACTAATTGTATTGTGTACTATCGGTATATATTTTTAATTTTTTTTTTTCTTAATGGAACATAAAGTATTTTCTTATTTGACAGCAGCTTACTTGAGCGTAAGGGTGAGTGCACGGCCCCAGCAGTGGCAATGGAACGGTCCAGTTTCCACAAATCCATTTTTAACCAATCGGCCAGGTAAATTTAATAAATAGTGATAATATAAACATATTAAGAGCAAAAATTACCACTAAATTAGTCAGTAAATGGTCATAGCCTTTTGCTCAATGGCTAGTATCATTGTCGTTTTTGCTCTCAGTTAGTTGTATGTATGTACGCATTTCTCTTCTTTAGATACCGCTTCCACCACAACAAGTGCTCCCCCAGCGACTGCGACAAGCGTACCTTCACCACAGTATTTAGCCTGTTTGCGTTCCTGTCCATCTACCATGGAGTACAATCCTGTTTGTGGCAGTGACAGCCAAAATTATCACAATCACGCTCGTTTGAATTGTGCGGCGCGTTGCGGTCAAGGTTAGTGTTGTTTGTTATGAGTTTTTTTTCAGGGTTAGGTCAGTTTAAATACTCTTTCTCCCTGAAGAAAACAAATTTCGTATTATAGGTACATTACAAACTTAGGTTTGTTGTTGATCAGAAAATGATTGCTATTAAAAATGCCGTCGGTGAAAGACGACTTGAAAAAAACTTTTCATACACCATACTAAAAGCACTCGTCTTAAGAGAAATTAGTTGATCTACTCCACAAAATTTATAAAAACAATTTTTTTTTTCAAATTAAAAATTCCAAAAAATTTAAAATTGATTTTCGAAAAAATATTTATAGTCGAATATACTTGTCTTATTATACTTTTTTAATTAGTTGGCATTGCAACTTTTATAAAATGAAATAATTTATTTTTTATTTATATTTTCAGCTGTTACCTTTGTGCGTATAGGTACTTGCAGTCCGTTATAAGTCACTGAAAATGGCACTAGCGAAGAAAAAATAAAATACATACTAGCTTAAATATACCTTTTTTTAATTTTTAAGTAATTATGGTTTATGTTAACAATGTGTTTACTTAAATATTTAATAAATTCGTAACAGTCAATGTTTGTACCGTATAAATACAAGAAATCCGAAATTTTTAATTTTCATATGCTTGAATGTTTATACTCGCATCACTCCAAAACTACTACATTTAATGGAATGAAATTTTGATTGACGGGTAGCTGTAGGTCTAATAGTGAATATAGGATCAAAATATTGCATGACGCTCTTTATATGGTTTCAATTTGGGTGCGTGGCGAAGCCCCGCACAACCGCGACCCTCTATGTTGTAAGCATTTCTTTATAAATGTGATTCCAGTACATTTTTAACAACCTTATTTATGTACCCTTTCCACCGAAATCATGTTCATGCTACAGTGGCGTGTGAAAAAGTGGCAGCTCTTACAAAGCCGTTTTTGGTTTTTTGCCGAATTGCATTTTAACACACAGAAAATAAATTAAAAACAATCAAATAAGCATAATTTTAAAAGAGTTTCATTTTTAATTTTGCTGCTATTTCTTCACCCACAACTGTACATGCACATATGTATGTACATATATTTATGAGAAAATTATGATTAAATACGCGTTCTCAACAAGTGCTTCCCAGTATACATATGTATGAAAACAAAAAGTACCATGAGGTGGGGTTATCAGTTGATAATTATCAATACAAACATACACAAACTGGAACACCGTGTAACAAAAATCATCCATTGTTCTGTAAATTAAAAAAAATAGTTTATAAACCTTCGGAAAATATTTTGCCCCACACTCTTAGAGAAAATATCAATATGCTTATACATCAGGGGCAAATCCACGGAGGTGATTGTTGGATCTAAACCCCCGTCCAATCCTTCGGAACCACAAAAGTCATACTTTTCAGGAACTGCGGATAACAGATGTCCCCGAAATTTTCTTAATAAAATTTGGACGTTTTATTATTTCCATGAGACCCACTCTAATGTATTTACACTATAAATAGATAGTTTTCTCAAATTTCTAAAAAGCAACTCAAATGATTCATAAAAAGGTTTTTTTTTTTAACTGGTTTGAGTGTTCTATTCACACTCAGCAATAATAATAAAACCGTTGAGCTCTTCCTACATACATACATGGGTATACAATAGTATATGGTTATACATTTTGTTGTTAGAAATCATAGACAACTTTGATGAGTAACCTTTTTGCTGCTCCTAAGAACTAATAATACAATGAATTAGATTTTAATTATTATATCTCCGTAACTAGTTGAGATATGGAACTTATTTATAGCGCTAATTGTAGAGTTCATTAACACCTTTCGTTTGATACCCATATTGTGCTAAAACATTTTGGTTCACCTTGGTCCACGTAACGGTCAATATCTCCAAAACCGGTAGAGTTACCGAAATAGGTACTATTTCTAACTTTAAGTTAGATGCCCAGTAATGCAACAGTGAAAGTTGAATTCAGCTATGATTTGCGCCTTTTTAGTGATGCGCGATCAAACATACAGACAGACCGACAAAAATTCTTAAAACTGTTGCTTTGACTGCTATTGGCACTACAAATCGGATAACCCTGTATATTTATTTACATACGATTATTTGCAAAGAAAATAATTTAAATTTTATGCAGCAAAGTTGATTCGGAAACTCAGTAGAAATTGAGATTTTGGCGAGAAAAGACGCTACCAAGCCGACTGTGTTAAAATCATAAACAAATAAGTAAATAAGTACATAAAATAATAATAAATCAAACAGCAAAAATAATCAATAACGAAAGTAAAGTTAGTGAGAAATAATATAAAAAAGAAAAATAGTTAACAAATAAATAAAATGAAGCCATTGAGATTAACATTTGTGCTGGGTAAGCTCGCTTTACATCTCCGCTGTGTATGTGCGGGTGTGAGAGTACACTACGCGTCAGGTTGATAGAGCCAGCTGTTGAAACTCAATTTATGTTGCTAAAATGTTGAAATAAATTTTGCAATTTTTTTTTTAATATTTGAAAATTCGAATATAACGAAAAAAATTGTTTCTCAATCAACAGAACTAAGGCTTGATTTTCTTTTTACCATTCGAAAATTTTCAACAATTGTTAAGTTATTGTGCTTCAAATTTAATTTTAAAATAGTTGATAAAGATAAAATTATATACCAAAAATCTTTATTTCTTGATTGAAGTGAATATATGCTAAGGACCTGAACGTTAATTTTATTATCAGTGGGTTTTCCGTGCGAATTTGGAATTTTCAATAAAAAGTATTTTTCTATGTTTATATGTTTTGAAAGCCGTTTTTCAACGCTGATACTTAAAAAAAAAATAAAAAAATTAAACTTTCAAAATTTGTTTGAAGTCTGTATCTGCGCAAGTGACGCGTAGTGTAGCTGATGACCTCGTAAAAAATATGTAAAATAGTATTTAATAAAAATCATTTTCTATTTATTTCTGTGTTTTTTTTTTTTTTTTTTGTTTTGTTGTAGTAATTACCGTTGTTTACTATTCATCATTTATTGACGCCTTTCCCCAGCCCGCAAATAATCCCAATGCCGAATACGAATTGATTAGCGGTGGGCCACAAGTAGGACCAAAACCGATTTTTATGCCCATCACACAAAAACCTTTGATAATAAATACACCACCGCCAGCACCAGCAAATTCTAAAAATTTCGCTTTCAATCCAATAACAAATACATGGACGCAAGTTAAGAAAAATGATCCTCTACCATCGGAGGATACGCTGATATGGAATCAAAGCAATGATAAGTGGTTGACCGAAACGGCAAGACGGGTGTGATCACATCATCACCAGCATGGCAATTGTAGGCAATTTGTAAACATGTTGCAGGAAAAAATAACAATTTAGAAGGTCAAATGCAAGTATTTAATTAATGAATATATGAGTTCATGATTTTAATTGAGCTGTGTTTATTAAAATTCCAACAACACATATAAATGTGCAAGAAAAAATTTAAATAAAGTATTAGCTTATGCAATTTTTTTTTAAAATTCGTGTGTGTTTGTACTTTTTGTTGTAACAACAATAAAAGATATCACATAAGGAAGTATTTCATTACAGCACTGAAATAAATAATGCGACATAATAAATTCGCAAAATATAACATCAGATCATACGATATGACATCACATCATCTCACACAAGTTGAATTCAGATGCGTTCTATTCAGATTGCATGTAAGTGGGTTGCCGTATGATATTATATCCCAAAATATCAGCTACTAAAATGCTCTGACATTGCATCATATGATATGACATCACATCATCTCACACAAGCTGAGTTCAGATGCGTTCTATTACAAACAGGTCAACTCAAGTGACGTGCTTCAAGTTCTGATTAATGACAAAATATCACAATAAATTTTGCGCAAATCTTAAGTTTTATAACAAAAATCGCCAGTTAGAATTAAATGATGTGATATGATGTCACCTCCTAATAACGCGTGATAACTAATACTCGGTGTTAGGTTTATCAGAAAGCATCTACTACTTACATAATTTTCGTGCATTTACGTTCTGGTAAATCATCTAAAACGAAGACCATATAAAAATACACAGAAAAGGCAATATCCCTCAAAATTACATCACATCGAAAGATGCCAGTTTACATCATTGCTTTATTGCGATCTTGCTCAAATAATATCACACGTCACATCCAAAGTCCAACTCATTGGCTGATAGAAAAAAACAAGTTTTTTAGTGAAAATTTAAAAAAATTAAAACAAAAAATAAAAAATCTTACATAAGTTAGTAAAAAGCAAACAAAAATAAATAATTTACCAAAAATAATAAAAAAAAAATTTTTTACTCAAAATTTCAGAGACCCTAAAAGCTGAAGTTAGCAAAAAAAACACCAAAAAAATGTATGTCATTAAAAAAATTACAAAAAAAAAACTTGACTCAAAATTTAAAAAAATTAAAATCAAAAGATTAAAAATTAAAAAAAAATATTCCGAAAAAAACATTTTTTTATTAAAAATTTTAGAAAGTTAAAACCAAAAAATTAAAAATCTGAAGTTATCAATTTGTAAGCTACATATTTCGATAAGATTTTGAATTATGGCCAATTTTGACCCCTTCCTGGCCCACTGTGCAGCAGTCAAAAGAATGTTATCTAATTGACTAGAGGACACTTTGGTGCAAGCTTTCAAAAGTGAAATCCTTAGTTTGGACCTCAACTCAGGTTAGCACATTCTACAACAATATACTGCTTGTGAAAAGTTTATTATTATTTGTTTATAAATATATAAAGTTATAATTATTGTCAATACTGTATAAGTAGTCTTATTATTTCAATACAAAAACATCAAAGGCACATTTAGCTTAACATTTAAGTTAGTTTTTTGTTTTTTTTTTTTCTTCTCAATAAGTAAATATTAAAGCTCAACTGCTTTTAAGGCACTACGACTTGTTTACACATACAATCGTTGCCGCCAATCAACATTGAAACGATGCCTTCTGCTCTAGATGAATTTTGATGCGACACATTTCCTCAGCCGTAAACGTCAACTTCTTACCCGCACACTCCGCAAATGTGTCAAACTTGTGACTTATCTCATTTAATTGTTGTCGCAATGAAAGCACTTCGGCGCGCACATCTGAAATGCCATTAACCTGACTTTTAAGCTTAACAGCCACATCACTGTCGGCCATCAGATGATCGTGTACGTTGGTCGCCGAACGTGGCCGTAACAGACAATCATTTTCACGCAATGTCACCACTGTGCTTGGCGGTTCCTTTAACTCGTTACATAGTTTTGTATTATTATTGTTGACCAGATTATTCTTGGGAACTTTGAAAATGTCTGTCGGTTTATCAACCGTTGACCCACCCAACGGTATTGCTGTACAACGTTTCTTTTGCTCATATTGACGTTGTAAACTTTGATTAAACATATTATAATTACTTTCGAGTTTGCGACGTCTTAAACTCAAATTACGATCGCGACGCTCAGCTACAAGTTTGTATATATTGATTTTGATATCTTCGGGTAATTGATTGTCGCGCGGATCATTGGGTCGTGTCACAAATTGCAGTTTATTACGTGAAGTGCGTAGTAAAGCGCTGCGTTTGCAAAGTTGCAGTAATTTGACTGGTGCGCGTCGCAGTAAGCGCGAGAAGAATAAACTTTCTAGACGTGATATCAGTTCGGCTTGACGCACCAAACGATCTAGTGTCGCAGATACTTGTAAACCTTGTATATCGCTAACAGCCAAACCGACCATCAAATTTGTGAGTATGACAGTGACGAGCAGCACGAAGCAGAGAAACAAAATGTGTGCGGTGACAGGAAATTTGACAGGTGTTTCGCCATAAAATATATCCTCAAACTCGAGCTCGCCCGACATCATTGTAATGGCTTTGAGCAGCGACCTGTAGGTAATGAGAAAGCAGATCGTTATTGTTTTCTTAATGAAGAAAAAAAAGAATCACGCTTACCACGTAATATTCTCAAACGGTGGATAGTCGTTGAAAAGTACGGAAAAGCTGAGACCAAAACCGATCAGTAGGCAAATGTAGGCGAGCAAGAATTTACAAAAGTTGCCAGCAACTGGTATGAAAATAGAAATAAGTTAAGATTAAGCACAAAAGTTAATTATTGAGTCAACATATTTTTTAGCTTTTAAGCTTTCTTCACCCCTATTGCGAGTGTCGATTTGCAGTAGAATAGACATTTTTCGATTTAGTCGATCGTATTTTATTTTAGTATTGTGTAACTTTATATTCATTTTATTAGCACTTTTCAAATCAATCGGCACGCCAACGACCGCAAAAATGCGGTAGAAAGATGATCGATTGATCATTCACAGTCGCTCGTTGATCGACCGGGTCGACACTCGCAATTCCTCGATCTATTCGTGTTCGGCACTCGCAATAGGGGTGCTTATGTTCTTAATTTATGCAGCGCTCTTAATCTCTTCACGTCTCAAGTAATCATACCTTTTGTAAACATTTGCACATAAACGCCAAAGATCGGAAAACGGCCCACTAACATCATTAGCTCCAACCACACCAACAATACCACAATGGCGGCAATATGATGTTGCCACTTAGGCACAGCCAATAAGTTGCTCGGTACCAAAATCTCCGGTGTCTAAGAATAAGAAAGATAAACTTGATTTAATATAGAAAAACGATAAGAAATTACCACACATAACAAGACACCAAAAACAATAGCCCATTGCAACCAATTTTCCCAATATTTTGCATAGCCTTGTAAACCGTGAGCCATCTGCAATAAAAGAAGAAAAAAATTAAAAAAAAATAAAACTATTTTTATTTATTTAAAATTTTGTTTGTAATTCATATAAGCAAATCATAAGCGAAAATTGGGAAATTCAACTCTCATATAATAAATTTACCTGAAAAATTTCTTTACCCATTAATATTAAATTCAATATAATTACAGAATAGCCCACTGTACTTATATACGCATGCGCTTCACATTTTGGATTATTATCACAATTACGCGAATAAACACCAACAATATACATTGTGAATAATATAACATAGATGGCATGATAGAATAGGCTCATCAAAAAGAATTTTCGTATACGACGCCATTTAAGAAAAAGGAAAGTCTCACACAATGGATGCATTAATAAACGTTTTTGTCCCACTTCGATTAATGCCAACAGCAGCTCAGTTTCACCACGTTCAAATGATGTTGGTGGCACAAGCAAACGAAAATCCAATTTAATCTCACAATCGACATCGCCAATCTCATGATCATTCACTTTTATTGAGCTATCCATTTTCGCCGTTAATTTTGGTATAATCTCTGGTGTACGACGCACAATAAAAGACAAAGCGGATACATTGCCCATAGTGCGTGCGGTTATATCAGCACCATGCTCTATAAATGGAGATAGAGAGAGAAAGAGAGTGGAAATCATATTAATTTTCAACTCTAACCTCCTTAACTCACCAATAAAAGTGTATACACAATTGCTGAATTCATTTAGTGCCGCTATATGTAACGGTGTATAACCAAAATTATCCGCTTTGTTGACATTGGCACCTGCCTTTAGTAGCGCATTACAACAATCCAAACTTCGTGATTGTTTTACGATCGCCGCATGTAATGCTGTACGTCCATCTCTATAGATGGCATTCACATTGGCACCATGTTTGATGAGTAAATCGACAGTTTCAATAGATTGTGAGAGACAGGCCAAATGTAACGGTGTCTGATGGCTGGCATTGCGACAATCCACGTCAGCGCCATTTTCGAGCAGCAAACGTACACAATCGACGTAATCATTCTCAGCGGCTAGAAGTGGGGTAGCACGAAGTGGAAAAAATTAAAGAAAAAAAAATTAGAAATTTCGAACACGGATGGAAGCTTCAACTTTTGGCTAGCAGCATGCTTGAAGGAAATGTCTGATGAGTCTAACTTCGAAATAACTCAGAGTCTAGACATATTGGTATCTCGCGCCAATGTTTTTCGTTGACTCGGAAGGACACCTGGCGAGGCAGTTGCAGCTTAAGAGTGACAAAGTTGGAGGGTGTGCCGATCACTGCCGAAGGCCAAAAAACATTTTGAGCTTACCTTCCCGACACTTGAACCCGAGACTCTTCGTGTGATGACCAATTTCGATTAAAAATGAATCAGTCTTATTGTAAGTTTCATGGGAACAAATCTCCCAAAAATTTTTAATGGGGAAACAAAAACAAAGTCGGATCAACCATAAACTTGCACGTGGATTTTGCTTTGAAGAATGGTGGGAACGACGGACCCGAAAACAGGTTATAGTGGCCTATACAAGGTTACTAAGCTTTCTGAAATTAATAGGAAATATATTGACACATGAACAGATTGATTGGCAAATTGACCAATGATTCTAAAGTTTTGCGTGTCTTGGAGTTATGGAGATTCCTTTTGCCAAATTGAAGCCGACGACAGGCTTACCGTACCGGGGATATTTTCTAAGACCAATTGATCGGAATATTAATAATTTTTCGTACACTTTTTCAGTATAGATTTTCCTTTTGATTTTTCAACATAACCTTTAAGCTACCGTTAGCTGAAATACATATGTCTCTCTCTCATATGAGTACGAATGCACTTTAACTTCAATTTTATTTGTTGTTGCTGCAGTGTGAAGCGACAGTGAAAAATGCCAGGTGCTAAACACACACACGCACGTCCCTAATTGTAACATACCCAAGTGCAAGGCTGTCAGTTTTCCTTCGCCAAATTGTGAGCGCACATCCGCACCATGATGCAATAACAATTCCACACATTTGCTGAAACCCAAAGCGCATGCCGTATGTAACGGGGTTTCCGTATAGACCTACGCAAAAACACACACACGAACAAAAATAAATTAGCAAAACTTTGTAAAAAGAACATTTAATTAACATAAATTAATACATACATACATACATACACTTACCTGTGGCGTATTGGGATCCGCGCCATATTTCAACAATGTCTCCACACATTCAACCGCATTACGATCGATGGCGAAATGCAACGCTGAACGTTTCTCAATGCCAATATTGATGTGCGCTTTCCGTTTTAGAAGCAGCAAAATGCATTCCACGCTCTTGGCGCTAATAAAAGCGCGCGGCACCGGTTCAACGCAGCCAACCCAGACGTGAATGTGGGTGCGTATGGAGGATGCAGCGTAGCAGATTCGGGGAAAGTGTTTGGATAAGTGTTGGTTGCACAGCGAGGCCAGAAATTAAAAAAAAAAAAAAACAATAACAAAAAAAAAAGCACTTCAAATAAATATTTGTTTTTCCATGCGCGTTAAAAGCGTTGAAGAAAAATTGTTTGGTCTAATTATTTTTGTTTATATCCAAGCCACAATGTGTGAATGAAGCGACGCGCGCCGAAATAATGGCAGCGCTGCTAGCCGAAGCAGACATGCTCTTATCCGTAGGCAAACATACAAACATATGTACATGGGATGGAGTAGGCGGACTGACGGATAACTGGTACATTCGGATTGCGGGAGGACCGATCTAAGGTAGATGCGGTGAGACTAGTAAGAGACCCAGCAAGTTCGAAATGAGACTGATTTGAAGCCAATGCAATCATCTCCCCAGTCTTCATCTTCGATTCTCTTTGAGATCGAAGGAAGAAGAAGAATAAAAGTGGCTAGACTAGAAAAGCTGCGATATTTGAAGCTTTTGCTATCGACTCCTTCTATTTGCAAACAGACTCTAACACATCACACCTATGTACATACTCATACATACCTAGCAGCACAGTGTAAGGGTGTAACTTCTTTTTTACCCTCAAAACGATTTGGATCCGCAGCACGATCCAACAACACTTTAGCAATATGTGGACTACCACGACAGCATGCGAAGTGTAACGGTGTACGCCCACGCATATCCTTGCAATTCGGATCGGCACCATAATGATCGAGTAGAAATTGAATATTTTCCACGCAACCATAAATAGAGGAATAGAGTAGCGCTAGATTGGCATCACTGGAGGCTGGTATAAGCTCTGCAAGGTGGAAAATGGAAGATATTGACACAAATTTGAGATTATTCAAAGTTTAGTTAGTTGGTGTTAACATGTATGTATATTAGGCATCGGACTATTCGAATAAATACAATTTTTATTCGACGGGTACAAAAAATTCGAATAGTATTTAGTCGAATTATTTATTCGATTAATAATAGTACTATTCGAATAAACGAATAAATAACTCGAATAAATACTATTCGAATTTTTTGCAACGAGTATTTTTATTCGTTTATTCGAATATTATTCGAAAAAAATCCCACTCCCAGTTGCACATTTTACTTTATTTTTTCTTCGTGTTTTTTTTTTTTTTCGGTTTAGCTATAACGACATCAGCTTACTTTGTCGCAACCACCCCGAAACTCGATCAAAAAAATAAACGAAACGCCAACTGAAATATCCTTAAATGTCACAACTGGGTATACAAAATTTACCGCTTGTACTAAAGCTTACCGATAAAACAATTAGCTTTAACCATTTCATAAATGCCATGTGAATTCGGTCCTACGCCAAGTGTCTCCTCAATCTCATGTTGATCCCAAATCATTTGATGTTGTTGCTGCCACAAAAAGATCTCATGCGCTTCCTCACTAAAAACCGCATCGCTATTGCTGCCCTCGCTGGATATGCTGCGTTTGTCAAAGAATAGTTCTTCAGCTTCATGACTCTCTGAATGCCATTTAAGATCGTTTTCCTAAAATGTGTACCTCATATTAAGTCGTTTGTATTTAAAAAAAAATGTATGAAAGCTTACAATTATTGAGAATCGCACATTTTCCATGGTCACTGAGGCCTTGGAAGGCAGCTGAGCAACTTTGCGGGAAACCCGAGACAGCTGTGCTGAAATTCGTATTAGGATTTATGAAAAAAAGGAGTATTCTCATTTGATTGTCAAGCTAAAATATTTTAATTCAACTCCCGATGACCCACTTAAGTATTTAGGGGCATTCCAAGTCAACTCAGCGACGATTTTTGTTTGTATTTTTAACTTTTTTTTCGTCTTTTTTTGAATTAATATTAAGGAGATTATTCAAATTGAAATATTGTTCTATCTAGGATCCTCGGGGCTATTGAGGCTTTAGTTAAAAATAGCAAGCAATCGCAACCGAACCGCCTAACCTATTTTCATTGTTATTCCTTTTTTATTATTATTATTTTTTTTTATAAATTGCTATGGAATGACCCTAATATACACACATACACCCATGATTTAAAAAAACAACAATTATTATGTGTGGCATTAATGAATATATGTTCTTTACCAAATGGCATTAACTCATTCGATCACAAATAGATCGCTCCACGAATATTCCCAAATCCAGCACTTTGGTACTCCAGCGGTTAAACGTATGGCTGTTTAGAAGTATGTGTGTATGTTTTGCACTACCAAAAACACGTACATACGTATGTATGTATATATAAATATATATCACTAAATATTTATTGATCGAGAATTGATTTATAATTAATTTTTATAAATCAATCCAAAACGCGAATGAAATGGTGGAAGTATACCCACAGGTAAGTACATATGTACATATGTATGTATGTATGTAATAAACAATTAAAGTTTTTTGAATATTTGCAAAAATAATTTTATATCTTTATAGTAAATAATTTAATTCGCCAAATTTTTAATTCGCGGAGTGTGATCCACTTTTCCGAAATTTTATTTAAAATCACAATGCAACCGCTCGCAACAAAGTGCTAAGAAAAACTGAAATTTGTTTACACTTTTAGCCACAATTTGGATCGTTGATCTTCCGTTATTTCACAGTCACTCTGTAGCCACTTAGAATTCTATGTAATCAATTCATTTCAATACGAAAACGTTTATTTGTTGGTATGTTCAAATGAAAATTGTTTATTTTCTTATGGAGCTTGCCGCATACGTCTTGGAGAACCAGAGTATGTCCGAAATATTGCATGAGCTTGCTGGAGAACTGTGCGGTAGAGCAATTTGGTTGATTTCTTCTCTTTTATAGACTCTTGGTAATGTTTCCTTACACGTTTGGATCACGAAAATCACTCCTTTTGAGGGGGGCAATCCAATGCAAACTTGCCACAACCTCTTACCTTTTCAATTAATGTTTTTCTGTGATATCCCTCGAGTGTCTAAGACTTTCTCAAGTTTATGTACGTGTATCCTTTCAAAGCCAAGAGACTCCACACCTCTGAGGCTCAGCATTGACTTCATCTCAGTACTAAGCCTGGATTCGCACATTTCAGAATCTTTACAGGGTGGCCTCTGAGGAGGAACAATTCTATGTACAGCTAAGTCCTATCTGCATTAAGAATGGTGAGGCCGCTCAAATTTCCTATGCGTCTGCCCCGGTTTCTAAATACATATGTGCTGGGAGATGAACCTCTGAGCTCTGTAACACTACTTTTATATATACATCCTTGAATCGGGTAGATTTAAAATAGATTAAGAGGCACACTTAACCAATACTATGGAGGGGAGATGCCCTGCGAGTGAGTAAATTAGCTTCAAATGCTCTGCTAATCAACAATATAAAAATTCGAAAACATTTGTTTAAAGCGAAATGACGATTGATAGGGAATTAAGCTAAAACAATGTGCCAGACAAAAAGGGTAAGGTAAAAATATGAGCATCAGGTACGCTTACCAGATTTTGAGTAATTGTCAAATTCAACGGTAAGTATAAATGGATTTATGCATAAAGCGTGAGAAGATCTTAAAAGTATACATATGTATGTATGTAGCTGCATATTTTGTATCTACATACATATTTATGTATGTATAAACCTACCCTACCTCAAGTTACCCTCATTCAGTTATAACAATAAACGACAAGTCTAGTCTCACACTCAGTATCTTAAGGGATAACGACCTATATATGTACATATGTATGTATATACTACATATTTACCCGTGTGCACCCCAAAAAATTACGTAAGCCATTATAAGTTACCAGGTGATAGCGTTGATTGCTTTAAACTTTAAAATATGATAAATTCAAGCCGTTTTTTGTCTCTAGTCTCTTAGTTTTGGAGATGCCAAACAATCGATTTTTTTGACAGCTAAATTTTCTGCACTAGCTGTGGTAATTAAATAGCTACGAAAATGTGAATCATACCTACTTACAACGATTATTCAGTTAAAAAGGGTCTGGGCTATATATCTTTCAATTAAGGAGGAAAGAAACTTCAAACTCCATGGCTTTACTTTTCGAAAATTGTTATCGAAAAGTGAAAATCTTGTTATATGAATGAAAAGTATAAAGCCTTCGGTACAAAATCCAAGCACTTGTTCTAAGCTGTTTGTTCTAACAAAATAAGCCTTATGTAAGGTGCATATTGTTTGATTCCTATTCATAACATATGTACATATGTATACACTATTGTATGAATAGATGTATGTATGTCAATGTACATATGTATGTAAAATATTTATCCACCTTTTTATGAACGCTACGTTTGAGGAAATACAATACACACCTTAAGAATGCAAAGTATAGGTACCTAAGAATACATTGGGTGTACCGCTTTTTTACTAGCACGGCAGCTGCATTTATCCTTTCCGCCAAAAATCAAATTTAACAGCTGCAGACTTATGCTTGCCGAACAGAGCTATCGATACTAGGTCGATGTATGGTATTGAAACATCAATATCTTTTACCGAGCTTTCGGTATTTCTTCGTTGAAAAAATGTAGAAGTAAAAAAACGTTTGTACCTTTAAAAATATCAAACGATTAATATTATCAATATGCTAGATATTTAGAAGATAGATCTTTCTAACAAATCAAAACAATTTCTTCTAACTTTTTATAAATGTATTTCTTATGGATTCTTTGAAATTCTAAAGCTTTATTATTATAAGGAAATTTTAAAATTTTTGTTTGTTCAAGCGAGCATAGCGTAGCCATAACCTTTGGTCCAGTTATGGTCACCTTACGTTTCTAAAATTATAAAAAAATATTGAGTTATATAGTTTTGTTTATAAATATATAGCATACATTTTCCAAAGCGTTGCTGGTTCGTCGTTTCGATTGATTTGTTATTTCACGCAAAAAGCAAACGTTTCTTCCGATTCTGCCGCTGTTGTTGCCCCACAGATGGAAACAATTGTTGTATTCGTTTTTTTCAGTCTGATTTACTTTGGCTACTGTATTGAACAGGGTATTTTCCGAATGATTCTGATCCCTCTGTGTGTGAGGAGTATTGAGAGCCAAACCTTAAAATTTCTAACCTTCTTTGCGCCAAATAATTTGATATGTATGCTTGTGAGGCAATCGCCTCTTCTAATGGCATATTTCTAAGCTGGACAGCTACATGGCCTCCAAACGCATCGAACTCATCTAGTGTATTTCTCTGGGAAATACTTTGTAACGTATTTACGGATTGAATGATCGGTTTTACTTGCTCTGATTGTGTTTTTGTTTGATTTATTGGGCGCTTAGTCTGCGAACTTGATGGCAGGTCGTTGAAGTCGGATGCCTCACTTGACTCCCTGTTACCGCTGCTTTTACATCTATCCACCTGTAATAAGCAATTTTAAATAAATATTCAGGGTATTCACACTCTCTCGTTGTGCCGCCTTAATATCGGCGTGAAACCAGATCGTTTTTATTGCCCACCATGTTTACCGGCGTACAATGAGCTAGAGTTAACCTATGCCTAAATTATAGTAATTGTTCTACGTAAGAAAAAAAGTACTTACCATATTTGTTTTCGTCGGCCTTACATGTTTCAAAAACCGATCTGCCACCTCGAACCAAGCCACTTTAGGAATGTATACATCTTTGCCGCTGGCCTTACTTTTTTTAGAGGCTGATATTTTACCAGCTTCCCTCGCATACATTATTCGGACGGTCCTAATTCTCGCTTTTAGTTCCCCTATAGAGATGTGTAAATTTAAATCTCTGATCATTTTGCTTAGAGCTGCATTCCGCTTTTGACGGTTTTTGTACAATTTGTGCCGAGGATCCCATAAACATGGGTGATCCTCATAACATTCTAAAAATTTTACCAGGTCCTTTCTCAAATCTATAACCTATAAAAAATGATAAGTTTTTCGTTAAATTTAAACATACATATGTATGTATATGTATGTATATATGTATAGCGGCGGCGAAACGATCCATCATACAGGCCATGCACTGTATACGTGTGCGTTTCGTGTGACACACGTACTTGCTTCGTGTCACACGTACTTGTTGTCGGTTCTTGCATGATGAAAATCAAAAATTTTTGATTTTTGCGCTTTGCTTGAACGTTTCGCAGTCTGCATGACATGCAATAGTGCCTCAGTTGAGTGCTGACATTCGAGATGAACAAGTGAGCGGAAGAAAATCAATTTATACTAAGATTTAATAAATCGATTTTACACTAAAAATCAACTTTTAACTATAAATTTGTATTAAATATATATTTAACTTAAATAAAAAATGGAATAAAATTAGTTAAAAGCTGGTTTAAAATCGAATAAAAATAGTTGAAATACTTCACCCCCTCACAAAAAATCATCTTCCGACGACGACATATTACGTGCGCACGCTACGAAAGTTAAGTTAAATAGTTAAAAGTTGATTTTTAGAGTAAAATCGATTTTACAAAGGTATGACCGCTCTTGTATTGCACAGCACTGTAAAAAAAAAAAATCTATTTACTTACCCCTGTGCTGCTTCTTGAAGTGCGTGGAGTATCGACGTCGTTGATGAACTGCATTTCATTAAAATAAAATAAATTTGGCTCTTTCGAATCATCGGAACCAGCCCCACTTCTGCTACTTTGTTCCAACCGCATTTTTTCCCGGCGGTAATTTGTACGCAAAGTATTTATTTTTCTTTTAACCATGTCCACAGTTGCATTCGGGTACCTCTCCCTATACATTTCGAGGAGAATTTCATATTGTTTCGCCTTTTCGTCCCGATTGCAATATGCTTCCACTTTTGTATTCCACAAAGCTGGTAAGTATTGGTACGTATCAATAAATCTTAGTATAAATTGCTTTTCTTCCACACGCTTGTTCATCTCGAATGTCAGCACTCAACTGAGGCACTATTGCATGTCATGCAGACTGCGAAACGTTCAAGCAAAGCGCAAAAATCAAACAAGTACGTGTGACACGAAGCAAGTACGTGTGTCACGAGAAACGCACACATATACAGTGCATGACGTGTATGCTGGATCGTTTCGCTGGCGCTATAGTTGTTTTGAATACATATGTAGGTATGTACATGCGAATTTGTATACCTGAGCATATGTACCTACATAATTATATACCTTTGCAATCTTAATGCGTAAAAACCCTATAAACTTAATATGCCCTAAAACCCCATCACGCAAAATACATCACATATGTATTTTAAGAAAACAGGTAACCCATGAAGAAATCAATATAAAATCAAGGAATCGCATTAATTTTAATCTATTTTAAATATTGTACTTTCTGTTTATTTCTAACAAACTTAACAAACTAATAAATTTTGGCTGGCAACAATTTTCACTTCGTTCTCTTTTTACTCCGAATTTTAGGAAGTACTCTGAAAGTAACAAATTTAACGAAATAAATATCAAAATGAACATTTTCGGGTGCAATATTTTAAGCCATTTTTTTGTAATTAAATGTTAATATTTCTTCAAGAAACACAAATGATTTGCTTTCCCCTAAAGAACTGCAAACGCAGGTATAATTATATGTACAAAATCGCAGCTGCATCTTATACAAAATCTACATAGAAAAGGGTCTACTTTTTTCAACCCCAGCGTAGGAATATTCTAGTACATCACACAGCCAGAGTATAAATAAGGGGTAACAGTAGAAGCAAATTCACAGTTGGCAAACAGTCGTGCAGTGCGGATCAAATCTTAAAAGTGAAAACAAGTAGTGCAAGCAGCAGTTATTATCTGCAAATATTCATCAGCAGAATACATATATTTGAGTTGAGTCAGCAAAGTTGAAGGCCAACACAATTGAAAAGGTGTGTGTGTTTGTATATTGTACAAATAGAAAATTTTGTGTATACGGGGAAAAAATTGGAACAAAGAAAAGCAGTAGCACCATTTTCCGAAACTACATATTGTATATGAAAGTATCTGAAAACTCGTTTATAAGCATCGTGACATTTTCTGTATACCATAAAAGTTAGTGAAAAAATGGGAGCACATAGAAATCGTGAGAATCTTGGTGCTGGCGATGATGACCCGACGACTTTATGTGAGTGGGTACGTAGTTTTCGTATAAAACGTACACAAATGAAACGAAAACTACGTGGCAATTTACGAGTAAATGCTATGTTAAATATATCACTTGAAAATGCAGAGGCTGAATTGCGTCGCAAGCAAAGAGAACGTTTTTGTCGCTGGACCGAGTTCCAAGCAAAATTAGACAAAAGTTATGATGTGAGCAATTGTTTGAAAGATGGAGGTATGTCGAATGATGTACTGATGGTGGATGCTGAACAACGTGACGCAATTAACGATTTGTGGAAAAGTGAGCTGAGTGAATTGGACTCGTTTATGCGTTCGTTGAGCAGTAATAGAAATTGCAATGCAGATAATACAACGAATGCATATCAAAGTAACGATTGTAGTATGCAAAATCCGCTTCAAAATAGTATTGCTGTAGTTAGCTAATAGTTTATAGAAGAAAAATATTGTGAAATTATTTCTGTTCTTTTGTAGCTTATGAATTGCAGATGTGTGAAATTTGTAATTTTTAAGAATAGTTTTATCATGCAAGTTTTTCATTTGCAGTCAATGAAGCACCAACTTACTTATACTTCCACAATGTGAGAATTCAGAGTGAAGAGAAAAGAGGGTTGATCAGTTCCTTCTGAAGCGGTAAAACAGAAATGTAAGCCAGTCATCCTGGTGTGATGAGATGGGTGTGCTGCACACACAAAAAGCACGACTGATGTGGAAGTTTAGCTCACGATATTGCTCAATCGGTTCGTAAATATTTATACATATATTTATCATATGCAATTTATCTATACGTATATGTAAGCCTGAATCTTGCATAAATCCATTGTACATGTTAGTGGCGTATTTTTTGACGAAGATAAATTGTGCGAAGTATGCCAGACGCCATCTTTTCTTGCGACCGTCGGTTTGCTTCGGTTCAACTCGGCAGCCATAATGGCCATTACCTTTGACGGCCATGTTGAACTCCGAAAGCGGAAACAAACTCGCTAGCTTCGTTAAATTTTTACTGTCGATTTCTTTTCGTCCACTTCTATCGGTTTATAATCGTTTAGCTAAATCGATTTTCTTTTTAAGTAAATTTAATTTTTTTTTTTAATTTTCCGAACACAATTTGAATTAGTGGCGGCACCTAAAGAAAACTTGCCATTCTTTCTTCATGTGCCAGTAATTTTTTATGTTTCTATCTTACATAAATTCAGCATTTTTGAAGATTTACAATCAATTTTTTTTTTTAGTTTTAAAAGGCCAAATTGTACTTAAATTTGATATTTGTTTTTTAAAGCTGCCTTAAACACAAAGTGTTTCCCAACTTTTTTAAAGCTTAAGCTTAACTTAATCCAAAGAAAGTAGCGTCAAAAGACTTCAGATACTTTCTTTGCATTGTGGTTCTGTATAAATCACAGCTCCATGGTTATACCAGTTCATTTCAATGATAGTGCGCATTACAAAAAAAAGATGGCGTTTAGCTGTGAACTAATTTTTCATTGAGTTGATGTAGGTCGAATGCCAAAACAGCATTTAGTACATGAATACCTGTACCTGAATAATAGGTATGATTCATATTGAATCAATTGTTATGTTCCTAGTTAGTATCTATGTTATAATGATAATGTGCAAAGTATATTTGCGTTAGGGAAACGTTTTGTCGTAAATTATACACAATTTATTAAAAGAAAAAGAAAAAAATTTAATAAAAAGCAGAAATGAGAATATATAAAAAATTGTAGTTAATTTTATTTTCAATAATGTGAAAGAGAAAAAAAAAACCATAAAATGCAATTTTGTCTTACAGTTCGTTTTTGGCGAGATGACGTATGAAATGAGTCACTGTCCATTTCACAAGAATGCAACAACAGAGTGAGTCAGTCAAAAAAAAAACAAACAGTAAAATAAAAGATTGAAATTCTACACAAATTGCTGGGTTGGTCCAAACAAAGATTATCTGGAACTTTCCGGAATGTATGCAGTGGCAAAAGAAGCGAGGACGGACGGTATGGGCTCTATTGGTCAGTTGCACGCGCGAGCTATTCACAATACTCAATCATATAAGCATAAATACACTTCCATCAACAATACAACCACACATATGTTGGATGACATCTTTCAAGAAATTAGGGCAGCAAAGTGTACATAGCAGCTGTGTAACATCGATTAGTAAGCCATATCTACGCCTCGTCTCAACAACCACTACAATCAACATTGATAAAAAAAAGAAAAAGGAAAACACCAAGCCACATAAATTGAACGTATAAAAACAAATATGCAGGGACAAAATAACGTATAGGAACACAAAAAATGTTATGGGGTCTATACCTGGTATTTACAACTTGCAATTTTTCGTAGAGCAACCAACTTTTGAATTTTCAGCAATACGTAACAGTTGAATGTTCCTGTTCGTATCTAAACGAGTTAAAAAGAAATCAGCATTCACCAACATCACATCAATCAACAAAATTGAGGCAACAAGGAAAAGGGGCATTAATATTCATTAAGACTACTTTGTTTGAAGCGTCGAAATCAAATCATATATTGGGTTTGTGAGAATGAGCGTGTGTGTTTGAAAGGCTAACCAGAAAAAATGATTGAGCTACCATTTCGTGAACGTGTCGCGTAAGCAAACATGGATTTTCTCTTCCCTAACTTATCACTTATTTCAGAAATCAGCGGTAAAAGCTATTAGAATATAGTCATCGGCGTTAAAGTTTATGAAGTGATGGTGATGCCGTACCCTACTACCAAAGTTACGCTTTCTCCTTTGTCATTCTTCGATTTTTTTTTTCCCTCTCTTTTAACAATTTTGTTACAGCGATACGACGCAGTTGATCGGTGCCTGTGTCTATCGATGGGCTCACAAATCATATCAGCAAAAAATCACAAACAAAAGATGTCACAATATGGGCAGATTGAAATATGTGGCAGTGACTACACAATCCCTAGCACATACTAAATCTCTAGAGCTTATTAACCTTGCAAGAGCATAGATGGATTCATGAGTATAAAAACAAACAATTCTAATAGTTTCTCTATACTCGTTTGGGCAGAAAAAAATGAGCAAACACGAAATATTTTTTTTTACTTTCCGTTTTTACAGCGATACAACACGGTTCCTTTGCGTTCATGTGGGTATCCTGACGGTTAAGATTGATTGTGTGACGCAATATGTTTTCGTAGTCAGAGCTGCTATATTTGAACAAACATACATACGTTTAAAAAAGCACATCAACATTTACAAAAGAGACTACGTCTGGGCGGTGAGATTAGGTCCGACATTTTTTCCACTAATTTATACCATTACAGCATCAAAAAAGGGAATCCAAACACATACCACAGATCAGACATTGTTGTAGGCCAACTAAGATGAGAGTACAAAGAGTGCTTGACAGTATCAACGACAGCGGGTACACACCCAAAGACTAATCCATTTTTGCTTTGGTTTTTTTGTGCGTATTTTTTTTTTATAGCAGGTGCCACAGTTGAACGTTCCTGTGAGCATTATAGAACATGCAATTACCTACCTACCTTCAAGCAACAATGATAATTATTCGGACATGAAATAAGTTTTACTGCATAATCAACGACAAGAGAGCACAAGTCACCCACTCAGAGCAACACTTTTTTCGATCTGACACTGATTGTAAGGCCAATTGCAATTTTTCTTTTAATTAATGCATCATTTATAGGAAGCAGGCAATCAACTAATGAAATGTACTTATATCATTGACAACGTTAATGCAAGGCGTAGATTATTGATTACCTACTTAGCAACAGATTTCTACTATCAACTGTATAATGGAAAAATCAAGAAGACTTATTAGATCATCAGGGCAACTAAAGAAAATATGTAAAAATGGCAAAAGGGAATCGTGCCAATGTAGCAGTACAATCAATCAACAGCTGTTTTTTCAACGGAGGTTAGGTTGATTCAATACCTTTTTTTTTGAATTTTTGTTGTTATCTTGCAGTTGCTAGTTCAATTTGGGCTATAGATGCAGAACAAAAAAAAAACAATCTTCGAAAAAGTAAATTACATATATATATGTATATTTCATTTTCTGAAATTTTATATATGTATAAATCACAATTTCGCTTGCCAAACGCGAAAGCGAAACAATTTCCATATTTTACAGCGGTACGACGCAGTTGATCGGTGCCTGCGTGTGCCCAAACATTCACAGCCTATTGCTCTAAGATCGTCTGATAAAACTACATTTGGAAAATATTTCACTGGGATAAGTACTATTTTCTTGCTTGGGCTGTAGATGCAGGAAGGCCTTTTAAAAACCACTAAGTACATTAGACAGGGTACATTATATTACCGTTCTATTGATGTTTATATACCTTACATTTTTTTTCGTAAACAAAAACCCGAAAGGAGCAATTTTCAATATTTTACAGCGGTACTATGCAGTTGAACGGTGCCTGCGTGTGCCCACACATTCACAGCAAATTTTAAATTAAGGTCCTCTGATGTTGATACAACAGTTGGAAATAAATTTTTGGTCACATAACTACTAGTTCCTTTTCTTGGACTGTCAATAAGTACATTTATTTATATTTCTTCTGATGTTTATAACCCATACATCGTAAAAAATATCCGAAAGAGGAGCAATTTTTAATATTTTACAGCGGTACTACGCAGTTGAACGGTGCCTGGATGTACCCAAACATTCTTCATCTAGCTGCATTTCTGAAGGTCGTTTGTTTGTTTGACAACTATTTTTTGAACGCATGACTACTAGTTCCATGATTGGGCTATAGATGCCGGAGAAGAAAGGTCTTTAAAAACAAGTACAAAACCTAATATAAATTTTGACAACTGTTTATAAAATCTTAAATTGTTATTCTATGAAACATAACAAAAAGAAGAAAGAAGCAATTTTAAATATTTTACAGCGGTGCGACGCAGTTGAACGGTGCCTGCGTGTGCCTCAGCTCTATTTCTTGAAGCTCGTCTGAACTTTTTATTGCACGGAAATTATTGAAGAAGCATAATTACTTGTTCCATTGAGACTTAAGATGAAGAAAGGCCTTTAAAACCAACAATTAAGTACATTAATTAACATTTCTTCCAATGTTTATAGATCTCAAATTGTTAATTCGTGAAAAAAATCCGAAAAGCAATTTCAAATATTTTACAGCGGTACGACGCAGTTGATCGGTGCCTGCGTGTACCTGAATTCACTTTAAGAAACAAATCCATTAATGACCTATAAAACTTGGTTTTCGGAGACCACCACATCTAATAAGCATTCGTGCATGCGCAACATTAAGCATAGAAAGCGCGTAAGACATTTGTTTCTTTACGTTAAATTAATAAATTTCTTGTAGAATTTCCAAATCTAAAACTTATGCAAATTTCGTTGGCGGACACATCATAAACACTGATAACGGTTAGAAGCGAATGAGAATGAAAACAACACGCAACATAAAACAAATACGTAAAATAATAACAAAGAACTAATTTTGAAATTTAATTTTCGAAAGGCACAGTTATATTTCTGCATCTTTTACAGAAAAATTCAACCGAGCACACAATTTTATCTCGGAAATTTTTAAGTTTTTAGGCAACAAGGGAATCATGCCATACTTAGCTTAATTTACTGATAAAAAACGGAGTATTGATAGTCAATTAAGTGGATTCACCAGATTTTCTGAATGAG
This sequence comes from Sphenella marginata, assembly GCA_951509765.1. NCBI lineage: Eukaryota > Metazoa > Arthropoda > Insecta > Diptera > Tephritidae > Sphenella > Sphenella marginata. The sequence continues at coordinate 7,045,110 of OX608082.1, forward strand.
CAAGAAATGCTATCTCTAGTATTAGTTATCTGATGGACAACGAGGCTAGATTGTACTAATTCTTGTTCAGAGATGTTGAACATGAACTACAGTAGTGTGACAGTGGTGGAACCGAGAACGATTATCCTTTGTACAGATAGTTAAGGTTATCGGTAAGGCAAATCATTGTTGTACTGCAGATGTTCATTCTGGTTACAATATGTGACATGCAGAACATAATACTTTGAACTCTACTACAACTAATCGCAATGCAGAGATGTGCATGGTGTTAAATAGAAGATAACTTGTGAAATTTGTTATGTATATCACAAAAGACACAGTTATATTTTGATAATTCTTTTTACAGAAACTCGAGCCTTTTTTGGGTAAAAAGGACAATGTTTTATTTTATGGCAATAAGGGAATCGATGCCTGTCCTGCCACTAAAGACAATATGGGAACACAACTCACCGCGCACAAAGCTAATGCAAATATACTAGAAAATTTCGTATCTCACGAAATATTTTAGTTTGGCAATAAGGGAATCAATGCCAGGCCTGCCACTAATGACTATATGGGAAAACCAAACCAACGAGCACGAAATAATTTTTTGGCAATAAAAGGGAATCACGCCAACTCGCACTCTCGATGCAAATATGCGATGTACTCTCGAAACTCGCAAGAAATTTTGAATATTATGGCTATGGGAATCAATCACGCCAAACCGCACTCTCGATGCAAATATGCGATGTACTCATATGGCAATAAGGGAATCACGCCACGTGCACTCACGATGCACTTCCTCATGCAAATAAGCGACAAATTCGCACAACTCAGCAGCTACAACGGTCCACAAAAATTGTTCTTTCTGGTCGCTCTTTCACTTGAAACATTAACCGATAAGTACAAAAGAGTATCGTAAATTTGTTTTTAGAACTCTTTAACGAAATTGTACAAATATTTTTGCAAATCGGCCTATTTTGTATTATCCTTTCTTTTCAAAATTTAGTTAAGCTTTTTCAAAACGCGTTGTTTTTTCTTCTCTATAATTGCAATTTAAGTAGCGATATAACGCAGTTGAACTGTGCCTGCGTACATCTCATCTGTATACTGGCTATAGGGAATCAAGCCATACGACAATCGGTAAAACGTGTACTCCAAAACGCGTTCTCGCACACCGATGTGTAAGCACTACTCAACTACCACGTAAAAATACATACGTTAAACTGGTGACGGTAATAACGAAAGCGAAACCAAATCAAAGTCGGCGGTTATAAGGCTAGTAATTGACAATACAACCAACTATAAAAACCCGGTAAAAGCATTCTTAAACATCCTTTCTCTTAACACAACATATCAATCAACAAACTTAACATTCCTCAAGCAACACATCTAGGAAATAACAAAACCAAACAACTTCCCAAAAACAACGAAAAAGTTTATTTATTACAGCGATATGATACAGTTGAACTGTGCCTGTACATATCTTAGGTTTTAGGACATACTAATTTGAGAGCACATGAGTCGGGCATTTATCAACTTGATATTATCATGGTATATGTACATGGCATACTATCTATCCAATGACAGAAGGGTAAATGTGGTCGCAACAGTTCACGCTAGCTTGTGATGAGTTTTTGATTGTTTGACGCACGACACATAGCATATGAAGGGGGAATTCTGAAAGAAGGTGGTTTGCAAATGAAGCATTCTTCAATTTTAAAATTTTATTTACAGTTTTGCTGATACAAGTACTTCCTAAAATATGGGAAAACTGCAAGTGAATCTTAAAACTACACATACAAATTTTTGGCACCATCTCTGAGCACTTGTTTTTGTCTTGCCATTAATATACAAATTGCCAACAATCAGCTCTTACACTTCATCTATAAACCTAATGCAATTAAGGAGCCTGTTTCCGAGTCTCGAAATCTTTTCATCAAACTGTTCAGGTCTTTACATGAAATTTTCCTTTTCTGTTTAAATAATTTATTTGCAGTATACCTAAACATTTTTCTCAAATACGGTTGAATGTAAAATCCTGTGTGTGAAGACGGCATTGCACTCATCCTGATGAGATATCGTTAAAGGGAATCGAACGATATGGCCTGCCCATGGCCGCGCCGTCTAAGCTCTATAACACCTGCCTGCGCATCAGTTCTGTTCAAAAACATTATGCTACATATCATATCATAAAATCTTAGTAAATCACTCATTGAGTACGCGTGCGTACCAAAGTTAGTCACACTATTAAGCAGCATACATCGTTGGTTTATTTGCTTTTCCTTCTGCTATTAAATTTCACTGAATACTGAACGGTTATGCATTCATTTGTATATGCCAAAAACCGTAGGGGTCGCTGCACAGCCAATTTCTTGGCTTAGAGACGCACTCTGGTAACAATATCAACTGGTGGTCCATTAGTTTGGCTGAAAACATACATCAATTGTTTCTAAAGGGAATCAAAGAAACACGCGTAAGGCTTGCTACGGTTTGTTCAATTAGCATAAACTTGTATATTTACAGATCAAATTTGTGACTAACGAAGGCGAGAGTCATACACGCATCATACATAAGCGATGATGACTACACTCGTACTCAACAAAACAAGCACTTGTCTGTGGGGTAGTATCTACTGATGATTTTTCAAAAGCCTCAATGATGAACAAATTGAGCGTGCAGGTGTAAAGCTACAATCAATCCGCTAGTTCATATATATATAGTTAACGTGTCAAATATACTATAGTATGTAACTATTGCTCTTCCTAATCCTTCCGTTTGTATACAAATGTTTAGTATATATGATACAAAAGAAAATTATGAATACCCATTTGTTGCTATACCACTCTTGTACACACAAATACTAGTAATCCACTGTATTTAATTAACTTACATGGAAACAATTTTTGTATTGAATAGCTAATAACTTAAAGTATCTAAATAATTTAAAATTTTGATAATTGCTAATTCTAAGAAAAAAATTGGATACTCAACTATGTGCAATAGTAACAGGTCCACTAATTTGCATGCATGATGCATCAACTTTTCAAATGTTTATAAAAAAAGTTAAACAACAATTTAAGCAATAACTGTAATTTTTCAACTTAATGCTTGTATAAAGTTTCATAATGTCCTAAATGGTTGCATATTTTTATAATTTTTGCATTATATTGTTTCCACAAAATTTAATTTTAATACTGTCAATTAGAAAAACATGTAAATGCTGCAACCCAAATTTCATGTAAATTTTTTAACATTTGTGAATTTTCCAATTTCATGTAATCATTCTTTGTTTCAAAATCCTTTACCTGTAATTTGACATGTACAATTCAGTAGAAACTTTGTAATTTTGATATATTAACTCACGTGGCAATGCGGTGGTACAAACCAATGGCAACTTCCATCTTCCATGGTGATTGGGCATTCAATGACAGATATCCTTGCTGACAGAGCATTCGTTCAATGAGAAACATCCTTGGTAACCAAACATTCAAAGAGAGGGAGAGATAACAAATCATAAAGATCAAGAGAGGGAAAGCAAATCATGTAGAGCAATACAGAGGGCAAACAAATCATATTAATGGAGAGAGCATTATCCTTTCGAGTCGAACAATACGTGTTTATGCACAGCAACGTTTTTGTAAACCGAAGGGATATGATGCTAAAATCTTTCAATGGGTTATAATGTCGTATCAACAAAACACACTCTTAAGACTATTAAAAATCAGGCAAAAGGGAGATAATCACAGTCCAAGCTACGTAACAGGATTCACATATAGGGGCAAAACAAACCAACAAAATTACAACTCATCATTCGGTTCTGACAATCGAACTCAAATGTACAGTTGACGAGCGTCAAAGATATATGCTATTTGAATCGTTTATATGGTAATTCATTTGGCTGTAACATGAATCGACGCAGCGCATGCACCTTAAAGCGTTATTAGCTGTAGCTTTAGTAACGCTTTAAGCCCTACAAAACTCCAAACTTCTGCAATAAAACGAAAACATCTTTTGCGCAAGTCGGCAGATCCATTCATTCAGCTAGAGTCAAGTTCAAGCTTTATCAAAAATACATCAGGACGAGAATAGTTAATGCTTCACATGTCTGTACACCAAGGTCTGATCCATCGTCCATCCATCTGATCTGTCAATACATTCTATAGAGCGTCGTTCTTTCTGTACTTCATTGCAAGCATGCGCTCACACGTTACGCATTTACGCACACACTTACAGGCGCACGCATTTTTTCGTTTTTTCCATTACTTCCGGCAATAATATCTTAAATCAACGGCCAGTATCAGTAGCAGTAACCAGTAAACAAGATATCATATCCATCCTGCCTTCCTTGCGATCAAACCAACTTTTTGGGGTATACTTTTTCATCTACGAACGGCACAAAGTTGAATCCATTAAATCATCTAATAATCAAAGGGTTATGCTAGACACAGATATTAAATTACTTGAAGCCTCACACTTGAAACCTTGAAATTTACCCAGGCCCTTCTTACAATTTATTTTCAACGACGGCGATGCAAGCTCTATTTAGTAAACCTGGCAAATTTTGTAAACTTATTTATGCTAGAAACTGACATTTTCGGGATACTTATAACAAACCGAGGAGAAGCAGAGTAAAAATCTTTCGAGATCAATGCTGGCTGGCTACGATGATGTGTTGTGGTCTTGTTTGTGTGTGCGGCGAAATGTGCGCTTAGCTGTTTGTTCTGTTTCAAAACGCTATGTAAATTCCTTATGGATCAAGCATAGATTATACGGCGGCGAATTGCTTTGCAGAAAGTATAAGAACAAACAAACATTCAAGCACTGGATCTTCTGATATTATATGGTAGAGATAGAGTCGACTGGGCTATTTACAAACTTTTGAGGAGAAGGCGTGAGTCTTTGTATGTCCGTTTTGGTATTCATCTTCCATCGTATCTTGCACCATCACTTCCAATCGACGAGAGAGAGAGAAGGCAATCTTTGTAATCTTAAATCTTCTGAGTAGAATATCCTGGGTCATATCTTTTTTTTTGAAATTCAAATCATCAATGTTAACTTGGGAAGGCAGAAATGTTCCATTATTAAAATAGAGACAGCACAAATCTACAAATATATCAGCACATAGGGTAACAATTTTCATTTCATCATGACGGCGGCGTGGGATACCAAGCTTTGACTGCGGCGAGGGATACCATGTTGTGACTGCGGCGAGGGATACCAAGTTGTGACTGCGGCGTGGGATACCATGTTGTGACTGCGGCGAGGGATACCAAGTTGTGACTGCGGCGTGGGATACCAAGTTGTGACTGCGGCGTGGGACTCCAAGTTGTGACGGCGGCGTGGGATTCCAAGTTGTGACTGCGGCGTGGGACATCCAAGCTTTGACTGGCGGCGTGGGATACCAAGTTGTGACGGCGGCGAGGGTTACCAAGTTGTGACTGCGGCGTGGGATACCAAGTTGTGACGGCGGCGTGGGATACCAAGTTGTGACGGCGGCGTGGGATTCCAAGTTGTGACTGCGGCGTGGGACATCCAAATTGTGACTGGCGGCGTGGGAACCTCATCAGTGAACTTCTAAGCGAAAATACAGATACCTGCCTACTATTCTCAAACCTCACCTAAACCATCACCTTAGATTTCTTGATATTATAAACTTGCTGGGTCGAAAAGATATGCTATGAGAGTTGAATGATTTTTCGCTAATTCTTAAACTGTATGTATAAGGCAACCATTATTTGGGGAAAGTACGTTATTAAATCGATATCTGGCTATTTAATTACTCAGAACTGAACAAACCAATGTATGGGTGATTTGAAAACATAGGCTAGTTGTAAAATGCGAACCTAATACCAACCAACACTTTAGAAGCAAATTGTGTAGAATTCTTCCTAGGCAGGATTAAATATGTCGTTATAAATGTTAATTGTATTTTGAAAAAACAAATTTTAAATCATGGAATAAATTAGAGAATATTACTTGTTTTTGAAAAAAAAAAAATGTTTTATTATATAATGGAGTGCATTAGATATACTACCTTTTCCCTTGTTTACTGAAAATGGAATAAACTCTGAAAAAACAAAAAACAAAAATTTTGATGTTTGAATTTTGAAGTATGTGGGTATTGGGTAAGTAATGACAGTTTTTTTTCAGAAAGCGCTTTAAACTCCGCAGATATGCAGTTGGAGCTATAGTCGGAAATCCACTACGCCGATGGTTTTCAAAAATATGAAGAGCACGAAAGAAAATTATCCAAAAAATCGAAAAGAACAAAAAAAAAAGAAAATTGAAATAACGAAAAATAAAAAATAAAAAGCAAAAGCAAAAAAAGAAATAAAGAAGGAAAAAGAAAAGAAAAAGACGAAAAATAGAAGAAAGAAAAAAATTAAAATTTAAAATAAAAAATTAAAAAGAAAAAAGTAAAAAAATTTAAAAGTAAAGAATTAAAAAGAAAAAATTAAAACAAAATAAAAAACTTAAAAAATTAAAAAAAAGTAAAATAATAAGAAAAAACAAAAAATTAAAAAGGAAAAAGCAAAAAAAGAGGTAAATTAGAAATAGAATAGAAAAAAAAAATAGAAAAAACGATAAAACTAAATGAAAATAACAAAAAAAAAACAATTTATTATATTAGTACTTTATTTCAAAAAAATATATAATAAAAACTGTTAAATATTATCATTTTATACAACAAAAATATTTAAACTATGTATTTCAAAATTTGTAATAAAAGTTTTTTTAAGCAGGATATGTAAAACTCTGATACGTTTTATTAAATAAGAAAGCGATTAGCATAAGGATTGGAATATGCAGGATAATTTGATGGTGCTTGTCGCTGAACACCTTGTGATCCAGCCAATGGCGCTAATTGAACATTTCCAGAAATAAAACCGCCACCTTGTGATCCAGCCAATGGTGCTAATTGGACATTTCCTGAATTAAAACCACCACTTTGACTTTGGTGGGGCGTGGGTATTGGTGCAGAGCCGGGAAACCCAAATATTGAACTACCGGCATTCCAACTCTGCGCATGGCCACCACTACGACTATCATTAAGGGGAGCACGGGGTGCATATGCGCCTCCATTGCCAACGACTGCATTTTGAACATTGCTACCGTTAATCAAACCATTAGCAGGCCGTTGTGCATTCCAGTTGGGATATGAATTGCCATTGGTATTCCATTGATTTTGTGGTGCGCTGTTATTGTATACGTTGCCGTTATGGTTTGAAGGTGATGGACGAAAGCCAACTCCATTAGATGCTGGGTTCACCCAACCGAAATTTGTTTGTGCAACATTTTGTCCACTATTTGAGAAATTCCGTCCATTGCTGCCACCGTAATTGCGTGCGCCAGGTACTTGATTATATGGTTGTGCTGAACCATTACTGAACGATGCCGGTTTTGAGTTAGATGTGAGGTTGTGGCTACCCCATTGTTGCCAGCTATCGTCCGTTCTAGGTTGATAAGGTCCGGTAAGCGCTTGAAGCATGCCATTATTCCTCTTGACGTAATTGTTGCTGCGGCCAAACCATGTTCGCCATTGGGGCCGGCCGTTAATGGGTTGAAACAGACATGCGCTAAGTAAAGCTAAAAAATAAGGAGAGATCAAAGTCAACTTTAGAGAGATTATGGAGACTTATAGCTGTATTCTGTAAGTCTATCTCATCTCAAGTCACTAAATTTGAGATTTTTCATTAGAGACAATTTTTGTGACTTTCGATGATTTCGGTATTCTGTAAGAGGAAATCACAAAAATTTCACCATTGATATGTGGTGGAAACAGATATGCATAAATCTTAACTACAGCAGTTGGCAGCGCGCATATAAATATTGCAATAGCGGAGGTAGTAAGTGTCTCGAGGTACAACGTGTGAGAAACAGGTTCGAGCCCGGGATCGAGGACAAATTTTTTGTCTGTTTTTTCTTTTTTTTTTGTTAGTTAATTATTATTATTTTAAACATTTATAAATGATTTCAAACTTAAAATTTTTTTTTTTTCAATTTATTTAATTTTTATCCCTATATTTTCTTGTTTGTGACCTGCCTACAACCAGCTGACAAATTAGTGACTCTTTTTTGAGACATGGGATGTGAGACAGCTTACTGAATACCAAATTGTCTCAAAATTGAAATTGACCACAAATTGTCTCTATTAGTGACTAGAGACAGCTTACAGAATTTGCCTGTTAGTATTAGCTCAACATTTTTTGAAGATATTTTTTTCTGCGAGGCTAATAGCTTGTGTGGGAGTTCATGGACTTTGGGTGGATGTTGTTGATTGTAAAAACTCAGATCCTAGGCACACTTGCTGAACGTCCTTCCCAATCATGAAAGGAAAACAGTTTTAGATTGCAAAACAAAAAAAAATTCTGGTTTTACTGTGCTCGAGGAATGCTCACATTATACTTCATTACTTTTTAAAATTTTTTGTCTCTAATTTTGAAAAAAAAATTAAATTTTTTTTAATTGTGAATTTTATTTATCTGTTTTTTCTCAATTTTTTAAAATTTTTTTTTTTTTTTGAAATTAATTTTTTTTTGATTATTATACTCACCAGCCACAATTATGAAGTTCTTCATTTTCAGCGAATAAGCTTAAATAACTTTTTGGTCGTCCCTTTATCAAGGGAAATAATTTTGAGTCCACTTAGTGTGAGACGTTGTAGTATACTAAAATATACGTGGAGCAAATTTTAGCGATTATTCAAATGTAGACATTATTTTATCTCAATAACAACACTTGCTCAAATATGTTACCGAACCCTGCAGGGATGACAATCTAACAGCCTAAAGTAGAATCTCAAGAGTAATAGCATTTTAATGTTTATAAGACGATTCTTCATTCTACTCTACAGGATTAACCTACCTCCCCAACTGCTCGTATAGAACTTACGTGACACCCTGTATCGGCTGTAGGATGCGCACCGCAGGCCAAAGAGCGTAATCATTAGCAAAGGTTTTCCGACTGGGGTGCAATCAAGCTGCATTTCTATAGCCAGGAGCGGAACAAGAAGGTTTATTTTGGGAGGTTTTGATGAAAAATGAATGGCGGTTAGCTTATTTTCAGCATCGTGGATTCGAAAACTAAACAGTAACAATCGTGAAAAAACTAGTCAGACTACTTCCCGCACCTGCTCTAGATTAAATGGAGGTATAATCTGGGATAAAATAGATAGACTCCTTGGGCTTAAAATATTTACCCAAAATTCAAACTTATAAAAATGTAAAAATTTCGAAAATACCCCTCCTAAATAATTTACTAGATACACCTATGCGTATGTACATAAGTATGTACATACATACATACATACCTAACCAAACTTGTGATAGCTTTTTATCTTTTTAAATTTTTTTTTGTATTTTGGCGAACTCTTTGTGACGTCTGGTTTCCTGAAAAGTGCGGGTAAATATTATTTAGAAAACGTCAAAAGTGTGTTTATTGCATATAATGCCCTTATTCCTCCGTTTGTTTGGTTGTTGTGTTTTCCTCCCTTAACGGTAATACAAGGTTATTAGATTGCCTAATTTTGTTGTTGCTTTTATTTTTTTATTTAGCGTTAAATTTATGCATCGGTCATTTTCCATACAAAGTTCCTGTATTAGTTGAAAAATAAAAGTTGTGACAGAACGGGGACAAATTCTGACATTTATCGTGGTGAAAATGAATGTCAGAATTTGCACTAACCCCATCCATATTGACAATCACATTATTTCAAATTAACGTATATGCCAAATGAAATATAGTACGAAAAAAAAGAAGGTCTAATAAAATACTTCAATTAACAATTTATTCACAAAATATTTCCATTACGACATACCGTGTTGGTAACAAAGACGTGTAAAAGTTACTTCAGTTTTTCGTTACCGTTAATTAGAATGCCGATAAGAGTGCGGGATAGAGACACAAGTGTGCATGTTAGTAAGCTAGAATAATGATCCCACTCTTATCTTTTCAACTCGCACTTTTATTTACGACGTAGAATCCCCTGATGAATACATTTTTTTTGTAAATTTGGAACATAGCACAACGCATCTGGTTGATATACATACATATAACAAAAATATTAGATAACTCATAAATGGATGAAGGACACCTAAGCAATATGGAGATTACATGAATAAAATGGGCGTTTAATTTACAAAAACTAATAGGTAGTTTAGTAGAAAAAAAGTGGGCGACAACAAAAATAAAAAAAATTATAAAAACACAGTGCCTCAAGCCTTAAAGCCCTGTTAATGGTGGCATAGCCATAACCAAATAAAACAGCTGATTCAGCCAACCTTATGTGAATAAATGTAATCTACTAATGGGGACATACCATAACCCTAGCATAGCCAAACAATTGAATTTTGTTTTTTCTGCCATATCCATAAACAGCTGACTGCTGATCATGCAGCAAAGTGGAAGGAATTTGTTGTTGATGAAGAAGTTTACTATCAACTGACGGCAAATGTCAGCTGATTTTGGCTACGGTACCAATAACCGATGGCAATAGATGTTAGATAGTTAATTATATGGATTTATGGATAAGAAAGTTTGTCTGCAGCTTTATACACAATGTCAGAACCAGATAATGGCATATTTAGCTGTTCTTAAAGTTAGGAACAACTAAAGTCGTTACAATTGAGGACTTAAGTTCAGCTAAAGATACTCTTGTTAAAAATCAACATATTAAATTTGACTTAAGGTATTGGCCCAATGCTTTGCTTACTTCAGTTAGCCTGGGTTTGCTTTGTTAGCTTCTAATGGCTTAAGCAGATATAGTACGGCGATACGTACTGAAAACTGACAGCTGAGTAGACGAGAAGTGTTTGTGTGCGTAGCGACAGATACGACGCATACGGCAAAGTTGATTTTGTTCTAAATTTCAACGTATGACGGATACGTCGACGCTGACGTACTGTATCTGCTTAAGCCATAAGCCGTCACAATGAAGCATTTCAAGCGAGTAAGGTCAGGCTGTCACTTGGCCAACTTACACACACTTTAGTACAGTTTAAACTAATTTTGACAGTTCTCGAGGTGAAGCCAGCAAAGAAAGCGTGCATTGGGCCAATACCTTTACATCTCTTAACTGCACTAACTCTGTGGCAACTTTGCAAAAGCAAATTTAGTTTTTTGGCCCATGGGTGCACTTTGCATAGCATTGCCATGCAATTTCGTATTGGGTTGAAAACTGCGCGAAGTATTATTTTCGGAAACCTGTCAAACAATATGGGACCAACTGTCCGCTATCTACGTGAGTGTTCCTTGTGATGAAGAATGGAGACAAATTTCCTATAAGTCCCATCAAGACACTGGTCTACCGAACTGTATCGGAGCATTAGATGGGAAGCATATTAGGATTGTATGTCCAAAGAACCACGGATCACAGTATTTCAATTACAAAAAAAAAATGTCCATGCGTATTTTAACTGATCCTCTTTCAAAGGATACGCCTTTCTTACGCCTTCAAAAACTGAATGAAGAATACGGAGGCGATTTACCTGTAACCTTGAGTAAGCATTGACCGAAATAATCTTCAAACTTCAAACTCTTCTACTCAAGAATCATTGCAAAATAGAGTAATTCTCTCAGAATATATAAATACAAACCAACCCTCTACTTCTTAATATGACATTGTTAACTTTCTCATTTAGAATGGATCGATTTTAATGAAAAAAGTATGATGCCTTATTTTATATTTATATTTAGATATTTATTTATAAATACATATGTATGTATATTTGTACACATTACATTTATTTAAACTGAATTGTTTTTAATTTTGTTGTTGACAACGGATACAATTTCCACCTGCACTTCTTCCTTTACAGAAGCAGACAGTCGAGAAAATTTCTCCCTCGGCTTCTCGGTGGGGGGATGCATCTTCGTCATCATTTTTCAGCCCGATGTTTGTACTTGTACTGAAATGACCAAAACAAAGATATTACACTTGTACTACCACTACCACTACCACTTGTACTACAATTACCAATTACCGCTGCCACAACCACTACCACTTGTACTACAATTACCCATTACCACTGCCACTACCACTACCGCTGCCACTACCACTACCACTGCCACTACCACTACCACTACCACTACCACTACCACTACCACTACCACTACCACTACTCCTACCACTACCACTGCCACTACCACTACCGCTGCCACTACCACTACCACTACCACTGCCACTACCACTACCACTACCACTACCACTGCCACTGCCACTACCACTACCACTACTCCTACCACTACCACTGCCACTACCACTACCACTACCACTACCACTACCACTACCACTACCACTACCACTACCACTACCACTACCACTACCACTACTCCTACCACTACCACTGCTACTACCACTATTCATACCACTACAACTATAAATATCACTACAACTACCACTAGCACTACCACTATTCATACCACTACAACTAGCAGTACCACTACAACTATTACTACCACTACCACTACCACTACCACTACAACTACCAGTACCACTACAACTACCATCACCACTACCACTACCACTACCACTACAACTACCATCACCACTACAACTACCAATACCCCTACCACTACTACTGCCACTACCACTACCAATACCCCTACAACTACCACTACCAGTACAACTACCAGTACCACTACCACTACCAATACCAATACCACTGCGACTTTGACTTTGATGAGGCGCGGCTAATGGTGCAGCGCCGGGAAAACCAAATGTTGAACTACCGGCATTCCAACTCTGCGCATGGCCACCACTACGACTATCATTAAGGGGAGCACGGGGTGCATATGCGCCTCCATTGCCAACGACTGCATTTTGAACATTGCTACCGTTAATCAAACCATTAGCAGGCCGTTGTGCATTCCAGTTGGGATATGAATTGCCATTGGTATTCCATTGATTTTGTGGTGCGCTGTTATTGTATACGTTGCTGTTATGGTTTGAAGATGATGGACGAAGGCCAACTCCATTAGATGCTGGGTTCACCCAACCGAAATTTGTTTGTGCAACATTTTGTCCACTATTTGAGAAATTCCGTCCATTGCTGCCACCGTAATTGCGTGCACCAGGCGCTTGAAAATATGGATGTGCTGAACCATTACTGAACGATGCCGGTTTTGAGTTAGATGTGAGGTTATGGCTACCCCATTGTTGCCAGCTATCATTCCTTCCAGGTTGATAAGGTCCGGTAAGCGCTTGAATCATGCCATTAATGGGTTGAAACAGACATGCGCTAAGTAAAGCTAACAAGCAAAGAGAAATAAAAGTCAACATTAGATGGATTAAGAAGACTTAGTATTAGCTCAACATTTTTTCAAGATATTCACCCCAATTGCGAGTGTCGATGTAGAATAGAAATTTTTCGATTGAGTCGATCGTATTTTATTTTGGTATTGTGTAACTTGGTCGAACAAAAACTGCACGTTTTTAATATATGTATTTTAATTTTTTTGCCAGTAATTTACTTTTTTTTGCATTTTATTATCACTTTTCAAATCAATCGACACGCCAACGACCGCAAAAATGCGGTAGAAAGATGATCGATTGAGCATTCACAGTCGCTCGTTGATCGATCGGGTCGACACTCGCAATTGCTGGATGATCGCTAGCCGCTTAGTAGTCGAATATCTGTTCGTGTTCGACACTCGTAATAGGGCTGTCTATCTTATAAAACTTGAACAAGCTGCATAGGGCTGCGAATGCCTTCCTTGCCAGGACCATGATTTTAAGAGGGTAAATCTTGGCAGGCCCTAGTCAACACATACATATTTACTAACAGACTTGCTACTTTTATACAGCTCCCATGTACTCGATACCAGTACTTGTACTTGGTGGAGGTAATCGATTACAAAAAAGTAGGTACTTGAGTACAGCACTTCGATGCACTTCATTGGTATTACCTGAAGAAACGTTTCCCCCTGAATACTTCAACCATCAGTTCGTTTTACTCTGACAGCGCCCATAATTCGGTGTCATAAATCAGAAGATAATAGCTTTGTTCGCGTACAAAACTTTCAAAAAGTGTAAGTAATGAGAGAATGGCGTAAAACTCTCTCGAAACGCAAAAAGTAAAAGGTTTCAACCAAACAGGAGTCAGTAAACACTTGCAGCAAAAACAGCTGTTGCCATTTTGATTGGTTAGTAATTCAAATTTTTAAAATATTGTTATTGCTTTCCCTTGTCACGATCAGCTGTTTTTCACTTAAAATTTTTGGTTGGTCGCCACTTTTCACTACTTTTCTTAATTTTTTTTTTTAACTTTTTGAAAATTTTTTTTTTCATTATTGTTTTCAATTTTTAATTTTAATTTTAAATTTTTTTCTTTATTTTAAATTAAGAACTTTTTTTTAAAAATTTTTTCGTACTTACCAGCCACAATTATGAAGTTCTTCATTTTCAGCGAATAAGTTTAAATAATTTTTTTCGTCGTCCCTTTATCAAGGGAAATAATTTTGAGTCCACTTAGTGTGAGACGTTGTAGTATACTAAAATATACGTGGAGCGAAGTTAAGGATTATATACAATATTTTATCGCAATAACAACACTTGTTCAAATATGTTACCCTGCAGGGATGACAATCCAACAGTCTAAAGTAGAACCTCAAGAGTAATAGCATTTTCATGTTTATAAGACGATTCTTCATTCTACTCTACAGGATTAACTTACCTCCCCAACTGCACTGTTATTCTTGCGAAACACTGCTCGTATAGAACTTACGTGACACCCTGTATCGGCTGTAGGATGCGCACCGCAGGCCAAAGCGCGTATCCATTAGCAAAGGTTTTCCGACTGGGGTGCAATCAATCTGCATTTCTATAGCCAGGAGCGGAACGAGAAGGTTTATTGTGGGAGGTTTTGATGAAAAATGAATGGCGGTTAGCTTATATTCAGCGTCGTGGATTCGAAAAAAAAACTAAACAGGAACAATCGTGAAAAAAATGTCAGACTACTTTCCGCACCTGCTAGATTAAATGGAGGTATAATCTGGGATAAACTAGATAGACTCCTTGGACTTAAAATATTTACCCAAAATTCAAAATCAATAAACATGCAATTTGTTTATGAAAATGCAAACAAATTTCATACAGACCCCTCTGAAATAATTTACTAGGCCCGCCTATGCATATGTACATACATACCTAACCAAACTTGTGATAGCTTTTTATCTTTTTCAGACTTTTTTGTATTTTGGCGAGCTCTTTGTCTGGTTTTCTGAAAAGTGCAGGTAAATATTATTCAGAAAACTGCATACAAGGTTATTCGACTGCTTATTTTAGTTGTTGCTTTTATTTTTTTTATTTAGCGTTAAATTTATGCATCGGTTATTTTCCATACAAAGTTCCTGTATTAGTTGAAAAATAAAAGTTGTGACAGAACGGACACAAATTCTGACATTTATCGTGGTGAAAATGAATGTCAGAATTTGCACTAACCCCATCCATATTGACAATCACATTATTTCAAATTAACGTATATGCCAAATGAAATATAGTACGAAAAAAAAGAAGGTCTAATAAAATACTTCAATTAACAATTTATTCACAAAATATTTCCATTACGACATACCGTGTTGGTAACAAAGACGTGTAAAAGCTACTTGAGTTTTTCGTTATCGTTAATTAGAATACCGATAAGAGTGCGGGATAGAGACACAAGTGCATTGTGTATCATTACAAGTGTGATATGTTATCTGTCAAACGTTTGACAGGCACTTCAAAATGAAGTTTTTTGCAGTTTTTTGTTTACATCTGAGGCACTTCAATATGGCGGCGCATCCGCTGCTCCTATCTTCTAACGAATGATAGAACAAGATGCAGGATGAAACCAATATAGAATATAAAAAAACAGGAGTTAAATTTTGTCAAAATTTTGACGTCTATGCTTAAGATATCACACTAACCCTAGCATAGCCAAACCATTGAATTTTGTTTTTTCTGCCATATCCATAAACAGCTGACTGCTGATCATGCAGCAAAGTGGAAGGAATTTGTTGTTGATGAAGAAGTTTACTATCAACCGACGGCAAATGATGACAATAGATGTTAGATGGTTAATTATATGGATTTATGGATAAGAAAGTTTGTCTGCCGCTTTAAACACATACACAATGCCAGGATCAGATAATGACATATTTAGCTGTTCTTAAAGTTAGGAACAACTAAAGTCGTTAAAATTGAGGACTTAAGTTCAGCTAAAGAAACTCTTGTTAAAAAGCAAAATCTTAAATTTGACTTAAGTTCGACTTAAAAATGTATTGCAAAACCCGGCCTACATCTGTTAACTGAACTAGTTTCCTGTGGCAACTTTGCGAGTGAATAAATTATTTCAAAACATATGGCACCTCATTGCAACAGCTGATCGAAAATTCCGGTAATTTTGCAAAATTGTATAATTTATCATAATTCGCAACATTAGTAATTTAAATACATATAGAAAATAGAAAGTGTTTAGATTGTGTTTTTTTTTTATTTTATTAAAGGCTTACATACATACATACTTATATACATTCAATATGATGATTCAAGTAAGAGTTAATTGATGTGAGTTTCAAATTGAACTAGTTCAACTAATAGTTCAATAAGGTGATCGATCTAATATTCTAAAAACTACTTCAATACATTGATGGAGCTAAACCAAATTATTGTAAACCAATTCAAAAGGATCGACTGTAAGTAACATGAAGCTTTCAAATCTTTGCACAAATCTGGGCATAGGTACTGTAGTTCAAACGAGTATTAACCTTTGTAAGCACACCTTGTAGAACCGTTATCCACGTTGCATTGGAAATAAGCCTGCGCAGCTTCCCCGTCTCACAATTTGTATATCTACGAAAGAATTAGAAAAATACTGAGGTTAATAAAGATATTATAGGTTAGGAAAATAAGAAATTGCACGGCAAAAATTGGAAAAGAAGTTTGGCTTAAATCTCCTAGAAGGTATCTACATATATAGGTATATCGAGGCAAACTATTCCTGCAGCGATTTGGACTAGCTACTTGGGGGAAAAGTAGTCATTACTTACCCGCACCACAACGACGTGCACAATCGAACTTTTGTGGATTCTGATATTGTTGTTGATTGCTAGCGCAGATGGGATTATATTCCGAGGTCGTTGGACAATTACCAAAACAATTCAGAAATTGTGGCGATGATGTGGTGGCTGCAGTGAATGGCGCAATTGTTGCAATTCTTGGACGATTATTTATAAAAACAATATTCGCTGCAGTGTTGTTGTTATTTTGTTGAACACTCGCTGATGTTAACTGTGGCGATGCTGTTGTTATGGATGTTATTGTTGTCGGACTAGTTATTTGCGGCCGTCGATCATTGCTAAATATTAAAGGTTCACCCGGACCAGGACCTTTAGATGGAGTACGTGCAAAAGGGTTTGACGCAAAGTCTCCGCCAGTGGGATTGAAGATCGTATCAAAATCAAATTGACGCTTTAACCGTTGTCTGTGCTCGTTTATAACATGATTTTGTGTTATTCGTGCGCCATGTGCCAACGCAGTTGTTGTAAAGAGCGCTGAGTAGTTAAAAGAAAAGGTGTTGTTGTTGGAATATTCAAACATCAGCCAAACGGCTTTTGAGATTTCTACACAAACACACACACATACCTGCTAAAACAAACCAACACATTTGCATCATTTAATATACAATTTATTGTATTTTTAGGCTTTTATTTATATAATAAAAAAATTGTTTACACTTCACAATGCGAAACTTAACTGGTTTGTTGGTTAGCGCTCGACTAGTTTTAAGTATAAATAAGCTAAGATGAAATTAAATTAAAAAACAAAAAAAAAAAATATTGAGATGAGGAACAAGTTACGAGATGCATAAACAATTATATATCTGTGAGCGTACATATGTATGTACATATGTAGGTATTATATTAATAATATTCTCTTTAAATACGCTTAAGCTTACACTACTTAAGTCAAATAGCATCAAGAAATCGAGTAGTGAACGAGTTAACATCAAGGCAAGTCACAACTTGAACTCAATTTATAGCGTCGTTGATAGTCCGTAATTATTGACTGACTAATGCGGTTTAAACTTGAGGACTAACAGTAGATTATACTCATTTAGATTAAAACAGGACTTTTTGTGAACAACAGTTTTAAATACATATATTGGCTTTATCGCTATGAGAACCGGATAAATCCTGTTGCTCAATTATTGCTCATATTCATTCATCCATCTAGCGGAAGTAGTTGAGCGGCTAGAAAATTCCAGTACCATGAAAATGTTGCGATTTTTGTCTCAAATCTAAGACTGAACATTTTTTTTATTAAATGCTTTAATTTGTTGAATTTATCACACTTACACTGCATTTCGATTACCTTCCCGCTCTTCGCTCAGCCAGGAACGAAATTGGGTGCTCTGTATGACGATTGAATTGTAAGAGAACGACTTTTTTTCGAAATCAGCTGATTGTTTTGAAAAGATGCAAACAAACTTCATTACAATTTCTCGTGTTTTCTGGTATTTTTGACACCTTAAAAGCACGATATAACGGTATTGGCATCCCTAATATTTATTGTTTTTTATATTTATATTTGTTTTTACTTGGCTAATATTCGTAGCGCAGTAATGATGCTCATTATGGTAATATCTTAATTACAGTTTTTTCTTATGATTAATGCTAATTAGGCAAGGAAAATGTATTTTAAAAGCAGTAATTGATTTTGTAGTATAATATTTTGCTTAATGAAGTTTTTAATATGTTTTACTTTGTAATAATTAGCGATTTCGACACTAGAAGAAATAGTAGAAAACTAGCCAAGTATTTCATGCTTTGAAGGGCCACCCATCGGTTGCTCGAATTGTGAAAAAATTGCAAAAGTTTTCAACCCATATAATACTGACCAAGAAATTAGCGATGGAGAGGGGACAAAATTACCGTTAGATGACTAGTCAAATGACTTGTAACGTTTTGCTGAAAAATGTTCACGCTTAGAAAAATAACCTAAAAAAAGATCAAAATTAAAAATTCAGATTTAAAGAACATTTCGATTTCATTGCAATTCCGCAAAGTGATGAGTGTGCATATGATTCACAAAAATTCTAAATTAGAGCAAATACGTGAAATTCCTAATTATGACTCAACCTTTTAGATGGTGGTTTCTGTTGCGCCATAAACAATATGAACTACAAATATAAATGACTAACGCATTGATGTGTAATGGAATATTTATTTGAATATATATGCGTGTATGTTAATTTAAGTATTTTAATGAATTAATTTGTACGTTATGTGGTACAACGATTGCTGCTCCAATGAATTGAATTAAAAAAAAAAACGGGTTCGATGATGGTTCCGCTAAACTTCTTCATAGCAGAATTATAACAGAGATGAACAACGAATCAAATCGATTTTGGTGTAAGTTCTAGTTTGAGATTTCCATTTAAAAGCAATAACGAATAGTAAAATGAAACTTCAGTTCAATAAAAAATTTATTTTGTGAACATCCTTTCTATGTAGATCCAAAGCGCTTGTGTAGCGCGTTTCGTATATACCAACTAAATATTGACATAGCACGTGGCAAACTTTTCAATCTAGGCAATATGTAAGACATGATATCCCGTTGAAGTTAGCCGTGGTTCTGTCATAGTGGCGATCGATGAAATATGCTTCATAGAATTTTCCAATTGTTTGTAGCTCGATGGACGTTTTTGCCAACCAATAAAAGCTATAAAGTTTTTTAAAATTATTACCTTATCTAATAAAACTGGAATTTGTTGTACAGTGTAATTGAATAAAAGTGCGAGAATACTTACAATTGGAGGTGCGCGGTATTGGTGTATCATTCACACGTTTGCTGTCATCTTTTGTCAACTTCATGTCATCGTTTGACGTCTCCGCTTCTGATGGAGCGTTAATCTCATTAGTTGCTAATGCTGCTGATGTTGTTGTATTTGTTGCCTTTTGTAAACATTTCAAAATATGCGTTTCACTACGTTTACGACCGCAACGACATTTTGCTAACATTGAATTGTACATATCCGGTGAAGTGAAGTAGGAATCACCTTGGCCGGTATATTCGTAGGGACATAGTTCTGAAAATATTAAAAAGTAAGTGAATAAAGTAAAAGGTTAGGGCCGCTTTCATAAAAGGCGGTAACCGTTAACCGGAGTTTCATTTACGTATTTTTTACGTTTAGCTGTCAAAAAGTTTTCGCCGAACAGGAGTCAGTAACCTTTTTCCAACATGTTTTACCTCGAAGCTTAGAATGAACTCAGAATCAAGGAAGTGTGTACATAGTATTTTAAATTGGTTTGTTCGATTAATTGATTTATCGCACATCTCTAGCAAAAATCAAAACACTAATATTTTTAAGAACTATCGCCGGCCTCACTTTGAGTTATTTTGTTTTGTTAACACACTCACCTCTTTTCCGAAGTATCTCCTTCAATTCCTTATTAACCTCATTTTGATTGTAAATTCTGTTTAAACGTTTATCACCAAGTTTGGCCCATTTTTTCTGGAAGTTATGACGTGCATCGCGTTCTATTTTTGCTTGTTCTTTGCTGTTGTAAATTGAATTGTTGAAAATAGGAAAAATAACTTCTGACCTTTAACATATTCTCTTACCCAATACCCAGTTCTTTGGTGGCATTCATTATGTTTTTAAATGTTTAATGTTTGTTTGCGCTAAATATCTCTTCAAAAGCTCTTGTTTGGAAGTGTTGTTGCTTCAAAAATTGGCGTGGAATTGTTATTTATTGAAATTCGTTACTACTAACAATATTTTATTTGTTTTGTTTCCTTAGTTTCGCTGATTCAGTTTATTGCGTTGCTTTGTAAATATAAATTTACCAAATAAATTTTCTAGCAAAAAAAAATTGACTTAAAAAATATCTGCAAACATGTCAACAAGATGCAATTAGAAAACTGTTATACTCACGTCAAAACGAAAAACCCAACAATAAAATGATTGTACTCCCAAATAGAGTTGAATACGAGGGTAACCTAAGTAGCAAGCAACCACCAGCATTCAATCATAAAAAAAATTGAAAATTTCAATTGCGCCTAAAAGCACGCAATATTTAGTACTATGCTTTGCACATGGCTGCACTATGGGCCATGTCACCTAAAAAGGTGAAAAAGTATCTATTTAAAAAAATATATAAAAATGGCGAACAAATTTTCTGTACATTTTTCTGTATCTACCCAAAAAAAATAAAAAATTAAAATGCTGATAAATTTTTTTGTACATACTACTAAAATTTAGAAAAATATATTGCGGCAAATTTACATTAAAAAATAAATTTTTATAAGTAAGCTTTGGCAATTTTTATTGTAACAAAAACCTTTCTATTAATCAAAATTAGCTTTCTTTTATAAAAGCAAACTATTTTCATTTATCAATCACTTTTTCAAGTTTTTGTTGTTGTTTTGTTAAATCACAATCAGCTCGTTTCCAGTAGCCAATCTTACGGAGTGAAATTTCCCTAGCAGAAACTTTGCTACGAATTCGTAAGGTGGTGGGGAAAGCACTGATTCCAAAAAATTACAAATTTAGATCAACACCAACGCATTAATATGGAATTTGTATTGAAGACAGCAAGTGCCTAAAAGTATACCTTATAAGCCAGCAGCGGAAAAAGATCTGTAGGGCGTACCAAAAAACTTAAAAAATAATAATTTTTGTTGGGAGATGCTCAGTTTTTTACTGTGCTGACATTTTTTCTGCATGTAGTTGTGAGTTGTATAGGAGCTGCATACTTTTAGGCACTTCTTTTTTTCATACAAATTCCATAAATATGCGTTGGTGTTGGTGAAAATATAAATGTGTAATTTTTTGGAATCAGAGCCCTGCAAAACATCGTGTGCCTACTTTCTAAAGATTCCGGGATCGATCGACAGTTGGCTATAGTTCAATTTGTGTAGCATACTCATAGGCCTGCAATTCAATTTCAGTTCTTGTAGCATACTCATAGGAGTTTAAATACCCATTTGGGTGGGAAGTGGATAAGTCTCTTGGTATCCGTTCGGACATGCTAAAATAAATGTGAACAGTTCAGACTCGTCCCGGACTGACCTAATCTAGGGTCGCATTTTTTGCAGGGGAATGTTAACAGTGGGTTATGTTTAGCCCCTTGTTGCATACTTTTAGGCGCACTTGAAATATGCAGTTTGTTGATATATTTAATATTGGGGCCGACAGATTAAGAAGGGGCATTTAGAACGACGTATGATGCATTACATTTCAAATAAACCATACAAATTGAATGATATATGTATTAAATTTTTTAAGAATTTTTATTTTTTGCTATCTGCATGTTGTTTTTTGATATTAGAGTTACAATTGCATATATTTGTTGTAGTATACATATGCCATTTGCATATCTATTTATTGTTTTCCCATTTGTTTATATTTATAATATATAATATATATTCATTTACCGCTTCTTTCACGCTATTTTATGCTAATTAAAAATTCATTTCATTTAAATAGTTTACTTTTGCTCTCACTTATAGCTTAAATACATACACATTTATAATGCTAACATTAACTATGCTACTAACATCTATTATTATTATTATTGATATATACAATTGTGTTAAATTTACTTAATTACTTTATGTGTATATAAATAATATATTTATTTATTTATTTTAGACATACTTTTTTTGATTTAAATTTACAAATTTAACTTAAATTAAAATCGTTTGAAAACGCAACAGCAACAGCTATGTACCCACGTAAAAAGTGAAAGAAAGTGTTGCGCATGCGCAGTGCAAATGTGTGCGTTTTGCCTTTAGTTTGTGTGTTTGGTTTGTTGTGCATTTGCCAGCATTCTGAGTTAATATTTGTAAATAATTGTTTTACATAAATATACATATAATTGGCTAATTAAAGGCATTTAAAAATATACATACATACACGCATACATACAAACATGCATGCATATACATACATACATGAACACAATGCACAAGATTCGGGCGCGCAGCCGCTTTTTATCTTGCTTAGTTGACATAAATTTTTGGCTTTGGAAAAAAACAATTGCATTGCGTATATAATTGACTAAAATAAATTTTCGAATAATTACATTAATACATACATACATACATACATAAATACACATTCTCAAAAAAGTATAATTAATTAATAACAAAAGGCAATAAAATTCAATAGTTAAAAAATTAGTTTATAAAGCATTTAAAAATTGTTTTTAGGCCTCACAAAATCATCTTATTCTTAGCTTAAGGCATTACTAGAAATTTAAAAATTTATTTATTTTTTTTTTTTTAATAAAAAGTTTTCTCAGCTGGCAAAGCATTAACGTTGGTCACAGACACTGCGCGCTGCATCATTTGAATAGCTTTCTCTCTTCAATTCTTTTGCAAATTTCTATTTTGCTCCATTTTTTCTAATTTTTTTTTTTAATTTTTTTCTCACTTTTTATGCTTCACGCGCCCACTGTTGCGTTTGGAAATGATGTGTGAATACAAAGTTTATATGAAACCAGCGTACAAAGTAGTTTGATAGTCAACACAAAAAAGTTAAATTTCATGCGCAACTTATTGCAGCAAATACATAAACATAAACAAATAAATGTATACAGTGCATTAGGGTGTTGCGAAAAATAAAACTGCTGTTTTTCAATGGAAGCTCAAAACAAAGCGAATTCGTTATTAAATTGTTAAAATAACTTATTGTAATGTTCATAAAAAAATATCTATTTCCAAAATTAAAATAATATAATTTTTAGTTTTTTATTTAAAATTGGAAAGTTTTTGAAATTTTGAGTTTCAATATGGTTTTTTTCAATTTTGCTGTTCCGATTTCAAGTTTATATTTTTCAATTATTAGTTTTGAATTTTTAAATTTAAAATAAAAAAAAAAATGGTGTGTTTCAATGTTTAGTTTTCAGTTTGTAAGATTTTTGGTTTTTTTCCTTTTTAATGTTTAATTGTAATTAGTTCACATTTTCCACATATTAATTTGTTAATTATTAATTTTGAATTTTTAAATAAAATTTTTTTTTCTATAAACTTGTAATTTTTAATATTTAGTTTTCAGTTTTTAAGTTTAAATATTTTTTCCTTTTTAATTTTTATTTGTAATAAATGCTTCCTTTTCACATATTTATTTGTAAATTATTAGTGTGAGTTTTAAAATTTTTTAATTTTTATCTAGAATGTTTAGTTAAAATTTTCCAATTCTAGTTTCCGGTTTAATATTTTTTTTTTTTTTCATTTTAATTTTCACTTTTAATTGTAGGTATTTGTTTTCAAATTTTGTTATTATTGTATGTATTTTAATTTTAAATTCTTGTTTTTATATTTATGTTTTTAATTTTGAATTATTAATTTTTTATTCTTAATTTTCTTTTTTTACTTTTTCTTGTTTTAAATTTATTTTTTTTATATTTATTTTATAATTTTTGTTAACGAATTTTTGTTGAATCTTACTTTTGAAAGAAGTAAAAAAATATCATTTCAATATCTAATTTTTAATTTTAAAAAGTTTTAATTTTACTTTTTTGTAATTTTTTCCCGTGGTTTTTTTTATTTAAATTTTTTTTTCGTATTTGCAACAAATTTTTAATTTTGAAAATTTTCATTTTGCATTGAGGTATATTTTTACGATAAAGAGTATTTAATTTTTAATTTCTTGTTTTCGGTTAAAGATTTTTTTTTATTTTTTTTTTTAGGTTCTAGATTTATTTTTTTGTTTGGCATTTTTATATTTAATTGAATGAATTTGAATCGTCACTACTTTTATAATACTTACATATGTAAAAAAATATTAAAATAATATTTAATTTTGAAGGTTTTTTTTGTTTTTCTTTTGAAACTTTTTTTTATAACCTCTCGAATTTTGAGTATTCATTAAAAACCAAAAACGCAGTCTTTTCGCACCACCCTAACATGCACACCTACAAACACAAATCTGTTCTACCAAAATGGTTTCCCTCACCCCTCACTCCCCCCTGAGTTCCTACGCATACAGGAATTTGTTGCTAGTTTATGCGCAACTTCTTCACGTTGCGCTGTACCCGTGTCTTTTTTTCTTCTTCTTCTCCTTTGTTGCATTTGTTTTTTCATCTAAGCCATCTTCGCAATTTCGATACCTTCAATGGTGGAGCCAGTGGTGTCAGTGTTGGCGCGCTGCTATGTTCTTGCACGCGTTTCGCATATTTTGCAGTCTTTTCTATTGCAATTGCAAGTTGTTGTTGTTGTTGTTGTTGATGCAATGGCATCACCACTCCCCACAGGATAACAGTCCATAGCGTTCAAACTATTACGACTGCTATGACGTTCTGTTGTGGCGCCACTCATTGCCAGCTCACAGCTGCTACTCTTCAAGGCTTGCAACGATGTTGTGGGCGTGGCACTTTCAGCTACAATGCTGTCTAATAACATTTGTTGTTGTTGTTGTAGATAGAAACGTTGTAGCTGCGCTTGCTGCTCACGTTGATTGTGGTGCTGATGTTGATGATAAGCGCCAATGGGCACTGTTACCGACAAGGGTGGTGTTGGTATACGCTCCATTGAGATGGCTGTTGTAGCTGTTGGCGAGACGCCAATTGTGGTTAGCAATTGGGTGCTGGGCGCCAAACCAGCTGTAATGGAAGGTGGCGTGGACGATTGTAATGAAGTATTGGCGGCACCATAGTTGCAGGCTGTCGTTTTTAATGTTGCCGCCGTGGCGATGGGTAGTGTAGCTATGGGCGTGGCTACTAACGCCGATGTTGTTGAGGATGTCGTAGCTGCGGCTGAGGTAGCGCCGCCACCACCACCCGTTACAGATGCTATCGATGATGCTGAGGACGATGCTGATGCGGGCATGGACGTTATGGATGCGGACAAAGCGAGCGAGGAGCATGCCGATGCCGCCGATGAAGAGGATGATGATGAGGTGAGCGCTGTTGGTGATTTTGGTGAACTTTTGCGCGAGAAAAGTTTTGTGATCACGTTGGGCTTTGATTTTTGTTGTTGTTGCTGGTGTTGTTGTTGCAATTGTGTGCCCGTAGACGCATACAATGTCGCATTGGAGCCAGCAAGCACCGTCAGCGCATTCGCTAAATTATAGGATGATTGTTCTGGAACGTCTTTGATGGTTTTATTAGGCGGCGGTTTGATGTAGGAACGCGTCAACTCCGATTGCTAAGAGAGTGAATGAGACAAAACATATAAAATTAGTAATTGAATACAACAACAAATTCTCATTCTCTCACACAAACCTGATAGCTTGCGCGTATCTGCATATTGCGATCCTGACCCCATTCGCTATCCGGCAGCGGCACATGGTGGGGACAATGTGGCGTCAGACGCTGCTTCAGCTGGCGCGCTTGCTGGTAGTGCTGATGATGATCGATGCTGTGACTGTTGCAGGAACTATTGCTGGCCGTAGTATTGCCACTGCTGCTGCTGTAGCTGCCAGCGTCACCGCTCCCACTCGCTTCAATGCCGCCACGCATGAAATTGCTGTTGTTGTTGTTGTTAATACTTGAATTATTGCTGCGCGCTGGCGTGTTGCTGCCATGGCGTGCGTTGCTCCCGCTACCGCTAGCTGATTGCTGCTGCTGCTGCTGCTGCTGTTCGTGTTGTTGTTGCGCTGACATGCGCTGGTAATGTTGTTGCTGGAGTTGCTGTTGTTGTTGGTAATGGTGATGATGCTGTTGCTGTTGATGGTGGGAATGTTGATTGTGATGTTCTAAATGTAATAAATTGTGTTGTTGTTGTTGTTGTTTTTGATGATTGTTGCTGCTGCTGCTGCTGCTGCTGTTACTACCGCTAAAGCTGTTGCTAGTATTGTTGCTACGGATCACAGTTTCGCTACGTAATAAAATTTCTCGCGCTGGCAATGCCTCCAGGCGCATTCTGCAACTATATTGTCCCCTGTTTGGCGAAACGAAAAGAGAAGGAAAGAGAGAGAAAGCGATAATATACATTAGTATTCGTCTAGGTGGCGCGTTATGTCATATATGCCAGCTTACCTATCGTCGGGTGGTGAGTTAAGTGTTGTGCAGGTCGGAACGCCGAGCCGCTCCATTCCCGCGCAGCCGGCAGTCTGTACCGAGAGCATCTGAAACGAAAAAAGAAGTAAAATTTATTAGAGAAGTGTAAACTGAGAGAAAACTGTTCTCTTCGCACTAGTAAAAATTGTTCAATCTTAAAAGCAAAACTATAAAAAAAAAAAAAAATGTTGAGCTTTTGTAAGCTCAAAGCTCATTCACAAGCTTTTGGTATAGAAATAAAACAAACAAATGTCCTTGTGAGAAGAAGAAGAAATAATGAAAGCTAACTAGTAAGGAAGTCTAAGTTCGGGTGTAACCGAACATTAAATACCTAGTAGTCATCTGTTTTGGTATCCTAATTTACTCAGGTCTATTTTAATACATACCTGAAAATTTGTTATAAAGGCAACTGATTGTTTTCGATAAAAACATTTCTATTGTAAGTGGGAAATTAAACTATCACTAAATAACAAAATATAAATAGCTTTCCCCATGTTCATGAAAGGTATGAAAATAGAAAAAATTAATAAAAAAAAGGCAGTAGGGTGTTAACTACTTGTCAGTATATTTTGCGTGTTTGCTATCCGATTTGCGTAATTTTTGGCAGGAGTATACTATATACTATTGGGAAGCATCTCACTAACTTTCATTTAAATACCTTCTTGAAATTTCAAGCAATTGCTTTTGAAAATAGCTGACCTTTTATGCTAAAAAGTGGGCGGCGCCACGCCTACTTCACCAAAATCCACAAAATTTTTATACAGTTCAGTTTTGCTTAAAAAGCTTGTTATGTGTGTAAAATCTTATTTATATAACTTATACAATTAAGGAAATATCGCGATTTTAATTATACGAAGAAATTTTTTAGAACTGTGTTCAAAAAGTGGGCGTGTCCGTTCTCCGATTTCGTTTATTTTTACAGCAAAGAGTTAGCTTTATATGTTGAACAATTTCTCTAAATATCGCTACAATAAGTCAATTTTTACCGGAGTTATGGCATGAAAAGTTTTTTGGAATAATCCCCCATTAAGGGGCGGGGCCACGCCCATTTTCAAAAAATTTTGTGCTTTCGAGTTTCTTTGCCCACGAACACTTTAGAAGTGAAATAGAAATGATACACAAGTAGTTTCAGCAAAGTTATAGCATATTCAATATATCTATGATCCTTTTCAAAATCTTTCGTATAAAATTGGGCGTGGACCTAACCCGATTTAAATAATTTTTTTTCGAAATATTGCTTGTATTAATATAAATATGTGTGCTGAATTTTATTTTGCTATCTTGAGCGGTTTTTGATTTATGACTAATAATATTTCCAAATTTGACTTAATCAAAAGTGGGCGGTGCCACGCCCCTTTTTAAAAATTTCTTCAAAAATTAATTTTTTGCCTTAACGCTAAAGTGCACACCAAATTTTATCCTTATAGGTTTATTATGTACTGAATAATCACTCTTTTTGTATTTTCGAAAATATTATATATATAGAAAGTGGGCGTGGCTTTTAACCGATTTTGCCTATTTTCAATAGCACTCCGAGATAAGTGAAAAGGAACCTGCATACCAAATTTCATTGAGATATCTCAAGATTTACTCAAGTTATCGTGTTCACAGACGGACGGACGGACGGACGGACGGACGGACGGACATGGCTCAATCAATTTCTCTTTTCCTCCTGAACATTTTGATATATATAAGTCAATATCTATCTCGATTCGTTTATGCCGTTACATACTACCGTTAGGCCAATGAAGTTAATATACCTTGTGTGCGAAGCACTACTAGGTATAAAAATACTGAATTCAAAAGTAGAGTAGAGTTGATTTGAAAACAGAAAAGCTTTGGTAAAATGAACTTTCACAAGCTTTCCTAGAAAGAGAATAAACAATTTTACATTTAATAATAATAATAATAATATTTATTCATTCTTCTTACAAAAAACAATATATAGTACATTAGTAACTTAAAACTACTTGATATCGCTTAACTAAAATGCAAGAAAAAGTAAGGCATTTCTTAAAAACATTAAGTTTTTGCATTGAAAGCCATCTCAAAAGATGAAATTATGAAATGCAAAAGAGTGTGTGTGGGGTGAAGATAAATAACCAACAGTGGAATTCATATAAAATTATAGAGAAAAAAAAGAATAAAAACAAAAACAAAATAACAAAAGAAAAATTAGAAAAAATTGCTTCTAAAGCCACTAAATTCAAAGGTAGATCTAGGGTTCGTTTGATATCAAAAATTAAATTAACACCCCTATTAAAAAAGCTTTCATGACTTTTTAGTGTAGAACTAACATTAAACAATTCTCTTTGCGAAGAGAAGAAAAAAAAAATAAAAGCTAAAAACATTACATTCAAACAGAGCGCTGGAACCCTTTTGAATTAAAAACTAATTGCTTTGCTAAAAGGAGCTTTTAAAAGCTTTTAGTCAAAAATAAAAAAATAAGTTTAAACAATTGCTGCCAGAAAAGCAGAAAAAAGAATTAGATTTGAAAACACTAAGTGCAAATAAAACGACTTATCCTGAAAAGAAGTGCTCTATAAGGTGGAGCTTTCACAAGGTTTTAGCTTAAAAATAAGCTTAAACAATTATCTATGAGAACAGAAAAGTAATCTATAAAAAAATCACTAAATTTGAAAAACCTGAAGCTTGTTTTAAGTTTTAAGAGTTTTTGCGAAGTTTTGAAGAGCTTTTCAGTTAAAAGTTTTGTTAAACAAATTTATAATTTCAATAAACTAAGCTTAAGTCAATTTTGTTAAAGGGAAAATCATAGGCAGGTTAGATAGTGATTGACATGCACTGCATGATCAAAAGCTCACAAAATTTTTGTAAAGCTTCTTAAGTATTTGTGAACAATCTTGCCATAGTAGTTCACAGTTTTTTAAAAACCGTCAAGCTTTTCCAGGTAGTATTTATTTAAGACACATTTGGTACCCCTTAGTGTATGCAACCTTAACCACACACACACACACACACACATACACATACATGTAAAGTGAAACGCATGCGAACAAAACTTTTTTCAGTAGACTTTTGCCACATTTTTTATTTGCATCATTTTTTTTTTATGTAAATTTTTGCCTTCGTTTTTCTTGACTGCAGACTGAGTGTCTGTGAAGACGAGGATGACTACACAACGTTGTTTGTCGGTTATTCTTTTTTCTGTGTATTTGTATCTGCATGTGTCTGTTTGTGTGTATGACTGAGTGATTGCCTGACTGACTGAGTCTGATTGTGCCTACGTGGTCTTGCAATTACTTGAAGATTTTTACAAACTATTTTCTTATATACACACATATACATACATATGTAAGTATTACAACTACAATGGGACGGCAGATCTAAGTAAGCTTGTGTGTCACAACTTTTGTAGTCACTTTGTCTGCACGTCTATCCGTCTCGCTCTCAGTTGGGATTCGTTTGTTTTTGAATTTTGTTGTCTTTGGCAAAGAAAATTTTACAGACAGCATGTTGACGTTGCATTTTTGCCTCAGTTGGCTTAAAGCCAAAAATTGGAAAATAAAATAATAAAAGAAAAAAAATGCAAAAAAAAACACGAAAGCAGCATAACATTAGAGATACGATTTGCAGAAAAATAATAGAACTTAAACTTA
Source organism: Sphenella marginata (assembly GCA_951509765.1). Classification (NCBI taxonomy): domain Eukaryota; kingdom Metazoa; phylum Arthropoda; class Insecta; order Diptera; family Tephritidae; genus Sphenella; species Sphenella marginata. The sequence continues at coordinate 7,075,697 of OX608082.1, forward strand.
AGGTAAGGTAAATAAGGTGAACAAGAAACTGTCGAAGAATTGGTATAAGTATTGGGTATATGAACAGGAAGAAGAACAAGGAGGAAAAGAGGAAGAGAAAAGAAGGAACAGAATATTAATAGCTAGAGGGAATAAAGGAAGATACGGATCTGTTAGGGTAAAGAAGAGGAAAGTTCAAAAGTTTTGTTTAAAAAGAATAAAAAAAAACTAAAACGAGACGTTTTTAATTTTGAACACATTTATACGAAACTTTGTAAAACAAACCAGGCCTTGAACTACAATAAGTCAATTGAATAATTTTTTAAATAAAAATTTAATTTTAATTTAAACTTTGTAAAATTTAAATTTCGTATTTAGGATTTAATTTCTATTAATATTACCCTAAAGATTTTTCTGAACTAATTTTTTATTTTAAACATTTTACATAACTAAATAGATGAAATTTTTTTAACTTAGCGTATTTTAATTTTTTCTGTGAAAATTCAAAAGTTATCAAACATATTAATTATTATTTTTAATAAAAATTTCAAAATATTTTAAACAAAGTTAGTGCTCACATAAGTAGTTTGCTATAATTTTTTGAGCTATAGCGAATTAAAAAAGAAAGAAATCTCCCAATTTTAAAAGTTTAGTTTTTTTGAAAAACGTTGAAAAAACAATTTTAATAACATTAAAAAAAATTATAAATTTTGTTTCCTTATTATTTTTAGGATATTCAAATATTGTCAAATACATGCAGTAATATTTTTAAGAAAAGCTTGAAAACATTTAAAAAAGTGTCTTTAACCTAAAACATTCCAAGTTTCAACAAATTTTAGAAAAAAATATCCAAATTAATATATTTTAAAAATTAAGAGAAAAAATTAAAGAGAAAAATATTTTTTTTTTTAAATTTATTTCATTCATTTAAAATATAAAATTCCAGAATTTTTTTAAAACACTTGCTTTTAGCTTTTTGCTTAATGTTTCAAATTTCAAGTTTGATGTTTTTAGCAACAAAGATTATGAAAAAAAAATTTAAGGTTTTGCAAATTTTTGGAAAGAATATTAATAGATTTCGAAATATCAAACAATTTTTTATTTTAATTATTTCAAACAAATTTCCATTAAGTTTTCAAATTGCAAAAACAAAAAAGTTCAAATACTGTGAAAAAATTGCACTTAAATTTTTAATTAAGTTCATTAGCAGTTTCCTCCGAATTAAAAAAAAAAATTTACCAAAAAAAAATTTTTTCAAAAACTCATTTTTTTCATCATTTTTTTTAAAAAACTTTCCAAATTTTTTTTAGTTTTTTTTAATATTAGTAAAGTAAACAATTTGAACTTATGATTAGTAAAAAAAAACTTCAAGAAACATATATAATTTTTGCTTTTCAAGTTAGTTTATTTACAAATTTTATTGATTATTTCAAAACTTCCAAAGTATCAAAACACATTAATTAAAAAATTTCCATTAGAAATTTCATTACAATTTTTTAACACAAATTTCTATTTCATGAAAATATGAAATACTGAAACGAGATAAAGCTCTATACTCATCTATTCAAAGAGTGCCACGACAATAACACCCACCCAACAAACATACCGTTTTGGCAGTATTTTTTTTTTTTTTTTTTTTTTTTTAATTTACAATAACAAAATTTGATATTACAATGTAAACAAACGCCGTAGTATTTAGTAGCGGAAACGCAAATGCAAAACAAATAAAAATGTGAGCATCTTAAATCACGCCACAGTAAGCACCTACAGCATGCACATAACGGTAATAAACGCAACAAAAGCAAAAACAAAAAAAGTAATGCAAATAAATAATTCAAATTCTAGACGGCACAAAGCCTAGCAAGGCGACTAACAAAAATTCATGAATGAAAAACATTGTGAAAAATTCAAAAAAAATAAAAAAAATAGAAGCAACAAAAATCATTAAGATTAAATTAACAATAAATAAAATGAATAAAAATAAAAATATTTCCTGTGCAATTTTGTATAACATTTTTGCGCTTGTTGTTATTGTTGCGCTGAAATTCCTACACAGCAACGCTGCACAAATACGACATTTCATTTATTTGAATATAAAAATACTTTTATTTCTACTATTTATAAACGAATGTACATAGACGTATTGCAGTGTATGTATGTACATACATATGTATGTGTAGCGTACACTCGCTGCCGGTTGCGGGCTTTTCGTTCACGACGCCACGGTCACGTTGCCCACAGGAGATATGCCTGTGTCGTATTACGTGCAAGTTTATTTTTGTTTTCTACTCTACTTAATTAGCTTTTTTCGATTTTGTTGTATTTTCTGATTACACTTTGTTTTTTTTTTATTTATTTTTTGCCTGCCCGCAAGTTGTATGGTCAACCACCAGCCGTGGCAGCAGCAATAGCCTGCCAACTAACTGGCAGACAGGCAACTAGACAGCCAGCCGGCCATTCGTTGCCGGTCTAGCTGGTGCCTTACTCGCATAGTGGAAATGCGGCGCAGTTGTGGGCAGACATAACAAAATGCCTTAACCTCTACACACACACACACACACACACACAGCCAAACGTACACACACACACATGGCATCACCGTCTCAGCCATGCTGCAACGACTGCTACTTTGGTTGTTTATTTAAAATATTTTTATTTTTTTGTATTTTTATTTGTACACTCGTCTGTGAGCGTGCATTGTTGTTGCCTTTCCACTGATGTTGACTGAACATTTACTTATTCATTTTTATTTTTTATATTTTTTTGTTAACTGTTTGCATTCTCCGCCGTTGTTTGTATGTAGTTTCATGAAATATTTTAGTTCTTTTTGTATTATTTCATTGCTTTATTATTTTGTTAAATTTGCTTTTTAATTTATTTCGAGATTTTTTTGGTATGTTAACATCATTTAGTGCTTGTTATTGTCAGCCACAGCATTTTGTTTTATTTATAAATATTTTCGGCGTATGAAAGTTTTCTTTGCACTATTTTTAGTTTGAGTATTTTGAAATAGATATTGTTTTAATGTCAGAAGCAAACTAAAAATAGTTAAATTCAGGTTTCCGCTTCCTTGAAATTTTAATAACAACAACAACAAATAGCAATAATATCCTTTACCGTCGGTGAAATATACTCAATTGTTTCCGATGATGATCTTAGATTGAGTTCGAAATAGCGACGAATAAAATTAGTAGAAATATAAAATGAATTCAGTATTGTGTTTCAATTTAAAGAAGGCCTTGAGTTCGACAAAAACTGGTTTACTTTTTTTTTTATTTTATTTTATTTTATTTCATTTCATTTTATTTTATTTTATTTTATTTTATATTGATTTATTTTATTTTATTTTCTTTTATTTTATTTTATTTCACTTCATTTCATTTCATATAAATTAATTTAATTTAATTTAATTTAATTTAATTTAATTTAATTTAATTTAATTTTATTTTATTTTATTGTATTTTATTTTATTTCATTTTATTTTATTTTATTTTATTTTGTTTTATTTTATTTTATTTTATTTTATTTTATTTTATTTCATTTTATTCTATTTCATTTTATTTTATTTTATATTATTGCCATATCTTCTATGTGTAGTACATGGCGTATGTGCAACTTTTTTGTTTGGCAATGACAACAATAGAAACTGTTGGATTTTGAGGTTTAAATTTCTTATTTGGATTCTTTAATTCGCGCTTCCGAATTTCAATTTATGAGCTTCGAATATTTCTTTTTCAAATAATTTTTAATTTTGCTTTAATTTTTCAATTTCATATTTTTTAACCTTCATTTTTCCAATTCAAATGTTAAGCTTTGCAATTTTAGTTCCGAATAATAATTTTTGATTTACAAAATTCAAGGGGTCTATTCACCTTGTTTTACTCCACCTTTTCGATAGTAAACTTAAATATTTAATTTTATTTGCCACCCTGTATCATGTCTGTAAGTAAATTCATACATATTTTTCATTTCGAAAATGTCGTTCATTGCGCTGAATGTCACTGCCATTGCGTTGTTTTTGCTACCAAGTCCAAAGTGACTTTGTTTGCATTTGGTAGCGAGCGAACGACCGGCGGCGATGTCAACGGCAGTGGCGAGCAATATTTTTCGCATGAACAACCGTTGCGCGATGTTGGTGACACTGACAGTTACTGTCTGCGTCATTGCAGTGTGTGTCGCTATGGCAACAGTTAAAGCTTTTTAATTTTTTTTTTAAATACAATAAAAAATTGTATTTAAAAAAATGTATTTTGCAATTAAATATTGTTGTTGTTTCCATATATACATTTATATTTTCATACTTCGTACAAACAGACGACTGCTCTTCTTGTTTTGTCTGCGTCGTTGCTGCACGCCATTGCATATTTTATTATTGTTATTGTTTTTGTGTGTGTTTATTGTGTCTATGTTTGTTGTTGGTTTATTCGCTGTCGCCATTGTTGTTGTCGTTGGTGGCGGTTCATTATCAAAATGTGCCAATTAAAGTTCAGTGGCATTGCATTTTGTGTCAACGTTACGAGCATTTGGCGCGACTGCATTTTTTATTGTTGTTGTTGTTGCAGTTGTGAGTATTATTTGCCGTTGCAATTCGTAATCTCTATGGTGCTCGTTGATGATAATAAGACTGGCGAGTAGCAGTATGGCGAACGAAAAATGGGTGAGCAAACGAACAGACTCATGAACAGACGTGCAGCAGACGAGCAAATGAATTTGTATGGATGTGTATGTATACATATGTATGTATTTTGTATAAGTGAATTAAATCGCTACATACGATAAGCACACTAACAAACAGAGCATTTCACACAGACTGTGCGTCAATGCAGTTTAAATGCAAATTGGCGTTACATTGCTTTGAGTGTAGTGAGGGGGAGCGGTGGAGCTTTTAGACTGCTGCATTAGCAATGATAATGAAATTAATTCGAAAAGTACTTAAGCTGACAAGCAAAAGCCATCGTGCTGATACTTTAATGGCAGAATGTGCCAAAATTTATCTGCTGCAGATATGGCGGTTGGGTCTAAATTTTTCATTTCTACTGAAATAAAAAGTGGATTGAGAACTAGTTCGGCGGAGAGCTATGTAGTTAGCAATGCTCCAGTTTCGTACCATCATGATTTACTACGGGGTTGTTATTTAAAACTTTGTGGTTAGTATTTCACAAGAAAAAAATTTCATACACATACATATGTACATATCTACATACTATTGAATGAAGTATATAATTTCATTTTATTTCAGCAATGCGGTCATGTACTACTGGCAGTGAAAAATTACAAAAAATTATTTAATGACATTGAAGTGTAAAGGGAACTGCAAAATTTTCGTTCACACAAACAAAAAGTTAAAAAACAAGGAATATAAAAAAATATGTTACGAACTTTGCGTGCTTTATCTCAGTTGTGTTGCTAGTTGAAATCATTTTTCGTTTATTTTTGAATTTTCAAAAAACTGAAATTTAGTCCTTTTATAAGACATGCTCAAACAAAAATAGTCAGTTCAGTTCAGTTCCTATTCCTATTCCTATTCCTATTCCTATTCCTATTCCTATTCCTATTCCTATTCCTTTTCCTATTCCTATTCCTATTCCTATTCCTATTCCTATTCCTATTCCTATTCCTTTTCCTATGGCTATTCCTACTCCTATTCCTATTCCTATTCCTATTCCTCTTTAAATTCTTCTCCACACTTGTAGCACTCTATTTAAATTCATTTTAGAAATCCATTCCTAATATTTTCTTTCGCATAACATTTCTTCATTCGCTCAACTTCAGCTGCATTGAATATCTTAGTACATACAGACATAGCAAACATGGCGAATATGTATGTTTGTGTCCCGAGTCTGCCTTTAGCTATCCATTCAGCCATACTCCCATTCTCTTCTTTACGCTTTTCGCACTTGAAATGCTTATTCGCTCCTTGAAGTCATCCTATTTTTGCAAACCTTAAATTATTTCCTCAAACTTGCACTTTTCTCTATTTCACACAACTATTATTTTCAGACTCTCACACTCTCTCATTTCTTATGCTTTCATTTCTTGTTTTAATTTTTACTCAATTCATTTAAGTAAGTCAATATTCAAATCGTCGCTTGAGACAAGTTCGACTCATAAACTATTTTTTATGACCAAAAGTACGATTATTCATCATTACTCTGCAAAATTTGTGTACAATTTCTTTGCCCAAAATGTCTTATCTTATGTTTTCAAGGATGTACCAGTAAAATATTTCCACGAATTCCTCTGATTTCTGTTAACTCTCCTAAAATGACTCTTTTTTTTTTATTTATTTTCAAGTTTCTTTTGCTCTGCTTTATTTATCTAATTTGATTCTATTTGCTGGTTTTGCTTACGTGCTCTGCAAGAAAAGTTTATTCAAGGTGTTTTAAGTCGTTTAAGCATGACTGATTAGAGAGATATCACAATCTGCAAGTCACTAAAAAATGACGTGGAAAATTTGATCTATTGCTGTTGGAACCATCCGTAGATATTCGTAAAATATTTAAGTCGTAAATGAGATAAGCACCTTTTTCTGTATAAATGGCGTAAGCACAGAGACATATTTGCATATCGATCGAAATAGACATAGATTACAGTAATCGGTTACGCCCAATTTTCCAATAACCACGCCCACTTTTAAAATATGTACAATTTCGCAAAATGTAAAAAATGCTTTGCTATAATTTCTTGCAATCATTAAACATATTAAAGAAAATTTAATTCAGTAAATCTACTCTTTTTTTTAAATTTGTGTCTATATGTTTGTAAATTTGTTCGCGCATCACGCAAAACCTGCGGCACAGATTTTAATAAAATCTTCACGCTTGTACTGCTGGCTATTAAAGTTAGTGTTTAGCATACATTTTATGACACAACAATTTTTTATTCCCGTATTATACAGTGGTGGCAATAAAAGTTCACTCAAAATATTTTTTTTACAGATAGTGAAATTTGAACAGGAATATATTTGAATTTTACATTAAATTTTATATTAGATAGAGTCATAAAAGCGAAAGTAAAAATTTTATGTGCGTGTTTGAACGTGCATCACTAAATAAAAAAAGCATGAAATTGAATTATTTTTTCACTGATGTAATGCTAAAGTTCTATTGCACAACATGGAGTACTTCATTACTTTGTCACTGTAGACTTTTTTTTTTTCAATGAACAAATTTTTCCTACTGGGCACTTATGTATGCACATATATGCATTTCTATGTCTCTGTTTATTCTGTGTTGTTGGTCAAAGTGGCTTCAGTAACCTTTCAAGAATAAACAGTTTCGTCTGCTGCTAATCCGCTTAGCCTTAAAACGTCAAAATATATAAGTCTTCAAGAATTTTTGACATCTACTTTGTGAGTAATAATTTATGTAAATAGCCGCAAAAGGGATGACACGTGTTGTTGTGCCTCTTATGTAAGCAGAAATGTGTTTTGTAATTTACATTCTACGGTTGAGGCTGTCTGGCTGCCAAAGCTTGTATATAATTTATGCGTAATGATGTGTTTATTTTTAAGGTAAAAAGGTATTCTAGCTTTTGGGTTAAAAAAATGATAAACAAGAAAAATATAAGGCTGGGGAGCATACCGCATACCTGTAATGGGAAAAAAAATTCTTAGGAACTTTGCGAAATGAAAATTAAGTTGATAAGAGCTAGACTATGTAACTGGGTATCCAGATCCACCTTCAGTCATTCTTTTGCTACTCTGCGCGTTTTACATAATTTGCTAACCGGAAACTTTGTACCCAGAAGATTATCTAACCAAAAATCGTAACCGGTGCATGTACCCGCGATTCTAGCGCGTATGGTAACGATGTCAAAAACAAACAATGCGCAAAAGAGAATAAAAGGCAAACGCGCACGAAACTTCACGTAAAAAAGTGGTTATATTGTTTATTAATTCTTCTGATCTAGTATGTGTATAAAATTTGTGCTATTTTCTGTCCAAAAAAATATTTACAAGACACGTGCAATTTGTCGCGGTTACTTGGCGTTACCACCTCTTTAGGTGGTTACGAAATTGAACTGCAACTTGAGCCGGCAGAATACCAAACGGGTGTAAAAATTTCCAAGATATTTGTTTGCCGGGTAAATCGAATGTTGTTACCACTATAGAATCGACCCGTAAAGCTCTAAATGTTACTCATACGCACTGTATCACAATTAGCTAGTTTTGAAAATATAACCTCCAACCGATCAATTATTTAAATTTTCTATAAAAAACTCTTTCATTTTTGAAATCTTCATATCAAAGGCCGTTTTTTTTTTTTGTAAGCACTTAGCGACTAATGAATAAAATAACCAAAATTTCCTACACAATTTGAAATTTCCATTGAAAATTATATACGCACTTTCATAATGAGAATACAAATTTAAATTTTTTTTATTTTTTTTTGGGCTAGCAAAAAAAAACTTTATCTAAACATCTTCTGAGAACCACAATGAAACATTTACTTAAGTTATCGCAAACAAACGCTCAGACCGGTTTGAAATCGCGTTATCTATGTCAAATGCTTATCAGACCTATAAAATGCATTAATGTTAGACTTTTAAGAGTGTAGATTCAAGCAAAATGTAGATTCAAATGGGAGTTAAACAATTTGCATGCAGACAGTAAATATGTACTCGTATGTATGTCTAAATGGGAATACGAATAAGGTAGGTGTCGCGACTGGCAAACAAAATAAACAATTGAAGGGCAAATTGTGTACATACATAGTAGATACATATGTATATATGTATAAGCATTAAAAGTACTGCATTATTGTGGGCCAATTTGTTTAAGAGAATTTTTTTCAACAATAATCTAATTTTTTCGTAAGCACTAAGCGACTAACATAAGCATAAAAAAATTTGGGAAATATTTGAAAAAAATTTTTTTTTAAATTTAAGGAAAAAAAATAAAAAACAAAAATATAAGGAAAAATTAAATTTTTTTCGTAAGTTTTTAAAAAAATTTTTTATTTTCAAATATTTTTCAAACTTTTTAAATATAATTTATTTTTCAAATTTTTTTCTCATATTTTTTTCAAAATCAAATTTGAACTTGTTGCTTTTTGAATTTTTTCTTTTCAGTTCAAAAATTTTTTAGTCTAACATAGAGATATGTATGTACCTAAATTAGGGTGTGCAAATTTGTTTAAGAGAATTTTTTTTAACAACAATCTAATTTAAGCGTTAGCATTAAGCGACTAGCAAGCATAAAAAACAAACAAAAAAATTTACATTTATTAAAAGTACTACATTAGGGTGGGCCAATTTGTTACAGAATTTTTTTTAACAACAATCTAATTTTTTTCTTAAGCACTAAGCGACTAACATAAGCATAAAAAAAAACAAAAAAAATGTATTTTCTTATTTTTTTTTTAAATGTTTTATTTCAAATTCAAACACTTTTTTTTTTAAAACCTCTCCAAATGACAGCGAACTTCGATTGACGGTGTGACACTAAAATTTCTTCAGGACCAACCTAAGTTACACATTTGATAACAGCAAACTAAACGAAAATTACGATATTGATGTACATATGTATGTATGTACGTCTGTGTGAGCAACAAAGTGCTCAAGTGTGCGTTTCAATGGTGCATAGACCGATAGGCATAAAAAACCTTGCAGACAGTAAACAAGAAAAGTCAACAAAAGTTACAAATATACATATGTACATACAAACATATATGTATATAACCACAATTATGAACATAATTTAATATTAAGCAAGTAGAGAAAATTCTTTTGTAATGCAGCTAGGAAATGGGTGGCTAAAATTTTCAGACAAAAATTTTCCATTTCATTTGTTGACACTTAAGCCAAAATTTTTGGTCTCTTTAGATGAGTTGAAGTGATTTATTTTTTATTTGAGTATGACCTATGAAGAGACTGATTGGTGCTATTAATTTTCCGTTATCTATTTTTCCCAAAAAAATCTCAATACATCTTCTTTTTCCGACTGCACCCACTTTTCCAAACTATTTATCAGAACAGGTGCAATATAGAGCGTGATCTCATCGTTGGAAGACGTCTTTACTTCTCAATTACCGATTACATTGAAGTGCTTAATCACTTCTACTTTAATTACAAAACGCTCTAGCTTCGTTTGATTAACAAATTAAGTGGTTTACTTGAGTTCATGACGCCAAGCGTTTGCAATGTTGTTTAAGTACTTAGTAAGTTTAAGTATTACTTGAACGGTTTAATGCGGAAGAGTTAAGTTTGAGTGGCTTTGAAGAAATGAGACCTAAAAAATGTGATGCCAGATGTTGAGATAGTTGTCATTTGTGATTAGAGTCAAATATAAATGGCGGTTACATGGTTAATGGGACACTTTTGGCACGTCATAAGGTGTTACAATGGCGCAGAAATCCAACAATTTTTCAAAGAAGAATGCACTCATAAAATATATTTTAGATGTGCTCTTTCTTTATTGTTGTTGTTATATTGCTTAGTCACGAAGGCAGATATGAGATGGGAAAATCAGCTATCGGGGGTTAATACGCATACTAGATAGTTTCTATCATCTGACTCAATCTTCGAAGCGCTTAAAACATACAAAAGTCGTAAGTTTATTTTCATTAAAAAAAACACCTGCCAATCTTGCCTACAAAGGGTTAATTGCACTGAATGTTTTTTTTTTTAATTAGAATTTTATTAAGTAATTAAAACACTTGAGTCATTGCTCTAAAAGTAGTTTATCGTTACGGCTCACGAAATAGTTATAAATTTGCAAATTAAAAATTTACAGTATACTTTAGTAGGCCACACAGGGTTAAGCGCAAGTCATAAAGAAGAGTCATGTTTCGCAAACAGTACACGTTTTCGCTATAAATTTGTCACAAAAAAAAGCACATAAATACAAAGTACAGAGTACAATTTAAGTTAACCTAATAAAAAATGCATTTAATATTTACTTACGGGTACAGAGTTGTCCGGCTCAGTGTGCAGAAGTGTTTGATCTTCGGGCAACAGTGGAATTGGTAATGTTAGAGCGACAGTGGCACGACGTTTTAGCGCCGTGACACGATAACAATTTATGACAACAATTAAAAAGCTGATGCATGCGACGCCCAATGATATGCCAACTGCAATTAATAATATGCGACCTGTAAAAGAGAGAGAGAGAGAGAGTGAGAGGAGAGCGGAATTATTTATTGTGCGAAATAAAATGAGTTTTGAAATAATTTTTTGGTTTTAAATAAAATGTACTAAAATTACGAAAAGAAAAACTGTTAACACCAAGTTTGGTTGGTATTGGTATAAATGAACAAAATCGGATAATAGCCACGCCCACTTTTGCTAAATCAAAAATTTCGAAAAATTGAAAAACAATGCGTTTATTTATTAATCGAAATTAAATTGCGGAAATTAGTAATGTTTTTTTTCCATTTTTAGAGAAGGATTTTGAAAAGTAGGCGTGGCACTGCCCAAATAGCAAAGAAGAAATAGTTTATACGCAAGTTTATAGATTTTTTTTTGAAGTAAAAACTTTTAAGACTACGTCTGCTAATCTGGAGCACACTTGGTTGGTATTGAAAGTCAGTCGGACAATAGACACGCCCACTTTTGCTCAAACAACAATTTCGAAAAATTAAAAAAACAGGGCGGTAATTTATTTACTAAAAATGTTAAATTGCGGAAATGAGAAATGTAGTTTTTTTCAATTTTTAGAAAAAGATTTTAAAAAGTAGGCGTGGCGCTGCGCAGATATTAAAGAATAATAGTTTTAAGCAAGTTTATAGTTTTTCTTCTAATAAAAACTTCTAGGACTACGTCTGCTAATCTAGAGCATACTCAAACGAAATTTTTTAGTAAATATGTTGGGTCAATTTAAGGTTAGAATACTAGGGTGTTTAAAAATTTTTTGAAATTTTTTTTTATAAATTTAAAAAAAGTTCATCAAAATAAACACATATGACTTTTTGTGGACTTTCGTGGTAACTATTATTTATTTACATAGAAATCGGCTGTTTCGTAAAAAAAACTGTTTGTTTCCTTTGTAATTTTCTTTTAAATTCAACCCACCCTAATGTGCATTTATTTGTACATTGCGTGTTTGCTACCAAGCGTGTTGTGCAACATTCGCCCATTTGTTCGCTTACAAGTTTGCTACTTTGTGGGCGAGCGAGTGAATGCAAAGACCTTGAGACGCTTTGCTCAAGCGTGGCGTTGCTATGTACGTCAGACAAAAGGGCTAGACAACACCACATCATGGCAGCTAAATAGTATAAGTGTTGGCTAACAAGTGAATAATAGAAAAAAATTAGACAGACAGTACAAACAAAGAAACACATAGAAAACAGAAAATTTTAAATAAAAATAAACATTCTTGTAGACTAAAAAAAAAAAAAAAAAAATATTTAAAAATAAATCAACCATCTAACTACAGCGACATTGTTTTTATACAAGTTTTTTCGTTTGTTGTTGTATATATTAGTTATATTTAATTACAATTCATATTAAAGTCGCTTGCTGCAATTTTTTTTATTTTTTTTTTGTCTAACTCAACTCACTGAAGCGGCACAGAAAGACATACACACACACACATAAGCGCATCGATGCCAACACACATACATACATACATAGTTGGTTGCGCTTTTCATACTCACTTAAGCATAAATAACAACAATATAAATAAAATATAATAGACATATCATTTTGCTATATTTCTATCGTACGCTTCCACAGCAACAAATCGTTTGGAAACATTTATGATTTTTAAACTTAGCGAATGCGATTGCCAATGGCACAAACAAAAGCTGCCGGTTGCAGCAAGCGTTGTAGCGGTATTATGCTTGATGGCTGCTAGAGTGCATAACTATACGTATGTATGTACATACATATATATGTATGTATGTATAAGTGCTTTGTGTTGGCGTGTTGACAGCTACATTTGACACCCGCAATTGACACCTCATGCATCAAAAAAGAGTTGCAGTGGCAGCAGCAGCAACACCAGCAAAAAATCGTGCTGGCAACAATATTTGTAGAAAAATGCCATGCATTAACACTTGCATAGGTGTGTGGGTATATTAGACAGGCTCAAAAAAAAAAAAAAAACGATATCAATTAAAAAAACTTGTTTACTCAGAAAGTTTGCAACAATATTCGAAATACAGTGCACTCGCGAAAACTCGAACACACGATAACTCGAACATTCGGAAACTTGAACATTTTTTTTTCTCCATTAACTACTTTAAAACTCGAACAAAATGTAGTTACTCTAAAACTCGAACAATTATTTTCTTTTTTTTATGGAAGAACATGTTAGAAACTGTCGTTTTGCATGTGCTGTAACGGCCGATATTCAAATTTTTGTCGTTATGTGAGTCTTTTGTTTCATTCTAAGGCGCCGCACTGGCTAGGTTTCGTGCTAATTACGGAACTTTTCTTTTAAGTTGATTGATATTTGTCAGTGATACACGGGATTTTGCGCGGTTAGGATCAAATTTATTTGCGTGTTATAATGGGACGAAAACTAAATGTTTTAAGTTTAGCAAAAAAGGCTGTATTGAATGCGATAGAAAATAAGAAACATCAAACCAAAATCACTGATTTTTTTTCTAATACATAATTTGTAAACAACATTCATATTTGCTAGCATTTTTTATTAAATAAACTGGCAGTGAACTACAAAACATCAAATCAGAGAATCTCTTTGATTAATAATACCATAAAATTGGACAGGGTATAAAAACTGTTAAAAAGAATACATATATCGATTTAAAATACATAACGTTCGAAAACTCGAACATTTCGATAACTCGGACAGGGCTGGTTTTCATTAGTTCGAGTTTTCGCGAGTGCACTGTACTTGAAAAAAAAAAATTTTATTTTCCTTACTTAGTCGTGCTTGTTTCCACTATCAGGTAATATTCATTAAATCAATTTGTTTTCAAATTTTAGTTTAGTGATAGAACCTCTTTCATTGTCATTCCACATTGATTTTACAATTTATTTTTTTCAAAAAAGCTAACAAAATTTTACTCGAATTTTTTCCCAGAAGGTTGTTTTGGAACAAGAAAGAAATGTTTGCTGTGAATTTTCTAAAATGTTTGAATACATAATTTTGAAAAAAACAAAAAAAATTTAATTCGTATTAACTTGACTTTGGTCTACATTTTTATTCAAAAAAAGTTCTAAAATTTTGACTTGTGTTTTTTCAAGAAAGTGGTTTTGTTAAATGTTACAATCAATAGATTTTAGAATTTTCGCAAAAAAAAATTTTTTTTTTTTAAATAATGTTCTGAAGTATTTTTGTCTGTGGATCAAAATAGTTAGTTGCTATAAGCTAATAAAATGATTTTTCAAAATTTGCTCCACTTAATTTACATTTAAAAGTTTAAAATTTTTTTATTTTTTTGGTAATTTTGTTAAAGATCACCAAATTTTGCAATTTTCAAAGCAAATATTTAAAAGAATTATTAAGGAATTGTTGTTTGTGATTTTAAATTATTAAGTCTTTAAATTTAAGTTAAAAAATTCATATAGTAAAATATTTTTATTCAAAAATGTAGGTACCTACTAAATTTTTTTGTATAATAGCTCGATTTAGAAAATTAAACAATTTTTTTTTATTTTTTCCAGTATAGTTTGTGACTTTTTTTCCGATAAAATTTGTTAATTTTTTTCCAAAAACAATTTGTTTATTTTTTTTATAATAAAATTTGTTACAATTTTCAAAGTAGTTTGCGTCTGCCACATTTTTATTCAAAAAAGTTAGACAATTTTGTACTTCAATTTTTTTTCAAGTAGTTAGTTGTTTTGTAACATTTAAACTCACTAGATTTTAAAACTTTTGTTTAATTTTGTTAAATTTTTTCGAAAATAATTTTTACTAAGAATTTTTTTTTAGTGTTTTAAATAAAATTTTTATTTATTGTAAATTTCAAATGATTTCTTCATACAAAAAGTATTTGAAGTTTTAACTTTATGTTTTTTGAAAATATTTTCGTAAATAGTTTTTTAAATAAATAATTGTTTCACTGTGGTAATTTTTTTTTTTTGTTAATAATTTTCTTTTAAATTCAACCCACCCTAATGTGCATTTATTTGTACATTGCGTGTTTGCTACCAAGCGTGTTGTGCAACATTCGCCCATTTGTTCGCTTACAAGTTTGCTACTTTGTGGGCGAGCGAGTGAATGCAAAGACCTTGAGACGCTTTGCTCAAGCGTGGCGTTGCTATGTACGTCAGACAAAAGGGCTAGACAACACCACATCATGGCAGCTAAATAGTATAAGTGTTGGCTAACAAGTGAATAATAGAAAAAAATTAGACAGACAGTACAAACAAAGAAACACATAGAAAACAGAAAATTTTAAATAAAAATAAACATTCTTGTAGACTAAAAAAAAAAAAAAAAAAAATATTTAAAAATAAATCAACCATCTAACTACAGCGACATTGTTTTTATACAAGTTTTTTCGTTTGTTGTTGTATATATTAGTTATATTTAATTACAATTCATATTAAAGTCGCTTGCTGCAATTTTTTTTATTTTTTTTTTTGTCTAACTCAACTCACTGAAGCGGCACAGAAAGACATACACACACACACATAAGCGCATCGATGCCAACACACATACATACATACATAGTTGGTTGCGCTTTTCATACTCACTTAAGCATAAATAACAACAATATAAATAAAATATAATAGACATATCATTTTGCTATATTTCTATCGTACGCTTCCACAGCAACAAATCGTTTGGCAACATTTATGATTTTTAAACTTAGCGAATGCGATTGCCAATGGCACAAACAAAAGCTGCCGGTTGCAGCAAGCGTTGTAGCGGTATTATGCTTGATGGCTGCTAGAGTGCATAACTATACGTATGTATGTACATACATATATATGTATGTATGTATAAGTGCTTTGTGTTGGCGTGTTGACAGCTACATTTGACACCCGCAATTGACACCTCATGCATCAAAAAAGAGTTGCAGTGGCAGCAGCAGCAACACCAGCAAAAAATCGTGCTGGCAACAATATTTGTAGAAAAATGCCATGCATTAACACTTGCATAGGTGTGTGGGTATGTTAGACAGGCTCAAAAAAAAACGATATCAATTAAAAAAACTTGTTTACTCAGAAAGTTTGCAACAATATTCGAAATACTGGAAAAAAAAAAATTTTATTTTCCTTACTTAGTCGTGCTTGTTTCCATTATCAGGTAATATTCATTAAATCAATTTTTTTTTAAATTTTAGTTTAGTAATAGAACCTCTTCCATTGTCATTCCACATTGATTTTACAATTTATTTTTTTCAAAAAAACTAACAAAATTTTACTCGAATTTTTTCCCAGAAGGTTGTTTTGGAACAAAAAAAAAATGTTTGCTGTGAATTTTCTAAAATGTTTGAAAACATAATTTTGAAAAAAAAAAAATTAATTAATTAAATTCGGATTAACTTGACTTTGGTCCACATTTTTATTAAAAAAAAAGTTCTAAAATTTTCACTTGTGTTTTTTCAAGAAAGTTAAATGTTACATTAAATCAATCGATTTTAGAATTTTCGTAATAAAATTTTTTTTTTTTTTAAATAATGTTCTAAAGTATTTTTGTCTGTGGTTCAAAATAGTTAGGGTCTTTAAATTTTTAACACATTTCTTTGCTATAAGATAATAAAATGATTTTTCAAAATTTTCTCCACTCAATTTAAGTTTAAAATTTTTTTATTTTTCTAGTAATTTTGTTAAAGATCACCAAATTTTGCAATTTTCGAAGCAAATATTTAAAAGAATTATTAAGGAATTGTTTCTTGTGATTTAAAATTATTAAGTCTTTAAATTTAAGTTAAAAAATTCATATAGTAAAATATTTTTATTCAAAAATGTAGGTACCTACTAAATTTTTTTGTATAATAGCTCGATTTAGAAAATTAAACAATTTTTATTTTTTATTTTTTCCAGTATAGTTTGTGACTTTTTTTCCGATAAAATTTGTGAATTTTTTTCCAAAAACAATTTGTCAATTTTTTTATAATAAAATTTGTTAATTATTTACATTTTTCAAAGTAGTTTGCGTCTGCCACATTTTTATTCAAAAAAGTTTGACAATTTCGTACTTCAATTTTTTTCAAGTAGTTGTTTTGTAACATTTAAACTCACTAGATTTTAAAATTTTTACTAAGAAAACTTTTGTTTAATTTTGTTAAATTTTTTCGAAAATAATTTTTACTAAGAAATTTTTTTTAGTGTTTTAAATAAAATTTTTATTTATTGTAAATTTCAAATGATTTCTTCATACAAAAAGTATTTGAAGTTTTAACTTTATGTTTTTTGAAAATATTTTCGTAAATTGTTTTTTAAATAAATAATTGTTTCACTGTGTTAAATTTTTTTTTTGATTAATAAATTTTTTGCAGGTTTTGGTGACTTATTCGAAAAACTAATCAATGTTGCTAACTGTTTTTTGAATAAACATTTAAAAGTAGCTTCTGTATTTCCTTTTTTACTATTCGACAACTATAAGCAATTTCTCTAGCTTTTGTTTAAGGAATTTTTTTTTTTTCACTTGAATACAGCTGTGCATATAATACCGAATATAATATCGATATCGAATAGTATACATTCTTTTCAAAAATTACTCAGAAAAATTGGAGTTATTTTCCATACATCAGACAGTAACAGTTTGAAACGCTTTAAAGATCAAAAAAAACTCCATTTGTTTCACTTCCACTTTGTACCCCTTGTGTAGTTATATTCACAATACTAGTCATAACTAGTTCAAGTACTCAGACAGTATACACGTCAACGCAATTATATTTGATAAGACTTGTAGTAATGCATGATAAACCACAAAAGGTAACTATTAAAGAAAAGACGTCAAAGCGATATTGTTTTAAACTTTTGACTGTTTGTATGTATAGCAGAGTTTTGAAGTTTTTCTCTATCATTGTATTGCCGGAGGTCTACCCTAAGATATACATATGTACATAGATATGTATGTACACTTTTTAATTGCTGGCGTATTTTTAACGTTTCTTTGGGTACTTATTAGTCATAAAAATCGATTTTTTAATGAAACCAGCACAATATCTGATTATTTATTTAAATTTTTTTAATTTTAATTTTGTTTTTTAAATTTACATTTTTTAATTACCGTTTTTTTCAAATTTAACTTCTCTTAAATTTCATTCTTTTAAATCACTTTTTTTAATTCTATTTCCATTTTTTTTTTTCAAATTTCATTTTTTTTAAATATCAATTTTTTTTTTTAATTTTAATTTTTTTAAAATTATTTTTTTTTCAATTTCGGTTTTTTTTTAATTTCAGTTTTATTTTTACATATAATTTTTTTTTAATTTCACTTTTTTTAATTTCGGTTTTTTTTTAAATTTCAGTTTTGTTTACATTTAATTTTTTTTTCATTTCAGTTTTTTTTAATTGCAATGTTTTTTAAATTTAAATTTGTTTTTAATTAAATTTTTTTTTATTAAATTTTTTTTAATTTAAACTTTTATAAATTTCATTTTTTTATCTCTCTCTTTTTTTAATTCCAGTTTTTTATTTAAATTTCAGGTTTTTTTTTTAGATTCAATTTTTTTAACTTTAGTTTTTTTTCAATTTCAGTTTTCTTTCTATTGTTTTTAATTTCTGTTTTTTCTTTTCAAATAAATTTTTTTTCAATTAAAATTTTTTTTAATTAAAATTTTTTTTAACTTCAGTTTTTTTTAAATTTCACTTTTTTTAAATTTAATTTTTTTTTTTTAAATTTCAATTTTTTTTATTTCACTCTTTAAATTTGACAGGTTTCTAAATTTTTTTTTTAAATGTTAAAAAAAGTTTCTTTTTAATTTAAAATTTTCTTTCAATAAAAATTTCGTATTTCGGTTTATGAGCTGAAGAAAGGTAGTTTTATGAGGCACTCTAGTGTAACTATACGCAGTTATTTGATATCGTTATTAGCTTTACACGCAGACACACATAATTTTTTTTGTATTATCTGCCCTCAGCTAGGTAAATATGCGCGTTAATTTTAGTTTGGTTACTTTAAAAGCTCAAAATTTCCAACTTTACACGCTTATCAATATTTCACAAGTGGTTACATACATATATATAGCGTATATAGCATTATTACATCATTTGTGATAATTACCAAATAAATATGTATTTATATTTTCTTGTTGTATTAATTTCTTAACACTCCCGCGCTACTTTATAAATTATTATTTTTTTTTTAAATAAATCAGCAAAATTTCAAAATTAAGTACGCTTTAAAAATTTCATAAAAGTCAGTTCGCAAAACCAAAAAGAAAAAAAAACGAAAATCCACGCTTTCAAAAATTATTTCGCAAGTAATCGCACTTAACGCTTTGTTTCAACGACTGTTGCCTTAACACTGATATTTTTGTACTTTTATATATTTTCTCTCATTTTTTGTGTGTTTTGTGCTTGCTGCTCTGCCCTACTCACGCGCGGCAAAAGCCAAACAAAACTCCAACAACAACAATATTATAAATGTATGTACTCAGTGGAATTTATTGCTAGCAAATTACTCAATAGCGCATGTTAAACAAGTTTATATTGGAGAAAGGGGCGTGCTGGTCGTTTGTGCTTATTGTTGTTGGGAGCGTCGAGACGTAAATGACAGCGTTTATGGCTAGACAAGTGCTAGATAGCGGTATTGTGAGACACACAGCCAGACTTGTAGGTATTTAGGTAAATACGGATATGTCTTGCCAAAGCAGACGTTCATTCGTAGGCATTTTTGTATGATTGTATGTGTGTGTGTGTGTATGTAAGTGAAGCGCCAGAGAGATGTACACACTCACACACATACAAAGAAAAACAAGCATTGTTAAGTCGTTTGTGCGTTAAATGGCGTTAAATCGACGAAGGCAGCAATAACTCAGCAAACAACAAAAACACTTTGTCTATTGTCTGCATTCGTAGTTATTAGGAAGTTGTAGCCGCTTTATAAGAGCACGTATACGCCGTGTGTTGCGATAAGCGCACAGTGTAGTTGTATGCAATTATAGAGCGCTTAAAAATTTGTTAGTGCGGAAGGGTTATGATGTCATCATCAGGTTTTGCTCGAAATTTATTTCGGTGCAATTGATATGTTTAGTTTTTTTTTTAATATCGAAAAAAAAAATCCACGTCTTTGTTTTGAAAAAAAAAAAAAAAAAAAATTTTCTAAATAAGTTTTGAAACAAATTTTTTTCTAAATTAGTTTTGAAAATTCAAAATCATATTTTCAAATATATTTTAAAATTTCACATTTGGAACTTAAGATTTATGCAAAAAAAATGCATGCAAAACAAAATTGAAATCTAAAAATTTCAAAAATGAAGGTAAAAAATTAGGAAATCGTATTTTAAAATAATTTTTTGAAAATTTTCTGCGAACCACATTGCAAAACTAAAAATTTTGGTTGCATTTTTTTTTAATTTTTTATATTTTGAAAATTTTAAAATAAACTTAGAATTTTTTCTAGCAAAATATAAAATAAATTTTTTTTGAAAACTCAATAATTTTGTGTAAAACGCAGTTGTTTGATATATGAATGGTAGCCTCAAATAACGTTATGTTTATAATGTAGCTTACAACGTTATTTGAGGCGACCATTCATATGTATGTATGTATTATTTAACCTAACAAAAATTTTGGAAAAATACAAACTTTTCTTCGATAATAATTTTTTTAAATATATTTTTGGAAAGTTCATATTTTTGACTCAGATTTTTCTCTAAAGATGTGAATTAAAAATTTATGAAAATTTAAAAGTTGTTTTTAAAAATAATTTTTTGTGTAAACTTCAAAACTTGTGTTTGAAAATCATTTCTTTACTTTTATTCTAAAAATTTAAAGATAAAACAATTTTTTGAAAACTTAAAAATTTTGCATGAGAAGCAAAATTGACATTTTTTTAATTCAAAAGTTTTGTTTTGAAAATCATATTTTGAGATTTCACATTTTAAATTTGAGATTTTTAACGAAAACTTATGCGATTCACGATAAAACTGAAAGCTAAAGAAGTCTGCAAAAATGCCAACATTTTTTTTGAAAATAATTTTATAAAATTTAAAATTTATTTTCTTTTAATTTTAAATTCAAAATTTTTTTTTGAAAATAGTTTTTGGCATAATAAAAAAAAACAGTTTTATTACAATTTTTGGAAATTTTAATTCATAAATTACAATTTTTACATATTTTTTAAGCATTCGGCGCATAAAATCGCACACTGTACTTCATTGGAAAGCTAAAACAAAAATTTCATATAAGAAGAAATACGCTCAAAACTAACTTGCCATACAAGTTAATTTCTTATTTTTTGTTGTCAATAATTTCATTGTGTCTGATGTACGGATTATGAGCAAATTGCTGTAACGCTAACCTAAAAACGAATGTCTGTCTGCTGGAAATGAGTTCGATGGCGCTGAGTATTTATTTAGTCCAAAGTACATTCAGACAACGATAAATCTATAATGATGAGAGCATAGCTAGCGATAAATCTATAATAAAATACAGTAAAACAGAGACAAAACAACAGAGTGCAAACAGAATGAGTCAATGTGTTCAGTGCTTGCTGCATGTGCAAGTGTGTGCGTGTGTGCGTGCGTGCTGCAGTGCATGCGTGAACCAGCGAACTGTCGCGATTTACTCATTTTCATGCTATTTCAAGTTGCGCGTCTACATTTTGAACGCACTCAATTAGTCAGCAATGTCACACGCATACACACACACAAAACCACACACACATGTACACACAATTGTTTATTTAGAGCAGTGATCTTCGCGCATTTCACTTGAGTCACCACTAGTAAAAGTCACCTGTTTGCTTTTGCTTATCGGCGATCGTTTGTCTATATAAATATATGTGTACATATACATACATACATAGCTTATATATGTATATACCTAGATACATTTGTACAGCACACCTCTTTCTTTGCCTGCGCTCACCTGTCTGCTTTGCGTTGATCATTCAAGTTATAGTCACTGTGAATGTAGACAGGCCTTAGGGGGCAGTCGGCGTGTGTACTTTTTTGTATATCATTTGCTGTGGCGTATTTCCACGTTCGTTCAGCCACCTGTATGCCATTTGATAATATAGCAGATAGGTGTGCGTGCGCATAGTTTAGAATGAGTTAACTCTTCATTGCTATTGCTTTGTTATCAACTATAAATGAGTTAACTAGTTGTGAGAGAAATTTCGAAGGACAGTGTCGAGACATTCGAGGCTAAAACGGATAGCTTTAACACCCTAAATTCTTCAACTGACATTGACAACTTCGGTCTTAAAAATCATGACGAAGATTCGAATGCTTCAAACAAGCTGGCTTGGTGCTTGTTAGCAAAATAAGAAGAAGCGAGCGACCACGGTAATTTGCAATGCTGATCACAATGAAAGTTATGACATTGTTTATAATGATGATTTTTGATGATGATGGTGATGATGATGATGATGATGATGATGATGATGATGTTGATGATGATCATAATGATGATGATAACGATAATGATGGTGACGATGATGATGATGGCGATAATGATGTTGATGATGATGAAGACAAAGAGGATGATGTTGATGATGATCATAATGATGATGATAACGATAATGATGGTGACGATGATGATGATGGCGATAATGATGTTGATGATGATGAAGACAAAGAGGATGATGATGTAGATGGTGTTGATGATGATGTTGATGCTGATGATCATGATGAAGATGATGATGATGATGATGATGGTCATGATGATGATGATAATGATAATGATGGTGACGATGATGATGATGATGGCGATAATGATACTGATGATGATGATGATGATGATGATGATAATGATAATGATAATGATGGTGACGATGATGATGATGATGAATATATTGATACTGAAATTTTGGTACTCGCATTTATGAAAACTAATTAATTTGGCTGTTTTATTCATAAGTCGTTAAGTGCTTACGAAAAAAAACAGCTGCAATTTTAGGCTATCAACAATGGCTATCTATTTATTCACAATCACAAAATTCCACTTTCTGCCCATCGTGTGACATTAAAGGTCAAATTCTCATTTAATTAATTTGCAATTTCCTGCTTCCAAATTCAATTCTCAACTTATCAGACTACGTCGACTTGCTTTTAAACGCAAGACGTTGCTATGCTGAATCCTGCATTATTTTAGAGCCAATGACTTTTAGCAACAAACATAATGACAGCGGTTATCTCGGGGTCAACAAACAACAGTTCAACGTCAGCAGTCAAAATTCATAAATTATTTTCTTTACTTAATCATTGGATGCTGCTGAAGTCTGTATGTTTATAATGAATACAGATTGAAAGATTTTTTATACAAAAAATATCAGCAAAGTAAAGCAAGAAAAAAAAAAACAACAAAGGACACAAAAAAAAAATTAATAAATAAATAAAAGTAGCGTTATCATGCTAATTGAGCGTTGTTTTCAGAGGTCAGTCTAATGTCTACCAATTTGTGGCGTCCTACTAATTGACGGGATCCACCTGTTTCGATTATTTTTGGTCTGGTAACCTGGGATCTTCATTAGGTTAAGACACAAACCTTATTAATTTTCGCTCACAATTATCAAGTTCCAATAATTCAATGAATCTTTTTGTTAATCGTCTGTTGTATGTGTGAATTTTAAGGGGCTTTTGACTGTCTGAAATTTTACTTTATTTATACTTTTTTTTCGATTATTAGCACTTTTGTCATTTCTTTGAATATTCAGTTGTCTGCTAAATTGTCTAGACATATGTATGTATATGTACACATACATATGTACATACATACATATACTACATACATACATATGGGTGTTTCCATGCAGCCGTATGCGACATTCGTACACTTTTTGAGTAATATAAATCTCACATAAAACGAGTTTTCCGGAAAATAAAAATACAGTTACGTTGCAATTAAAAAGAAGTATGTTTGGAAAAAAATTGGTCGCCCTGAAAGCTTTGGTGTCTAAAATATCCGTTCAAAATGAGGTGATAACTTACGCGACAAAAACGGAAGTGCTTATATTGTGCACATACATATATGCGAAAGTCTGCGAATCAAGCCGGTTCTTAATTTCTTTGAATATTCGTAACCTAAGCTAAATAATGCACCTTTACAATCCTCTCATATTTAAAGAGAAATCGTCTCTTTATATTATTATTAAAAAAAAAAACTAAATAACGTACGCGACATAACGTACGCGACAATTTTTCTAGTATATTAATAATAAAATGCAGGGACGTAACTGTTATAAGAAATATGATAAAAAGGTCCCATTTAACCATTAATACTGATGTATTCAAATATTGGTTATAATTAACCATTACCGTAAGACATATTTTATATTGGTCAACATAACCATTATAAATGAGAGAAACATTTTTTGGTTAACAATAACCATTATTGTAAGTAACATAATTTTTTTGGTTATCGGTAGCAAAAAAATTCAAACAATATAAAACAACTTGACTTGCTGGAGTGGCATGACCAATGTCTGCAAGTTCCTCGAGGAAAAATTTACCACTATTCAGCAAAAATAGTTTGCTGTCGAGTGGGTCACCGATAACCAAAAAATTTATTACTTGCGATAAGGGTTATTCGTAACCAAAAAAATAAATCTCTCATTTATATTGGTTACGATGACTAAAATAAAATAAATCTGATGATAATGTGAATTCTGAAAGAAAAAAATAACAATTATTTTCGGTTCCTGATAAAATTTTTTTTTGTTTGAAATTTACACTTTAATTAGGAAACAAAATAAAAATGTATTCTTATTATAAAAACTATATGATAATGAAAATAAAATCGAATTCATAACATATGTATTTGTGGATATACATTCTTTATACATATATTTACATAAACTCTAATATTTTCTCGTAAGGAGTATGCCGTTCGAGCAGTATTTATATGTATGTTGACTGTCGACGAATATATCGATATATTCACAAGCGTATTTATAAAATGAAAAAGCATCTGGTAAAATTATATTATTAGCTTTTACTATTTGCCACACCTTTCTCTTTATAACAACACCTATTCCATCCACAGCGCCTTTGCCATGCGAGGTGGCAAAGAAATTCCATCCAAAATATTTGCAGCTAAATTTATTTACAAAATAAGGGATGCTTGTTAAAATAAACTTATTTTTAAACTGCACCTATGTATTCAGGATAATGGTATTGAAAAAATTGCTTTTAACGTCGATTTTAATGTATTACAATAAAATATTCATACTTAAAATAACGTATGCGACAAACTTTAAAGGGTAATACAATTTTTATTACTTCGATTCAAAAGAAAATTTCAGCGAATATATTTAACTAGAAGATCTCTTGATTTGGAGTTGTAATCTCTATTACTTGCGACTGTCAATACACAAATGGTATAGACAAATAATGTTTTTGCATAACGTACGCGACAAAGGTATACTATCAAAAGTAAATTAAAAAAATACCGTTATTCGAGTTCAAACTTCTCTTTTTCTCATTTTTGTAAGTAGTTGGCATTGTTAATTTAATTTTAAAATGTATTTGCACTACTTCAAATCTCTTAATTTAAGTAATTCGGAAGAGAAAATAGTTGATTCAATTTGCGAAAACTGAGTTGAAGAAAATCTCAGTTTTACTCTTCCGTTTATGAGTTTTAAGATACCAACAAGCTGTAAATACTTCCATTTTATAAAAATTCAATTCCTTTTCCCTTAATAATTCGTCTTAAAACCCATTTTCTGGTCATATAATTTTTTCAGTCGTGGTTGACCTTCTCATGGAAACACCCATATGTTCACATACGATAGCAAATTTGCTTGCTTGCTTTTTACACTACATAAATCAGTTCATGCAGGTACAGTTGTGTACAATATAATAGCAGCGAAATTAATTTCGATATCGTTCGACAAAATAAGAAGATGCTTTGTTTACAATAATTTTCATTTAAAATATAGCCAATTATTTAAAAGAATCTGCTTAAACAAAAAATTCAACTAAAAAGTTCAGAAAAGTTAACTAAACTTAAAAACCAGGCCAACAAAATATGCAAATTTTTTTTATGGAATTTCTAGACATTTCATTTCTGTATTATAGTGTGCAAGTTAGAAATTGTTAGAAAATGTTTTTGAATTTTTAGAATTTTTTTCCTCGAAGTTGTTGACTGATTTCACTACTATTATATTGCACACAAGTGTATGTACATTTTGTATTTTGTGCCTGTTTATAAAATATCGACTTGACAACAATCGCTTTAATTTCAAACGAATACAATTATAGCGAGAAGGCTACAAAAAACAAAAAACGAATGTACTCATGCATAAATTAAATTTGCTAAAATATGTAGAGCACGTTTTCTTGTTCTTGTGATTTTTTTTTGATTTTTTTTCTTAATACCGTTTCATTATCGGAAGCGAAATCAAAGCAAGTAAATATTATTTTAATATAGAAAGGGACTTTTAATATTTTTTTGGGAACAAAGTGAAAAAAAAACCACAAATAAGCGAGCGAAATTATAAGCGCTTATAATGTTGGTTGCTATCACGTAAGCGACAAGTTTACATTTGCTTTTTGAGGAAAATTTCATTTAAAAAAAATGGTTTATGATCAAAAAAAAAAAATGTGGCTTGTCATTTTATTCATAAGTCACTAAGTGCCTGTTATTTTATTCATAAGTCGCTAAGTGCTTGCGAAAGAAACATGTTCACATTTGCTTTTCAATTAACAAAACATTATTTATGACAAAAAAAAATTAGTTTGTTATTTTATTTATTCTTTTTCTCGGCAGAACTCTATACAGATTTCAAACCTTAACGTTGTTCCAAAACTTATACAGCCAAGTGTTCCCATATTACTTTTTAAGGGCTTACTTGTATTGCAGCTGAAAGCTTTTGTGAAAGGCATTTGTTACTAATATTTTAATTATTTTAATTGTTTAAAGACTGCTTGACGTAATTGTTTTTTGTTGTTTTTTTTTTTTTTGTATTGTCGGCATGTCTGTGATTCTTGCTGTTATTGTTTTCTTTGTATGCGCTACACGTGCGCCAATACTCTGACACCCAGTCTCAGACATGCACTAGCTTAATAGCTAATTAATGGGTGGTGACTGTTCGATTGTTAGGTTGCTGTGAATAAATTGTAAGCTATTGTTTTATAGATTTTTTAAGTTCCATACCAAATACGTGTTTTCTGGTTTATTTATTTTTAACTCAGCTATAAATTAAAGCAATACAAAATGGTATATGAATACGTTTTCTAATACATTGTTGACTTTCTAAAAACTAAAAATATTTTAGCAAAAAATTAACTAAAAATTAAACATTTTTTGATTTAAAAAGAAGCGCTTCCAATAAAAGTTTTAAATTAATCTATTGAACTAACAATCTTTGTGATTAGTCATTTATTTTTTTTAAGTTTGAGCTAATCAAAATGCGCATTAATCAGAATTATGTGTAACTATTTTAAATTAAAATTAATTAAGGCGTTGAATTCATAAAAGAAGTAACTACAAATCTTAAAAATATAATCAATTCAAAAATTTAATCAATTAAAAATGCAATCAATAAAAATATTAAATTTTAATTAATCGAAATAAGTTCAAATCACAGTAAAAATCACTAGCGTCGAATTAAAGACTTCAAATTTTAAAAATGTTGCCTTCTAATCTTTGCTTTGCAGTTGACATAAATTTAGTCTGTTATAAGAAAAGATTTAACCAACTGCGAAACGTATGCAATGATTACTTGATATGCAAGTTTATTAACTAAACAAGTAATTAAGTACACGAATTAAATAATAAATCTTCTAACGAATTCTAATTTTAATTCAAAATAGTTGTTTAATTTATTGAAGATTACACAGTCATTTATTAACTAGTTGCTTTGTTGTTTAGCCAATTGATTAGTTATATTTATGACTAATGTCACAAAAATAACCAAGATTATAAGCTTATAGTAGCATACACAGAAATTGTAAAGATTACACAATTGATTGACTAATAATGATTTATGACTTGTTAAGATTACTTTTAAAATCTCTTCGGTCTCAAAGTTCGTCTGTGCAAAAAAAAAATTAAATTTAAATACAACGCAAAAAATGTGTTTAATCGATTTTTTGTCTAGACAATACGTCATTTGGTTGATTGGCTTCTATTGTGGCTTTCCTTTCTCTGTATATCATTACCATATGAATTGTATAAAAGCAACAACAATATGCTATGAATTATCTAGTTTTTGTTCAATAAAACCAATTCACCGAAAAAGAGTTCAAAATACGCATTTGATATTGAGCAGAGGCGGATCCACGAGGGTGCTTTTCGAGGGCTACTTCATGCTTGCTCAACGGCAAAATTATTTCTGTAGCACAATATAGGCCAATTTTAATCACCACCACTGTACAGAGTGGGCATAACTTAGTTCTGTGCGTTAAATTGGATCCTAAGCACTAAGTTAGACATCTAATAATACATTTGTGTAAACTAAATGCACATGTAAATATCGGTTTTGGGGTGATGCGCGAACGAACATACCGACAGACTGAATAAAAATCTAAAAAAACAGGCTTTCCAGCTTTTATTAATATGATGAAGAGTCCCACAATATTTATACTATAATGACATCGACTTATAATAGTTACACTTCATAGATAAAAAAAAAAGTTGAGGCTACTTATATTGCCACCACTCTATCTTGTCAAACATGGAATGGCGCTCTTTCAGATTTTAAACAATTGAATGCTTTTCGTTTTAGACTATTATGACTTGTGGCCACAGTTATATTGCATTGACGTCGCAGATACATATTTGCACCTAAACTGGATATTTCCAGTTCTTCTTTTGTTTTGTGTTATTCAAAATGTTCTCGATTTAATTACCCACACAATAACATTAATTAGAGCTTATATAAATAGATTTTTTAAAAATAGCAAAGCCAATTGTCACAAAGTAGTCCAATCGCATATGCAAATATCAATAAATTTTAGAATTAATTTTGTATTCATTTCATTTGCGTCAGACAAAACCAAACAAAAACGTGCCTTTTCCATTCTGATTAATTGCAAAAAGTTATCTTACGAACAAAATTGGAGTGCGAATGCGTGATAGAAGAATGATAACGTTTGAAATTCGCTTGACTTTGTTATTTAAGGAGCATGATTTTAAGTCAATTTTTACTTAACAAACAATAAAAAAATTTAGTGGTTATCGATAGACGGTCGATAATATTTGCGAAGCCATTTGTTAACATAATAACTGAATGGAAAAAAAACTTGCACAAGGAACTTAACATTTTTATAACTAATCGCATATCTATGGAGACATATTTTTATATTATCGATTTTGAAGATTTATCGACTTATCGATTTTTACGTATCGAATTACGATAGTAAATTTTCTTTATGCGAAGAAGCAGAGAAAATTGATAAAATACGAGAGAAAACGTTTTAGTTTGAAAAATTTTAGATTTATCGATAATTATCGCTACCCATTGATATATATCACATTAACGTTAAACGATAAGCATTTTTAAAAAGCGATAAAAATATACAATAAACGATTTAAATAAATGATTCAGTGAAAAATTAAAAAAATTGTTAGTAAAATAACAAATATATCGGTATGATTAAAAAAAAAACTAACAAAAAAAAAATTTTAAATTTGAAAATAAAAAAAAAATTATACGACATAAACCAATAATAATAGACATAAATATAAACCAAAAATAATATAAAAAAGTAATAGTCAATAAAAATCATAAAAAAATGGAGCCAATTTTAGAACTAAAAAATTTGTGAACATCTCTGAAAGTCGACCAAATAAGATGTACATTTATCGATGTAAGTAAAAAATATCGCAGCAGAAAAGAAAGAAAATTTTGGTGAAAATTGCTAAAGATATGTAAAAATATATAGCATTACCTAGGAAAATTTAAAAAATAAAAAGTGGCCAAAGTCACACAAATAATACACTAGTAAGTTTTAAATTAATCGATACGAAAAGAGAAAATTTTATAAAGTCACACAAAAAAAAATATCGCAGCAGCTCTTGCATTTTTTTTTATCGAAAAACCCTGATAAGAGTTCATAAAATTCGCTCTATAATTATCGGTAAAGAAAAATAATCGTTGATAAAAATCCTCAATAATCGATAATTATCGGTAAGGAATAATAATCGAATAATTTTTAAAATCATTCAGAATTGATAAAAGTCTACAATAATCGATAATTATCGGTAAGGAAAAATAATCGATTAATTTTTAATTCCATTCAGAATTGATAAAATCTAATTAAAATGGTGAACCTTGGAAATATTCGCAAATTACTAAAAAAAATAAGTTAAATCGTGAAAATCGACTATAAACGATAGAAGTTAAAATCCAGGCGATATAATATCCATACAGAAATGGGCACAATTGCTAAATAATTAATAGTACAGTTTGTTTGTTAATCGTTAACAGTAGATTTGTCATCTCTCAGTTTAATACAATTTTTGTTTTAAATAAATAAATAAATAAATTTCTAAAGAAATTCGATCGGATTATAGCAATAAATAGCAGCGGAGGCGCAACGATCAAACGTTCTGTTAGCCATTATTTAGAACAATATCCAATTATCTTCACCATTGTTGCTATTATTATTTATTGCTTTATTTTATTCCTTTTTTTTTAATTTTGCGAATTCTCACAAACGACTATTCAAGCATAAACATACATACATACATATATACATCATCATTTAAATAATAGCTGAACCACAAATCTAATTTATATACAGAAGCAACAACAACAACAACAAGAATTTTGCAAAATCCACTTGAATTGAAGCGCACATAAATTGCTGCTGCATTTGCTCAAACATTTCAAGTTGGTATTGTTGCATTTGCTGTTGTTAAAGCTACTTTTGACGTCGACAGTTCAAATTTAATTTAGCTCAAGTTCAATGTCATTCGCATAATCCAAAGTACTTCTTTATATGTATGTATGTATGAGTATGTATGTTTATTAGACCGCTTTCGATTTTTTTTTGCATACAACAATCGTAATAAGCAATAACAGCTTAAGTCAAGTTAGACCAAATTTACTTTATTACCAAATTTTTAATAAGAATCTTAAAAAATGGTGTTGGAAAAGATACCGAAATGGTACAGAAATTATAGGACAAACAGTCCCGAATTGTGCTCTAAAAAAAGAAACCAAAGTGATCCCGAAATGGTGCTAAAGTGATCCCTAAAGAGTCCTGAAAAATTTGTTTGAAAAGTAGTTCCGAAATTAATCCCGAAAAAGTCACAAAAAAGCCTAAAACTGGTCCAACAATGTGCAGAAATTGTCCTAAAACGAGTCCTGACTGTTCTCTAAAAAGACAAAAAAACTGTCCCGGAATGATCTTGAAAGGTTTAAAAATGGTCCTAAAAAGTAAAAAAAAAAAAACAACACAAATATTTCTAAGAGTTCCGAAAACGATCAGAAAAAATCGGGCCCTAAATGATCCCAAAAAATTATTACAAAATATATCTAAAAAGTCTAAAAATGGTCTAAAAAAAGGAAGTACACAATCCCAAAATGATCCCTAAGGGTCCCGAAATTACACCAAAAAAGTCCCAAAAAAATAAAATAAAAAATTCCAGAAATTAATCCTGAAATGATCCTAAAAGCAAATGAAATTAGTCTAAAAATGGTCTTAAAAAAGTGAGGAAATAAATCCCGAAGTTACCGGTGAAGATTCCGAAAAATCCCGAAATGATGGAACAAATTTTGCTACAATATTCTGCTGCATTTTGCTATTTTCGTTGCATCAAATTGAAAATAAACAAATAAATATTAAATACAAGGTGTTTCCAAAATGTGTTGCTGTGTGTATATGGGTTAATGTGCACCATTTTTAAATGTCACCACATCACAGAAACATTTGAAATTTACGAACATCTACTCAATGAAATGCGATTGTACTTAAATGCATGATAATGTGATCATATAAAAATGTAGCTTCAAACATCCATTGTCAACCTTGACATTAATTGAAATGTCAATGATCCCCCAATAACAAAAGTATTCCACAACAAATGCACTTAAGCGTTCTTAAAAGTTTTTATGTTACTGATGCCATTGCCATTGCTGTCGCTATCATAAGCAATGCTCAAAATCATGAATTTATTCTTATCACAGCATTCTCATTTTCCAAGCAAAGTTCGCTTAAGTTTGTTTTTTAACAAAATTTGTTTGTCAGAGCAGCAGAATTCAGCGTAAATGTCATAAAAGTGAATTGCTGAACAGAAAAAAAAAAGAAGAAGAAATGTGCTATATTGCATTTGAAAAGTTCATCGTATAGCACATAAGATTGTTAGATATTTGTGTCTTTGGTGAATTTTCATGCTAAATAAATTGATTTGAATAAAATGAAGAGCAAATTGCTCAGAAAAGCGTTTCTTTGAATTAATTTGTTAGTGAAGTCATTTAAAACATTTTGAAGTGAATGAAAGCGGCAATTTTTTTTTTTTAAATATTTTGATAGAAATTTTTGGAAATTTCTTTCATGATGCGGTCAAAGAACTTGGCCACTTAATGCATTTGTATACTTCACACACATTTTTATTATTATTTATTTATTTAATAATGAAATAATTGTGTTGTGTAAACTTTTTTTTTTTTCTTCGGTGATGACATTTTAGCGGTTATGACTCGATATTTTTGCTTTGAAGTCTGTCTTAGTTATGTATAACTATTGTTAATTTGCATTAGAGTCATTGAAGTTTTAAATCATTAAAATGCGCTAAAATTGTTATCGATTTTAGTATCGACGTTTATCGTTTTAGTCGATAAATCGATTAAAAATTATTTTTATTATTTATTAAAATAAAATGAAATAACCTAAAAAAAATAAAATAGAATATTATAAAATAACATAAAATAAAACAAAATAAAATAAAAAAATAAATAAAATAAAATAAAATAAAATAAAATAAAATAAAATAAAATAAAATAAAACAAAACAAAATAAAATAAAATAAAATAAAATAAAATAAAACAAAATAAAATAAAATAATATAAAATAAAATAAAATAAAAGAAAAATGAAATAAAATAAAATAAAATAAAATAAAATAAAATAAAATAAAATAAAACAAAATAAAATAAAATAGAGAAAATAAAATAAAATAAAATAAAATAAAATAAAATAAAAAAAAATAAAATAAAATAAAAATTTAAGTAGAGTAAAAAATAGTAAAAAAGAGAAAAAACTATTTATTAAAAATTAATTTTTATTATTATTAAATAACACTCCAAAAAATTTCAAATTACGACCTCCTTTTGGATCATTTTATCGCAGCGCTCCATCTTTGATTCGCTAATACATAACACAAATGCAACAACATCAAACAACACTGATGAAAAGTAGCAAACAACAACAAAAGCATAAAACTTAATACAAAAAACTTTACTACTTTGTGGCTTTGAAAAGAGTTGCTTTTGAGTTATACTCACAAACTATCCACGTCTGCTTTGTTGTTATAGAGTTTTATATGCGCCTCAGGTACTACATGACGTATGAGTGACATCTAATTTGAATTTCAAATTCGTAGCAACAAAGTTATGTCTACTGAGCTTTAGCACACCACAACACCCATCAACATTTAACGGCATATGCGACATTTGGGCTGAAGAGTCATTTTGACGACGTGCAAAAAAAAAAAAAGATGAAAATCAAGAAAATGAGGTTAACTGCTAGAAGTTGTTAGATGCGAAAGGATAAAATGCTCCATCTAACAAACAAACAACAAAAACTTTTGTAGCTCAGGTGGTTGTGCAAGCGATGAATGCATGGCAAACAATTTGCTGGCAGACGCCGAAAAAGATATAAAAAGTATCAATTTATGCGCGTATGTATGTGTGTGTGAGAGTTTGTGTGTGTGCACTTTAATGCCGACAAAGACATAAGAGGCCAGACATATGGTGCCGGAAGTCTGGAATGTTGGCAAGAAAAGCTGCAGACAGGAAGCAGTACAAGTACCAGATGTAGCGTAGTTGGCAACTCGCATACTCGCTGACTCATTTTTCTATGCTGCTTAAGTGCATTTGCATTGGTATTTGTTATGTTGGCATATGCTTGATTGCAGGACATGGCGACTTGAGTTTTGTTTGAATTTTGAAAGCTATTGAGGAGCACGAAAAGTTCGTATGAATTTTTCTATTTGGAGTTGATCAAAGGAATTTGTGTGGATGTGGACTTAAATTTTGATATTAAGGAAATAAGAATTTAAAGAAAATAAAAATAAATTTTAACAAAACATTAAAAAAAAAAACAAAATATAAAAAAAAATTCCGTGACCAAAATTTAGTAAAATTATGTGTTAAATGTGATTAAACTCGACTAGTTAGTTAAAAAAAATAAAAGAATATTTTTTTTTGGAAAAGTATTAAAATTTGTATTTGAAAAAAAAAAAACATTTTTTTTTGGAAATTTTTAGGATACTAAAAAGTTTTAGCTCAAAACTTAATGGCGTGCTTTAATTTTTGTGATTTTAAAAATTGAAAATTTTTTAACATTGGAAATTTAAAAAATTTTTAAAAAATATTTTTACATATATCTCTTAGCGCTTCAAAACAACAAAAAAAGGAAAAAATTTTAATTTTGAATTGCATATCTTCAAAAAAAAAAATATATATTTTAATTTGTTTGTTGTTTTATAATAAAAGGAGGCTCTTCACCAAATTTCATTCAAATCGTAAGGGGTCGATTCCAACGATGTGACCATTTGACATGGAATGACCCAAATGGATATAGAATTCTAATTTGATCGTCGTATATTTTTAAATATTTTTTATCAAAAAAAAAAACCCTAGCATAATGAGCCCTAAATTTTAGGTCTGATGCTACTTTATGATGCTACCACCTATCTGAATTGTGACTTTGTGATGCCTGAAAGTTTTTACGTAGTTGCCATCTATTCTCAATTTTTGAAAATTGTGTGAGGAATGCCAAGCTGTCAACTGAAAAAAAGTTATTTCAGTCGTGTTTTTGACAAAAAAAAAAAAAATTTTTAAAGAAAGAGTTGCCACCTAATCTCGATATATTTAGTGTTTTTTATGTCTGTTATGAACACAAAAGCAACTTTACATATTTTGATGAGCTTTGGTATATGGATAATATTATACATTTAAAGCTACCGTACTAAAGTTTAGGCACTGGGAAGTTTTTCAAGGTTGCCACCTAATTTTATTTTTTAAATTTTTTTCAAATGTCAAATTTGGGTATCAAATGAAAGGAAATTTTAGGAAGTGTTCTAGAATATTTATGGTGGCCCCTCGAATGCCAGTTTTGAAACATTTGTGTTAAGTAAGCAACTTTTTTTTTAGTTTTTTTTTTCAAGTCACCCTAATACATATATGTATGTATGTGCATACAGTGTTACTTATACAAAATTCTATCTTAAATAAATATTTTCCCCCTATGCATAGCGTGAATGCTTCAAAAAGAGGGGCTGGTCGATTATTTAGCTCAGGGTAAAAGAATTTTACTGCATAACAACGGTCGCTAGTGACAAGCAACAAACATCTTTTTCGATTGCTACCTATCACACTATTTATACTATTACTACTGTTTCCACTACTAACACGTACAACATACATATGTATATACTCACATATGTAATACTATATTACAAGTACTAAGAATATATATCGTCAAGTGTGCCGTAAAGCGTCAAAAAAGAAAAAAAGCTACAAATTAAGCGGGGCATTTGAAATTGGGGTCAATGAGTCATTGACCGCATGAACTGCTGCATTTACACATACATACATACATTCATGCATTTCTCTCTATATGTATATGACCCCTTATGTATTGTAAGTTAAGTTGCATAGAAGCGCATAGGGGTGCGTACAATCGTAGTGATGATGAGGACAAGAAAATAAAAGTAGGGTTTGCTTATTGTCATTGTGTTGTTGTGCTTGTTTTCTAGGCGAATAAACTGACCGAGGGTTAGAATAACAAAAAAAAAATCCAAAGAAATAACTTGGGGTTGCTTAGTTGATTTTGGTGTTTGCAGTTGTATGTGTGTGTGTGTGTTGAAAATGTATGGTAGGGACTGCAGTTTGAAATGCCACAACATGCAGGGCTACGAAGCTGAAAGTGTCGCATTGCAGCATAAGACACCAAGTTGGTTATTGCATTTTTATACGAATATTTAACTACATATATTTATGGCTCAGAAGCTTGCAGTAATAAGGGGATACAAGAAAAAAAAAAGAAAAAATGGGCATTAGGTGAGGAAGACCTGCATTGAAAGCGCTATGCTTCACAAGAAAGTCCTATACAATCATAAGCGTTAGGAATTTTTTATTTGAAGGATAGTAGTACATACATATGCATTTTTATTTTATATCTACTACGTAAAGACTTTAGCGCGTACCAATTTCGTTAAATGCAAAAATAAATTTTGACCCAACTTTTATTGCCACCACTGTGAGCGAATAAACCATTTCAGTGCCAGCAGCTATAATTTAAACTTTAAGTCAAACATCTAGCTATATTCTCGTGAAAATAGTATTCGATTCTATATAGTGGTATTAGAGTGATGCGCGAACAAACTTAGACACAAACGAACAAAAATTTGTAAACCGTTGTTTTGGCTACTTTTACTCTAGCAAAGATGACCGTATGCATTTTTTTTAAATATCTATACTCTGCTTATATAATTTTATAATACCTTAATAGTTGCTCTAAGCATTTTATAATATGATATAAATCATCACATGACATGACATCGCTTCACATAATCATTAGCCACATAAACAGTTTAAAGTTCCCGTAAAAAAAAACGTTCTGTAGCCGAAAGAAATATCACAGAAATTCGCAAGGAATTTTTCATATCTACCACATGACATGACATCACATCGCGTCACAAAATAATCATATCACCACATCACCCTCAGTGACATTAAGCGTTTTCCGACATAAAGTGTAGGGTACACAGAATTTATCACATCATATGCCAACTCATTACATGACATCACATCACGTCACATATTCATTACACAACATCACATCACGTCATATCATGAGACATATAACGCTTTTTATACATTTTAAATAAATGAAAATGAAATGAGTTCATTTATAAAACAGCCTCAAAATACGCCTTTGGTATTTATCACAACCTTATCTTAACGTCAACACCAAGCTTATTAAATGCATGCCCATAAAATACGAGCATTTCATGACATTTCTTATCGTTTATGACCGTCTGCATGTTACATTTATGTAGACTTTACAAACAAACACAAATTTTGTCAAGATTTATTTATAATTTTATATTTTTCTAAAAATATATGCTAAAGCTTTATGTATTTAGTATTGCTACTGGGCTATATTCCATTTGGTATTATAATAGCGTATTTGCTTTTTTCACTCACTTGCAACATTTTGTTATTTTTTGCTTTACGCTAGAGATAATCTAATAAATAGATAAGCTAATCTAGTTGTTATGAAGTCAACTTTAGTACAAAGTCCATAATTGGAAGAATGAAAAGCATGAAAAGCTGCAAAAAGTGCTAAACCAGTAAGATAAGAAAAAAAAGCTTCATCAATTAGACTAACCACGACGCAAAAAGAGTAGTCAAAAAACCAGTTCAACAATGAATCGTCAGCAAATTTCACTGCTAGGACTCCGAAAAAAGTGACATTGTAATGCATTAATATTAAATGTAAATATTTAAATTATGTCTAGACATGTACAATATAAGGTGAAAAGCGAAATGCAAATTATATCGAATTAAAAAAAAAGTTGAAGTACTCGTACTCGATAGATAGGACTCTCGATTTTACTACGTCTCAAACAAAATGCGATGTAAATTTTTGAATTCAACAAAATTTTGTTTTTGTACTAGTAACTTTTTTTGAGTTGGTGACTTTTTTGTAGCAATAGAACAGTGACTTTTGGAACCGATACGATAACTCTTTTTCAAATTCCGTGAATTTCTTGTAATCGCTGACTGTTTACACTATGTATTTCTTAAAGATCTTTTGAAAAAGATGTATTTTTTTGAAAGCGATGATTTTTCGGAACTGGTGATTTTTTTGCGGAGCAGTGACGTATTTATAACAGTGACACAGTTTTGAAAAATTTATTTTTCTCTATATATTTATTTATTTTTTGTGAAGTGAAAATCAAATTCAAAACGAAGACGTTCTTGAAATCCGTTTTTGTGGGCAATGACTTTATGGAACGGGTGGATTTTTAAAATCGATCTTTTTTGGAAAATGTAAATTTTTTTTTTGGAGCCCGTGATTTTTTTTGGAACAGTGACATTTTTTAAAATCCACTTTTGTTTTGGAATTTTTCACTTCTTTGGAATCAGTTTTGTTTTTATAAGCCGGTAACTGTTTCGGAAACGACGACTTTATTGAAATCAGTGAATTTTTATAGAGCCGGTGACTGTTTTGAAAGTAGTGACTTTGAACATTGCAATTTTTTTGGGAACAATGAGGCTCTATAGAATTTATTTTTTTTATTCAACGTAAAGATTTTTAAAATCGATAACTTTTTAAAAAAGACCTTTTTTTGGAACCCGTGACTTTTTTGGAGCAGTGACAATTTGCAGCACAAATAAAATTTTTTTAAATCAATAATTTTTTGAAATCTTACGGCAATTTTTTTGAACTCCATTTTTTTTTTTTGGAATCGGTATATAGTTTTTTTAACTCTTCGTATGTTTAAAAAATTGTGACTTTTTTGACAAGGTCACGAGCTAACCGTTCTAGCTCCGAAAAGTTCCCTAAAGCCATATGATTTGAAAACATGTTTCAAAATTTTTGAATAGATTCCAAGTGATCTCAAAATTTGTAAAGAGTGCAAAAAGTGATCCTCAAATCCTAACCTCAAAGACCACAAACAATGTCTTACTAAACAGGAGAGGAAGAACAACGCTCGGCACATTTATTAGTTAATCGCGCGCTCAAACGGTTGACGTCGGATTTGCTTAAGTCTCTACGAAATAAGGTCATGCGAAAGTATATTGAGAGCCGGATAAAAACTGAAATGTATTTTCTTGGCAAGAACAAGAAACTGAGTGCAATATGAGCACATTTCATGAACAAATGACTCAGCTGTCAAACCTCAAATGAAACATCAAAGTTACCGCGCGCAACTTGCCACAGCCACATCGGGCCAAGCATGCGCAATAGCAGCTGCATTTGCTGCAACCGCAAGTGACGCGCACTGCAATTGTGGCTTCTTTAACAAGGAAATTGAATGTTATGCAGTTGATTCATATGCCATGCCATGCCATGCTATGCCCACATTATACGACTTGGTATGGGAACTGCAATCGTGAACGAAATGAAACGCCAGCTTGTTGTCAAGCCATTTCACACCTTTTGAAGGGTTCAAAGCACGCATGTTGCAATCATAAATATGCATATTTAGTATTTAGTACGAATTTACAACAACAATTCTTGCACGCAGAAAATTCTTAAAAAAAAACCTGAGAATCTCGGCAGTTTTGAATTACACAAAGCACACTAAAATGAATGCCGCCAAAGGATGAGCGAATGTGCTGGGGTGATAAACCGACATATGCCATGCGCCGCTTACGTGCAATTAAGTTATATTCATGCGCTAACGATTGTTTTTGTTGTTTACTAAGCATCAATTATGCAACAAAGTTGCATGTGCACGCATGTTTGTATGTGTGTATATCGACGAGTAGAAATGCAGTTCAGTAGTGTCAATGCAGAAATTGCATTCTCAGCGCTAGTTGAAGTAAGTCACCACACAATGTATGCATGTGTGTGTGTGTGTGTGACATGCGCGTATGCAAGCATTGATTGGCTTTGAAGTTCGCCGCCCTATGTCACTTAATACAACTGGGGCTATCTTATTAGGGGCAATTACAGTCAAGGGAAGCAAATGCGAAAAAGCGAGGAATGAGTGAGGGCAACGAACACTTTTTTTTTTTTAATAACGTTTTTAACTAAAGTGAAAGAGTTTGAAAATCTAAGAAGTAATTAAGTCTAGCTTGCTAGAATGAATGAAAAGAGGGCAACAAAAATAACAGGCTCTAAAAAAAATCGCAGGTACCCAAAAAATCGCAGGTTCTAACAAATCACAATATAAGAAAAAGTGACTTTTTGGAAAAAATCACCGTCTCCAAAAAAAAAAATATTCAAACTACCCTACCACATTTTCAAAAAATCGCTACTTCCAAAAATCACCGTCGCCGAAGAAGTCACCTTTTAAAAAAAAAATTACAAAAGCCCAAAAAATAAAAGGTTCCAAAAACACATCATCTCCAAAGACTTTAACTGTAAAATAAAGTCGCAACTACCCCAAAATCACAGGTTCTAAAAAATCATCATCTCCCCAGAAATCACATTTTCAAAAAAAAAAGTTACAAAAAACGAAAAAATCATGTTATAAAAAAATACCGTCTCACCTTTTCAAGGAAACATCCAAAGTACGCAAAAAATCACAGGTTACAAGAAATTACGGTTTCCAAAGAAGTCACCGTTCAAAAAAAAATAAAAATTAAAATGAAAGATTCTAAAACACATGTCTCCAAAAAGTCCACTTAAAAAAATCAAATTACCCAAAAATCACAGGTCACTTTTCCAAAAACAAAAAAAAAAACAAAGTTGCTAAAAACAAAAAACCATAGTCTCCAAACAAGTCACTTTTCAAAATAAAACAGTAAAAAAAAGTCAAAAAATCGCAAGTCTTAAAAAATCACACTCTCCAAATAAGTCACCTTTTTAAAAAAAAAATCACCCAAAAATATTGGAAAAAATTTTCTGTTACAAAAAAGTCAATTCTTCAAAAAAACAGGTGTTCCAAAAAGCTCACAAGTTTTAAAGATGTGACAGGTACTCAATAAGTCACAGGTTCTAAAAAAAAAGTCTTTGATTATTAAAAGTTCAAAATATTCCGTGTTTCCAAAATGTTCAAAAAACCGATCCCGCAGAAGTCACTGCCAAGAAGGTAAAGCGTTCAGACTTGTGAATGAACGCCAGGGTAGAAAACACCCAAATGCGCATAATTAAACCAACAAGAACTACAAAAATACCAGACAAAATAATGAATCGCCAAGTGATCTTCACATTTTGTTCATATTTCAAAAACAAGACAAACAAACAAGCAAAGCAACAAACTGCACAACAACGGCAAAACGCAGTGGCACATGAAATTCGTGCATGGCCTATATACGGGACAAACAAAATTGAAAAAACAGAAAGAAAAAACTAAAAATATTTCGCATGCCAACGCCACTGCGCTTAGCTGTCGCAAATAAATTAGAAACAAAATGAAATAAGTTTGGCGATTGGCAAGCAAACATTTCAATATGTACATATGTATGTAGGTATGTTATTGCAAACCAAATCACGCCACACCAAACATACACATATACACCTACAATGTGAGCATGACTAAATGTAACCCAGCAAACAATTTGGAAAACATTTTGCAAATTGAACTTAAAATAACTTAATTAATAAAAATTGATAGGAGGGATCATTATTGAGCCAATAAAATCTAAATAAAAAATGTTAAGAATATTTGTATGTTTGTCTATGTTTGTTCGCGTATCACGCAAAACCCGTTGAATAAAATTGCAACCACTCTCCACCGTTGCATTACTAGAACGCTAACTTAAAATATGAGATAACCCTCATTTTGATAACTCGATCGGTTTCGGAGTTGGCGACCAAAATGTGGACCAAGTTGACCCAAAATGTGTTAATACAAAATGGGTATCAAAAAAAAGGTGCTAATAAGTGCTGCAATAAGCGATGTGATTCAGCTCCATAACTCAACTGGTTTGGGAGATATATCGATTGAAATCGGACTCAGCGTATCATGTTTACTGGGTTGTCTCAGCAACCACAAATTGACTGCATCGCTGAAAGAGAGGGTACCAGGCTAAGGTTGAATAAAAATACACACATATGTTATATGTACATATGTATGTATGTACATTGTATATAATGCAGATCTCATGTCTAGAGATAATGCCGGCTGTGTTTTGTGCGATGAGTGCAATGGTTGCAACTTGTTTATTTTGTCTGATGCGATTTTAGCGCTAAAAATAGTCAGACAGATTGTCGCGACATGTAAATTGCAGGCGTTATGGAACTTTTTTTTCTTCATCTCAATACACATTTACATATATAAATAAACGGACGTATATGTATATTTTGGCATGCATGCCGTGGTAAATTTATTTCATTGGGTTGCAAAGTAAAATTTGCTTTGTATATTTGGCGCACGTCGCAACCTATTTTGGGCCCGTCTAAGCTAGCTCAAATGCTTACGTACATCTGCTAGCTATCTGCGTACTTACATACGTACTTTTCCATATAAACATGCAATTGAATTTGACTTATTTGACGTTTGTAAAAAAAAAGTCGTTTGTAAAAAAAATGTCGTTGTCTGTGGCGCCAGGAATGACGTACTTTCTCAAATGCGCAAAACACAATGTCTGTGGATATACGTAGCCTAGTCTGAGCTTCTAATACAATTTTTAGTTTGATGCTTTGATTTGTTTCTAAAGACTGGGTAGTAGATACATAATCTTTTAGTTTGTTTTATTTTATTTCATTTCATTTCATTTCATTTCATTTCATTTCATTTCATTTCATTTCATTTCATTTCATTTTATTTTATTTTATTTTATTTTATTTTATTTTATTTTATTTTATTTTATTTTATTTTGTTTTATTTTATTCTATTTTATTTTATTTTATTTTATTTTATTTTATTTTATTTTATTTTATTTTATTTTATTTTATTTTATTTTATTTTATTTTATTTTATTTTATTTTTTATTTTATTTAATTTTATTTTATTTTAGTTTAATTTAGTTTAATTTAATTTAATTTAATTTAATTTAATTTTATTTGATTTTATTTTAGTTTAGTTTAATTTAATTTAATTTAATTTAATTTAATTTAATTTTATTTTGATTTAATTTATTTTATTTTATTTTCTTTTATTTGCTTTCATTTTATTTAATTTTTTCTATTCCAAAATCAAAGCTAATGAAGCGTATTTTTTCGTCTTCTAAACTTTTTGGCTTATATTTCTTCTTTCCTAAATCACTACACCCCAACACATGTAAAGCTACATATGTACATATTTATAAAGGTATGTACTCACATATACATATGCTTCACCTAGAAATCAATAAATCGCATACTTCCTTGCACACGTAAGTCTGTCCCTCCTGTTGTGAGCCTCATCCCCTGCAGCACTTTGTTTACCTTTGCTTTGCTACATAAGTTTATTAGTCTGCACTTCCTTCTTTGTTGAGCTTTCTAAACTGTGTGCAAGTTACCTTTTCTTCTCATTTTGAATTAGTCGCTTACCTACTGCCGACCTATCCCAAAACTCTCAGTATTTGATATTTTCAGGTAGCTTGTCTTAATAAAAAAAGCTTTCTTGTGTGAGGTAATCTTAACGTGCATTGTTCACCTACCAAGGAGCGCGCTTCCTGTTTGACGACTCCTTAATTTTGTTTGTGTTCTTCGTTTTTGGTTTGCTCATACTTTGGCGTATTTAGTTTGTTGTTTTGGCAAAAGTTTCGGTCACTGTCTTGTACTCTACTGCTAAGTTGATATTTTAATTTTGTCGTTTTTTTTATTTAGGGTCTCGTTTCGGGTGTATTTTTGTAGTATACTGAGGTTGATTTATGTATGTACATATGTTGCATGCAGGCATATTAGGGTGTGATGCAAAGATTAAAAAAAAAAATGTTTTTTGATCGAACAAAACAGACATTTTTTCTGTTAGGTTCTGTAGGGTTTCCGCTTGAAAACTTCAATCGCTAAATTTTTTTTTTTTTTAATTTAACCAGGAATTTTTTTCCGTGATTACAGTTGACTAATTGAACTCGATAAGTAAAAAAAAATTAAAAAATTAAAATGTTTGAAAAAAATTCAAAAATTTATGTTTG
The DNA here is from genome assembly GCA_951509765.1 of Sphenella marginata. Lineage (NCBI taxonomy): Eukaryota > Metazoa > Arthropoda > Insecta > Diptera > Tephritidae > Sphenella > Sphenella marginata. Next base: position 7,119,569 of record OX608082.1, read on the forward strand.
CAAAAAAAATTTTAGTCTAAAATTTAATGCCGACCTTAAATTTTATGCATTTTGAAAAATCCAAAAGTTTCTAATATTTGAAAACTTGTTTCACTTTAAAGGGCCATTTAAGTCTAAAATTAAATTACGTTTTTAAATCTTCAGCGTTTTGAAAACTCAAAAAAACGGAAAAATTTAAACTAATTTAGAATTTTAAAATTCATAAAATTTTATAAAAAAAATAAAAATTTAAAATTCCAACACACCCTAATGCGTTGATCTCCATGTTCCTATGACTCCTTTGGCTGCAAATTATTTTTACTTTTTAATTTTTTTTTGAATTTATATGCGTATCACGTGCGGCACATCATTATGTGGCAGTCTGCTTTTAAAATCACTTTGCCCACCTTTATAACACTCTGCAACTTTGTCTGGCTTCTAATTTGATTTTTTTAAATTTTTTTTTTTACATTTTTTATTTATCTTGCAGGTTGTTTATAGCGAAATTAAAGTTTCCTTTTTGTGATATTTTTTTTCTTCAGCAAACTCATCTTGTTGCTTTGGCTTGTTTTTGTGTGTCCTTTTTCGATGGCATTTTGTTGTTTATCCACATTTGTTTTTTTGAATTTTCGTTTCATCTCTGCATTCTTGTCTGCGCAAATGTGTCCTTGAATGGCAGTCAGTGTCGCGTCGTCTTCCGCCAAAAACTTAAGAAAGTAGGTCAAGAATTAATTGTTTCGTCGCTCCATTAACAAATTCCTGGAAGGTTCGCATTATACATGGAATTCCAACAAAGCAGACAGACAGCGCTTTTGCGTTTCTGTGAGAAAGAAACATCAACTTGGTAGCTAGTAGCTACCCTAACCATAATTCGCGTTGTTAGGTAATACCAATTTAGTGATTGTGAGTGTGAGTCTAGACTATAGATTAATTGGGTATTTTGTAATATTGGTGGGTGAAATCTATTTTTTTGTTGAAATACACGCTTCGTATATATGTATGTATTCGGCTTTCTGCCTTGAAAAGCTCAATTTATGCTCGGCTTAAACAATTTCTTTTACTCAGGTGGCAACCTTGCGCTGCTCGAGATAAAGGGACTAGCATGGCGCCTTGTGCAAAAAAAAAAAAACAAAATTTAAATTTAAAATTTCTAATCGCTGTTTGACCTCTAACAAGCAATAAAAATAAAATCAGAATATTTGAAAATTTGCAGCAGAATTGCATCATCTTAGGCTTTGCCTCACTCCAAAAAAAAAAAAAACAAGCAATTGAAGAATGCAAATAGAAATATGCTAATTGTTGCTGCGTGAATTATACAGCGGAATATTTTTTGTTGATTTGATGATTTGGATTCCTCGTAAAATCAAAATTGTAAATCAAATTTATCGCTCATTTTTTTGTCGCGCTTGTATTTTTTTTTGTCCGCTCGTGCCCAGCAACATGTTAAATTATGCTTAATATTTTAAGTCAATGGACGACAACTTCGAGTACATTCTGAACGTTTTATCAATCGTCATCGCATGCTTTTCCCACTCTCCCCTGTGTATGTACCGCACACAAACACAACGGCTGTTAGGCGCGTGCTTATCACTCTAGAACGTTCACGTAAAAAAAATTTTCTTCAATATTTTAAAGTACATACTTTTCAAAAGTGTATAATTTTCGGAATTGTTTTTTTAAAGAACTTAAAATGTTCAAAAAAATCATTTTTATTTTATTTATTTAAACAAAAAAAAAAATTTTTTTTTTATCGAAAAATGTTTTGAAAACAACCGTAGTTATAAATAATTTTGAACACTTTTTCAAAAGTATACAGGTTTCGAAATAATTTTTTTCGAAATTTAAGTTGTTCAAAATTTGAAATTGTAAATTTTTAATAAATTAAAAGCATTCAAAATAAAGTTTATTTAAAGAAAAAATTTTAATTTTTAAATATAAAATATCATTTCAAAAAAAAATAATTTTTTACAAGATTTTTAAAATACATAAAAAATTTAAGAACTTCAAACAATTGTTTGTTTTTTCTGAAATTTGTAAATTTTTACAAAACTTTTTGCAAAATATTAGTTTGAAGCACTTACAAAAAAAATTTGACAGCTTCTCAAAATTCAAAATTTTATAAACAAGTTACTACTTAAAGCTAATTTTAAGATTTTTGAAATTATTTAAAATTAATTAAATAAATTGTATGTTAAAAAGACTTTTTGCAAAGGTTTTTTTTTTTTATAAAATACAACTTCTGCAAACTGGTATATTTAAAAAAATTTAAAAAATACAAGTTGGAAAATTTTAAAACAAATTTGCATGTTTTAAAAATTCAAAATTTTATGAACAAATTATTTCTAAAATTTTTAAATTTTTGGGAACTTTTTGAGAAATCTGCCGTTTTTTTTTTTTTTTTTTTTTCAAATTAAACATAGATTTTCAAGAAAAAGGCTTTACAAAAGTTTGGTAATTCTTACGACATTTTTAAAACACAAATTTCAGATAAAAATAATTTAAAATTTAAACCATGCAAAATTTTTAGTTATACAAAAGTATTTTTGTTTCGAAATGGAAATATTTTAGTAATCTTTATTTTCACTTAAGCTGTTATGGCGAAAAAGAGCTGAAAAATATTTTTATTCTTTCTTAGAAATATGTATTTTACATATTTTATTTGTTTATTTTGCCACTTTTAGCTTATCTTGCATTGTTGAGATAAGTACATGTATGTATGTATTTCACCAACAACGCCAACAGCCAGTTTCGCACGCGTCATATAATCAGCACGCTACCGCAGACTGCGAATAACCTTCAACTCATGATCGGCGGCGTCTTATCAGAATTATCACGAATTGTGACTATATTGTCGTCGTTTTGTGCTACTCGATGTTGAGTATTGGTTTGGCAGTGGAGTGGGTGGAGAAGTTTTGATCAGCAGTGAGAGGTCTGGTCAGTGAGAAGCAATATTTTTTTTTTCTGTTTATTTTTTTTTTTGTTTTTTTAATTTCCATTCATAAAGCTAATTTCTATAATTTCCGCTGATAACATTGGTTATCAAATCATACGAAGCTCTTCACAATTCCACGAACTATGCACTCATTCCTCTTTAGCAAACGTCAATTAGTCACGTTTTTATCAGTATTTAATAGTATCTCCTGAATGATGTAAACGTTTATTACTTCGAGTGTCTAGACAGTTGAATTAGTTATTGGCGCCCGCCTAGTTTTGCTCTTCAGCAAATAATTGTAACTTACTTAACAGTCTATTTGGCACGTTTTATCATTTTTTATTCTAAATTTGTTAAATAAAAAAGAGCAGAAAAATCGGAAAATCGATCAACGATAAATATTAAAAATAATCGATAAATAACAATTAAAAAAAAAAAACGAAAAAATAGATTAAAATTTATAAAAATTATAAAGCGCAAAAATATCGATAACAAATGTATTAATATAAATTTTTATGAAAATCAAATTGACCGGAATCGAATTTAAATACGGAGAGCAAAAACTAGTAAACTAGTAAAAATATATGCTGCTCATAGAGAATGAATAAAAGTTTTAACCAACACAAGTTTTTAATTAATAGATGTTATGAACATTTAGGAAAAAGTCGATTATAATCGATAAATAATGATTAAAAAAATATTAAATTGCTAAATTGCCTGAAGTATTTTTGAATTAAATCATCTTTATGAAATTTCGTGGCGAATTGTCTTTTATTACTTCATGCTCTATTTAAGGGTTCCGTAAAAGTTTAAAATTAAAAAAAAAAAAAATTTAAAAAAAAATTTTAAAAAAAATTTAAAAAAAAATTAAAAAAAAATTAAAAAAAAAAATTTTAATGAAAAGAAAAAAATTCAATTTAATTTTTTTTTAAGTTCAAATTTTCATTTGTTTTTTCTTAAAATCTTCAGCGAAAGTTTTTTTTATTTTTCAGTGATCGAGGACGCTGAAATGTGCTGAACGCTCAATGTGTTCGATCTTCGAAAAAATTCCATTTCATTCCACTCTGCTTCACTTAGTTCTATTTCATTCCATTTCTGTTAATACCATCTCATTCGATAACTTTTCATTCCATTCAGTTCCACTTAACTATATTTCATTTCATTCTAATTTCTTTGAAGCCATTTATTTAGCTGAATTTCATTTTATTTCCTTTCATTTGATTTCAATCCGTTTCATTTCGTTTCACGCCATATCATTTCAAATTTGTTTCATTTTGTGTTGTTTCACTTTCTTCTATTTCACACTTTTCTTTTCATTTCCTTCCATTCCATTTCCTTCTATTTCATTCCCTTAAACATCATTTTCTTTTACGCCATTCAATATCACTTCAGTCCACTTTCCTTGATTTTTTCTGATTTCATTCGTTTCTTTCCATTTCGTTTCATTCGTTTTTTTCCATTTCATTTCATTCGATTCATTCCATTACATTTCGTTCAATGGCTTCCCTTATGTCTTATTCCATTTCATTTCAGTTCATTACTTCCATGTTCCTCGTCATTTCATTTCATTTCGTTCCATTCCCTTACATTAAAGTTCATTGAATTTTATTCGAAGTTCTCTATATTTAACTGTTTTTTTTCACTCAGTCCAAAGATGATTAGCATTTGTTTCGTAGCTTTTTAACGGTCACATTGCTTTTGCAAAATTTCTATCACCAGTAGAATATAATTACAACAAAAAATAATAGCAATAATTGCTAACCAACAATAGACCAACATCTACCAAGCCGCAAAGTTGCATTCGTGCGCAAATAATTGCAAACGAATCTTAGTGGCAGGTGTTTGACCGATTGACCATAAAAAAGAAAGGGAAAATAAAAACCAAAAACTTAATGGAAAGCTATAAACGCTATTTTTATAGCAAAGCTTTGTAATAACTACGAGTATTGGAAAAGTGGGTACGTGATGCACGTCTAAAGTTCGTGAAGAACATGAAAAAAATTATATAACCCATGCGTGTATAAACATTAGGGTGTGCTAGAAGTTTAATCATTCTATCTCCTAAACCAGTTAAGATATCGAACTAAATCACATTGCGGATTTTAGCACTCATTAGCACCTTTTATTTGATACCCATATTGTAATAAAAGATTTTGCATATTGGTCGATAACTCAGAAACTAATTGAGTTATCAGAATAAGTGATATCTTAAACTTTAACTCAAATGTCTAGTAATGTAGCAATAGAAGTTGCATGTAACTATATACACCACCCATTGAGTGATGCGCGTGCAAACATGCAAACAGATAGACAAAAATTCTAAAAACTGTTGCATTGTCTACAATTGGCGCAATTATGCACTCTGCTATTAATTTTGCTTGTGTATCTTTAATGTATATATAACAGAATGTTAAAATTTTTATCATTTTTAGAGTTTTAAAAAACAATTCATAAATTTTAAATTGAGTTTTTTTTAACGCATTCACATTTTTCAACGCACTCTAATGCACATAGTTTTATCCACGCATTGATTATATAATATGTTTCATATTCTTCGTGAACTTTGGACTTGCATTAGATTTTTATATGAATAGGAATGTGTTTGCTTGAATAATGCAGAGTTGTTGCTTTAGTTTTATAGTGCCATATATATGGAAATATAACGACGGATGTTTGTACATATGTTTATGCATATGTTAACATCGATTCTAAAGGCTTGAGCACAAAAACGTTATATGTATGAACATATGTTTGTATATATTCTAAAGCTGAAAATGTGTATGTAAAAGCTCCTAGACTTGGCAGGGACCGAGGTTGTTGCTTATTGAAGAAATTTCAATTCAATGAGAATATTTGGAAGTGCAACTCTGTGTGATATTTGAAAAAAAATTTTAATTAAAAAAAAGTGGACTATATCCCGATGAAAGAATATTAATAAATCATGAACAAATTTTCAGATAAATAGGGACAACATAACCAGAGCATAGGCATGGTATTATAAATCTTCAAGTCTTCCCAAACGAGTGACATACGTTTGTTGCTTATAAAGTGTTAACACCCTGTAAAGTATACATTTTTTTTTCAGTGTACATAACATATTTGTAGTTATGTATGTAAGCATCAACACGTGTATGCTACGCGCCTTTGCTTTTTGTTCATCGTTTCTTTTTTTTTTTTAATATTTTTTATTTTACATTTTTTTAGTCGTTTTCTTTTCTCGTTGTTTGTTGCTCTGCTATTTGCTTTTACATAAAGTGTACATAGATATGTACATACATTTTTATGTAAGCAAAATTACTCACGTTCAATGAACTCATGCGTAATAGAGTATATGGTTCTACACGCTTACTTACGCTTTTTCTATTTCTGCCTAGCTTCTTCTTGGACGGCTCTTCTCTAACTTTAATGATAAGCGTGTGTTTTGTTACGTTCTTTGGTTCTTATGACTCTTACTTTATTCATACAAGACGAGAAGCATAATAAAGTAGAATGCGTGAAGTCAATTAGAATAAAATAGCAAAAGTTAAGTTGAAAACTCGAGTAGAGGTTATGTACCTAAAGTAGGTAAGTTGTAGATAAGATATTTAGATATACAATTGAAATTGCTTTGGGAACATTAAGTGTGGAGGAGGGTCGCGAGTTTTGGCAGGGCAGATATCGAAATGAAAGAGTTTTTTGGCCCTCAAATCACTAACTACAGAATACTTCTAGAGCTATGCATTAAGAAACGTTCATTTAGTGTAGGCGATTCGAGCCCTTGGCTATACTTAAAATATTTCTAGTGGGAGGTAGACAGTTGACGATGATTGGCATTATAGAAGATGTCACCTGTACATTTTTGTATCTCTCTAGTTAGGTGCTGCCACTGAGAATACTTTAACATGGTTGCCACCTATTAATATTTTATTTCAATTAAGGACATATGCGAATATGGTTATCAAAAGACAAAAATGTATCCAAAAGGTTGCCACCTATTAATTTTTTTTAAAGGAAGTTAGATATGCGAATATAGCTATCAAAAGAAAAAATGGGTACAAGGTTGCCACCCAAACATTTTTTTTTAAATGAAATGAGATTTCCCAATATGGTTATCAAAAGAAAAAAATGTGAAATGTGTAAAAAAATATTTGAGCCTGGGTTATTGTTCAGAGTTGCCACCTAATACAATTATATTTATTCTCTAGCATATTCGCTATTATATCGCCAACGATTTAACACTTTTCTATGAAATTGCGGCCAGACATAAGCAGCATGCAAAATTTCAAGCTCTCCATATGAAATGCAGCCACTTAGGATATTTTCACAGAGTTGCCACCTATTTTAGTTTTGAAAAAGTGTCAATATGCATATCAAATGAAAGCTATTTTATTTCGCAACTCAAAAATAAAAAACAAAGCTGCTTTTGCCATGTAATGATACAATAATTGCAATTAATAAGCATACAAAATGAAATAATCCAAAAATTTGCTGAGTCTTAAACGTCGTCAATTAATAACACAATGAAGCTGAGCTAGCTGGCCGAAAGCCTATGCAATATTTAAATAGCTACCCTAATCTGTATTAGATATTTTAATAATTATTTCAATGCGCTGTTTATGGGATTTTTGTTTTTGGTTTAACCGCAATGCGGCAAACCGATTACCTAAAACACATTATTTAAATCTGTCTGCAGCATTGCAGTGATGTTGTAAGTTCCCTGTAGGAAAAACTGTAGGAACTATTTACTGGTTTTCGGAGCAAATGAAAATAAATTGTTTCAAATATAAACAAAATGTATTGTTGTTTTAACAAGATTACTGGGGTTTATATCGCTCAAGATCTAGTTAGTTTTGAACTAGCTCCATTACAGTGGGGGATATACAAACGTTTTCTGGTCTTTTGACATATTTTGGGTATGACAAAATTATTTTAACAAATCCTGTATAAAAAGACATGTCAAGATCTAATAGAAGAATTAGAAACTTTGTTTCAAAAATGTACACAAACTTTCTGAAAAATCAAAGAAATTTTCTTGAAAATTTTAATTTTTTTGATTTTTTTGAAGTATGCGATTTTGTAGGGCATTCAATTTTAGATACAATTTGCTGATTTTTGAAATTTTTTTTCCGCCAAGCTAAGTGTCTTCTGCCACATAAAAATAGTTGAAATACTAAACTTTTATGTAGGAAAATGTAGAAGACTCCAAGAAAAAAATTGCCAAAAAAAATATATATGTATGTATGTATGTATGTCTAAAAAATATTTTAAAATGAAATAATGTCAATTGACTTTATTTCCGTTTCGAAAAGAGAAATAACACCAATTGACTTTATTTCCATTTACGATGCGCAGCTTACATCACACACTTTGGTATCCCAAAAAAATTAAAAAAAAAGTAGTGGAATTTAAAAATCCGTATATTCCCCGCGCACTAGGGTGCTACTTTTTCAGCCGATATTATTTTAAATTAATTTGATTTTTGAGAGCATAAATTACACAAGTATTCTCAGCAAAAATTTAGGAACAGACTTTTTCTTGAAAGCAAAATTTTAGATAAGAAGTTTTTGAAAAATGTTCTGAAGTGCGGCGATCTTACACTCTCTCGTCATTATTGGTTTATTGCGGATGAAATTTTCATTTTTTTTTTTCGATTTACAAATTTATTGTGACAAATAGTTTTGACTACGGGGAAGAGGAGGCGATAATAACTCAATTTCAAGTCTGTCTCCACTTTAGCTCTATAGTTCTATTCAGTCGAAATACAATCAAATTGCACTAGTCTGCTTCTACCAAGAGAACCCCACATCTCTGATAGCAGTTTAATGATAACAATACATACAAACATTTATATGAAAGAACTTACTGCTTGTTGTTTATTTTTGTTGGCTTCTGCACTCGTTTGAAGTATGTACGCGCTGCATTAATTTTATTTCTTTTTCAGCACTTTTATTTTATTATTATTATTTTTTTTTTTCTACTGATAATATTAACAATGCCTACGTTTTACTTTGCACATATGCTCTATAGGCTTCAGACGTACATATGTATACTTTTTTATTGTGATAGTTTTAGAAATAAAAAAGCTTTTAGAAATTTTCCATTCAACTGTTTGATTGCCCAGTTGGTTTTCTGTTGGCTGTTTTGGTTATTTGAAAACGTAAATTTTAAATTTTTTTTTTTTAAATTAAAATTCACTATGAGTTTAGCTATTTGGTTAAAACTTTTTGTGTATTAAATTTTTACTACAAATATTATGATTGAGTTGATGCGTATTTTTAAACATGTTTAAGCTTTTGTTTTTTATACTTTTTTATAATGTTTCTCTACTTTTTTTCTTATTAAATAATTTTAGTATTGGTTACTGAGGTCCATTGTGGCGTAGTTGTTATCCCGTTTTGTTTAGCGTTGAATGCGGGTGCTGCTTTTATTGCTGTTATTATTAAAAAAATTATTGGTAAGGCTTTTTGTAATTAATTGCTTTGTACTGATTTTGATACAATCTTTATGTGCATTCATAATAGACTGGGCCAAAAAATTTTTTTTAAATATTGCTATATCAAAAAAAAAAACTTACAACAATTTTCGAAAATTCCCAAATATTTAAAAAAAAATTTTTTTGGTTTGAAATTTAAAAAAAAAAAATTTATTTTGTTTTGAAATTTGGATTTTCAAAGTTCAGTTTATATTTTTAAATGACAAAATGTTTTTTTTTTTACAATTTTTTTTTTTTGAAATTTGTATATATTTCTAACTATTATATCTCCGAAACCAAGTAAGCTATGCAACTTAGTTACAACGCTTATTACAGCACTCATTAGCACCTTTCGTTTGATCCCCATATTGTGAAAACACATTCTCGGTCACCTTGGTCCACGTATCGGTTCATAACTCCGAAACTAAACGACTTGTTCTATTGAGAGCTATCTTAAACTTTAAGTTGCACATCTGACAATGGAATGCTGAGGTTTGTATTTAATTCTATTTAGCCGATTTTAAATGATGCGTGTACAAACATACAGACAGACACACAAAAATTCAGAAAATCGTTGCTTTTCAACTTTTACATTGTTTAAATTCTCAATTTATAGCGCAGCACCTGCAAACAAACAAAATTTATTTAAAATTTATCAATTTTGTTTTGGCTGCAGATATTCATATTGCGGTTAAATAAATATTTAAATTATTTCCGCTGCTATTGTTGTTGTGCTGTCTGGACGTCTCACTGCGACGTAAATACGTTTGGGCGCAAAGAAAAATATTTTTTTTTTTCAGACATCCAAAAATAAAATCAACGCAAATTTAGTGTCTCTATTACAAGCTAGTCTTATTTATTTATTTATCTAACAAACGTGTATCAAATTCTTTTGCGTTTGTATTGTTTTCGTAGCGTTCAAAAAATTATCATAAAAACAAACAAAATATTTCAACCAAAAAAAAAAAAAAAGATGAAAAACACTGCACAAATTACTCACACAAACACGCACATGTATCTATGAGTGCCTGTGTGTGTGTGTGTGTGAAGCAGCGTTTTTTAAGCGCACAGAAATAGCCCAAGTGTACGTGGAAATATCAGACGCTAGCGTTTGTTAGACGTAGACGAGTTACACTCAACGATACACAATTTTTTTTAACTTTTTTTATTTAAATTTTTTGTTGTTTTAATCCTTTCTTAAACATACTTAGTGTTGTTGTTGGCGGCTTTAGTTTTTATTTTATTTTTTTTTTTGGTTTGAATTCATACAAGTTTTATACACTCATATGATTATTTTGCAGTTATAAAAGCAAATTTACTATTTTAATTCACGTTCTATTTACTTATTTTAGAACACAATGGCGTACAACAGTTATTAACCAACCGACGCGCCTGATGGCCATACAGCGACTGAACGTACGAATAGACTCAAAGCAACGGTTAAGCTTTTTTGTTACAACACCACCGAGCTAACTCTGTTCGTTGTTTTCATTGTTTGTTCGTGTACGTTTCGTGTACTCACTCACTGGTGCCTTTGCTCTGTGGCTGCTGATAAAATTGTATTTTTGTATATGTGTGTGTGTGTATTTGTTTGGTGAGAAGTTCCCACCACTGAGCACCACTGCGGGGACACTTGGCTTTTGTGTTGATGTTGTTGTTGTTGTTTTCTTGATTTTTATTTAGTTTATTTGCGTTTTTTTGTTGTTTCGCATTCATTGCGGTTGTGTTGTTGTTGTTGCTGTTTTTTTTCGTTGCTTATTTATTGATTGTGCGCTGGTGGTTGTCGGTGGTTGATGGTTGTTGTCGTTGTTGGCGCTGTCACTGCTGTTCTTGGTTTCCTCTTGGTTTGTTTCGTTGACAAGTTTTTTGAAATATTATTTATTTTTTATTTATTTTTTAATTATTTTTTGTTTGTTTGTGTTCTTGCGCCTGTGCACAGTACTCGCCGGCTCTCATTCTGTTATTTTTTTGTTTCCCTATTGGTTTAATTTTATTCTTTCTCTTACTTCTCCGTTTTCTTTTATTATTTTAATACTACTTTTTTTATTTTTTGTTGTTGCACTTCGTTTTTTGTTTTGTTTTAGTATGTCTCTTCCAATGGCTGTTTCGTTTTGATTCCTCTATTGTGCTTTTTGTTAGTTGGCCGCTACTTTTTAACACGATTTACTTTAGCAATTTTTTTTTTATTTTTTTATTTTTCTTTCAGCCAACTTTTTTTCTTGTTTACTTTAATAATTTTTTCATAAAAAAAAATTTTTTTTTTCAATTTCCTTTTCCTTCTTTAAATTTCCGGTTGTGCCTATTAACTTTTTTCCTGCCTCTACTTCCCTAAATATTTGTGGCCCTGTTTTGTTTGTATAGCTATATTTTTTCCGTTGTTGTTTTACGCTTTGTTGTTGTATCTATTTTATGTAAACATGTATTAGCTTAAAGTTTCAGTTAGGCATATGGGAAGTTTTGCTCCCACAAAAGTCTTTAATTTATATTAAAATAACCTAGACATTTCTTGCAGTACTTCCGAAATGATTTTTGTTTTTTCAGCTAAATTCTTTTCAAGTTCGGGAAACAATGTGCAAACTCTAGAGTCTAGACCACTTGGTTTTAAAAAGAAGAGCGGATACGCTATAAAATATCTTTTACCTCCTAAAGGTATGCTACAAAAGTTAATTTCCTGCAGTCATCAAGGGGCAAATTTTCACACGGAACAGTTTACCTTCGGGTGCGCTCAGTACAATTTTGCGATGAATATTTTTTCGGTATTTCAGGGATAAAGCCACGAAAGCTCTAAGTGCGATTCCATGGTTGTTTTTTTTTTTTCGTACTTATTTTGAAAATAATTTTAGAAAACCGCATTTCGCTGGGAGGCGCCTTGAAAACTCCTGGAAAAACTGGGAATTTCGCGATCGATTTTTGACCAACATTTCTTCAAAATAGAAATTCTGCTATGTGGCGCATGGATCGAGATATTTAGAAACTCGTTAGAAATTGGGAATATTGGAATCTATTTAACTTACTTTTGAACTGAAAAATTAGTGTCCAGTTAAAATTCGAGAAAAAATCAGCTGGTCTACCGACACAACCTGTCAAATGGATCATGCTTGGAAATATTTGAGAAATCAAGGAAGTGCTTAAATTACTAATCAAAATTGCTATTGCCCTTTTAAAGGGTGTGCTAAAAACATAAAAAAATAATAAAAAAAAGAAATTTTAAAGAAACAAATTTTATAAAAAAAAGAAATTTAAATAAATTACTTTTTTTTTTATAAAAAAAATCAAGAACAAAAAAACACAAAAATAAAACAAATTTTATAAAAATAAAATAAATAAAATTTTTTTATAAAAAAAAAAAATTTGTAAAAATTAAAAAAGGTTAAACAAATAAAAAAAAATTTTTTTACTTAAAAAAAATTTAAAATTAAAATCAAAAAAAAATTTTAAGCTACAAAAAAATCATAAAAATAAAAATAATTTATAAAAAACAAAAAATATTTATATAAAAACATTTATAAAAAAAAAAATTTTGTAAAAATTAAAAAATGTTAAACAAACGAACATAAAAATTAACTAAGAATTATTATTAAGTGGTCTTGAGCTCACAAAACTTACAAATAGTAAAATAAAAAAAAAATGTATTATGCTCTTATTCAAGTTATGAGCTCTTTTGCTACTGGGTAGCTACTAACTTCTCTGCAGGTTATACATACAAGCACATACAGCTTTAGTACTTAATTTCTTTAGTAGGTAGGTGTACATTCTATAACATTACTTACTGTATACTTAGTTAAAGGTTTGCCAGTAAAATTCTTTTCGTTTTTTTTTCTGCTGAATTGCGATATTCTCTTTCCACTTGTTTTTCACTGTAATCGCGTTTTGCAAATATTTTTCTTTTCAATTTGACTTTCAGACCGGCATACACAGCTTAGCGCTTTAGCGAGCATAATTATGTACATACTTACATACATGCACAAACATGCATGCATAGGTGCATATGCTACAATTACATAAACATCTCAATTTTTGCTTTATTTCTTGCATTACTTCACATATTTTGCATTTAAGCCACTTTTTTCACATAACAAATTTTTTACTAAATAATTTACACAATTGTAGTTATTTCATCGAGTAGTACAACTAGTAGCTACATACATACATACATATGTATGTATGTGCCGACGAGTGTATCGGTATGCTTTCATAAATTATACTTAGTTGCATGCAAGTTGTGTTGTTGTATTTGTTGTTTGGCATTTTGTTAACACACACTTTCAATTGATTTTCATTGCATTGTTTTTGCTTTTTTTTCTACTTCTTGACGATTTTCATTTCGCTTTTTTCTCACCGCACCAACAAAATTAAGCACATGCTTTGCTGTCCACGAAGCAACTGAGTTGCATTTAACGACATTGCAGATATTTCAATTCGCCATAGTCCTCAACATGATTATCATTTGTCTTCTTCTTCATCATTATCATCATCATCATCATCGACATAAGAACATAGAAAGATATGCAACTGGAAAAAAGTCAGTAACATGAATGGTAGTAGGAACAGCGAATGAGCGGCATTACGGCTGTTTGTTACTAAATAACAGTGTTGCAACTTTAAAATGAACGTAGTATATTTAGTACGTTTTTCAAAAATCTACTACGCCACTACTTTATATACCTTCTACTGTTTTAGCAGATTTTTTAGACCGCCAGAAATTTTTATTGTTACACAAAATTAACAACCATAGAGGAAAGCGGAAAAGTGGACCAGGCTCCAGCGCTAATGAGGCTTTGTAAACCGGAGTATAGGATTGTGGACTATATAAAATTTGAGAATTCCTGGTACCATCAATTTTTTCCTTTGTTATTCAAATTACTATGCTTCGGTGACTTCTTCCCTTTCTTTATTTAATACCATCATTTTTACGATTGAGTTGATATTCTCATTTGGAAAAAAAGTTGGTAAGGAAAACTGAATCATTTAAAAAAATTTTCAGTCCTAGATACTTATCTCCTTTTTTTTGAAAATTTTATCTCTCAAAAAATCTACTACCTAATTTCTACTTTTACTACTATTTTATATTAGAACTAACTACTATTTTCGTGCTCGCTAACTCCAACTCTGCTACACACGTAATCCAGAGAAGTCTTGTTTAAGCTGTTTATACAGGTGCAGGGAGCGGAGGTGGCGTGAGTGTCACATTGTAGTTGTTGCAGGTGAATGCACGAGGAGATGATGAGTGCACCTCGTATACCGATTAGGAGGACTTCATTAATTCGTATAAATATTAAAAGTGCATAGATCAAACATGAAATATATCTGAAAATTATACGAATTCCTACAAAAAGCATGTCTGCCATATTTATGTTTAGTACCTTTATTCTCTTTTTATTTACTTAATTAATTTTTTTTGTGCAAAAACTCGAAGTTGCCGCATTTAAGACGAATTCGCCGTGCACTTAACAGCGGTTGTGAGATTATGCTGAAGGAATATATAACAATAAAGCTAGAGAGAGAGAGAGAGAAGTAGTGTAAAACGTGTTTTTTTGTTTTGGTGTGAGTTGGAGCAAGAGGTGTGAGGAGCGCGCTGGCGGGCATTATAGACTTACATTTAAAGTAGTGTTGCAAGCAGATACCTTTTAGTTTTGTTATTGTTGTTTTTTCAGCATTGTTGTTGCAGTTTTTCTATACATGTATGTATTTATAAACCTCACTAAAATTTCTTTTTGGCAGTTTTTTCGTTTAAAATATTGTTTATGAGGTCGTGAGAGGGTTAAAATATACTAGAAAATTGTTCAACGGAAAATTTCACTAAATGACTTCTTGGGCCAAATCTAAATAAAAAACATTTTTGAAACCCGAGGGGACCAAAAAAAAAAAGAAAAAAAAATGCGCCTAGAAATATGCAACGATTTTGACATTTTTCATTAATTCACAAGGGAATAGACATGGCTTTAGGCCATTTCGAAGTATCCAAAGCATATCAAAAATATAACCATGCCTACAAGGCTTTTCTAGCTACTTTAAACAATTTAAAATATCCGTCCACTACCTTCGCAAACCCATATGCTTAGGGTTAATTCACGACAAATTAAGCCAAAATATTTTTTTTTTTTTTTTTTGCTTCAAATATTTTGCTTGAAAGATTTTGCTTGAATAAGAATTTTTAAATGAAATTCCGTTAAAATAAAATAAAAAAAAAATTGATTAAAGAACCGCACCCGAAAAAATCTTAGCGACTCTTCCCGAACTGATCCTATTCCTGTTTTTCATAGGGCTTCTATTTCTATGAACACAGCTGTATGAAGCATCTAGCAAAATGTAGAACAATACTTTTTCGCTCACATCGCTGTTATGCTCGTATGCTAAACTACTTGTGGCTATGTTGACTTGATTGCATGAGCAATGGCAGCAAAGTGCGTGCAATGGACAAAATCAAGCGATGTTACGTTGCTGCAATTTCTCACGCTCAATTTTCGAACGCTCGCGCGCTCAACCTGTAGCATTGACAATTTATACGTTTGGCTGACAAATGAGAATTGCAAAAGAGTCAACAACTATCTCAAATATCTTAAGACAGCAAAAAAAAAAAAATAGAAAACAAATTTATTCGCGCAAAAAATTGCTTTGTCGTCAAAATGTTGTTGGCACGGAACAATTGCAGTGAGACATAGCGTCGACAAATTGCGTCATTCGGCAGCTGGGAAATGCAATTCTTATTAATCATTCTCAAGTTGACTGCAATGCGCAAGTCTCTTTCGTCAGAGACCAATTTTATGTGATTTGATTTGGTGCAGGTGAGCGTCTAGTTGGAGGCAATTTTTTTATTTCGCTGTCTAGCAAACATTTTGTGAGCCATGCAATTTACTCTTCTCCCTATCTCTCTTTTTACATTTTTCTTTGTTGTTGGTTTTCGCATATTAGAATTGAATGCCACTTTTTCTGTTTAATTACAAGATGTCCAACTTAAGATTTTAGGTATGCCTTATACCATTAGTCCTAACGGTTTCGGAGTTATTGACCAATATGTGGAACAGGGGTGACCCAAAATTGAACTCTAATTTTTTTTAAAATCTTTTTTTCCAAGAGTTTCACTCTTTTTAAAACGCATCGAATCAAATCCAAGAACAAAATCTGAATCTATTAAATTTCATGCACAGCAATCATTCTGCAAAAGCTTTCAAATTGATGACAGCTGATAACGGCGCTTCGTCTGCCCTACACATGCGAGTGAAGTTATGCGACTACCAAAGCAACCAACCAACACTTTCTATTAATTAAAACAAAGGCAATTTGGGACACAGCTGTTGTGAAATTCAGACATTATCAACACTTTTTTAAATCAATATTTGGGTTTCCCAAAAGTTTAGCGATTTCCATTGATAAATTCTAACTAAAAACCCCCGTCGTCATTGGTTGCGCTACCCAAATTATTGATGGTTAAATAAGCAAGATAAATTTGTGCTTTTAACAGTAAATGAATTTATGAATAAAAAAAAGGAAAAACAAAAGTTTAGTGCTTAGAGCAGCTATGCGAAAAAAGTTAACGAGACAGGCAACAAATAAGTGCGCGTGAGAAAAATTAATAAACGAATTAACGCGTTGTTAAATATATCTGAGCTTACATATCGAATTCGACCTCGAACTACTAATATTTGTTAAAAATATAAACTAAGCGACTATTTTTAGATGTTTCGAGATATTTTTTGCGTTTTAGTTATGAGAGACGGTAGTTTTTCCCAGTGGCGAGCGTGGCAACAATTAGTTTCAGACTTCACACAGACGCTTTTAATTAGCACTTTATTGTTGTTGGAATTAGTGTATGAAATTAGTTTGAAAATCGTGTTTTTAGAAACTTTTATTTAGCACGTTCAATGCCAATATACTACCGCTGATACATTGGCACACAATGTGTTAATCTGCATTTTTTTTTTTTCAAAAATATGTTTAAGCCGAATGCCAATCATTATTATCAATCTGTTGTGATTATTATTAATTATTGATTATTAAATTACCAAATTTAGTACTATTGTAACACTATTTCGGGTTCAGTATCTTCAAGTTCCGAAGTGGTACCGAAATTGTACCGAAAGTGCGAAAATGGGTACTTTTTTGAAAGGTTTGAGTTGTCCACCAACTATTCTCTGTGGTCCAATCTGTCATAATTGAATTTTACTTCTTCAATACATGAATTCACAATTTGCTAAGACCTACATTTTGAATGCCTGAAGTACAGCGGGGCGTATGAGTAATAATTTCGGTATTTTATCGCATGCGATTTTTTTTTCGAAAATATTTTAAAATTAGGTTTTCTTGTATATTTGCACATCCACCACTATCTCGGCAAAAACGGATTTATACGAATTTAAAATAACAAATTTTAAGAATTTATTGTTGGGTGTTGCCACGCAAAGTGTTTAAATAGAGTTGCCACCTTTTTGAACTTTCAAACAAATAAAGTCAGATAAGCCAATATGAGCGTGAAAGGAAATGTATGCATTGTGATAACTTAACAAAAAAAGGCAGCGTTAACACAGGGGGTTGCCACCTAATTCTGTTATATTTATTTTTTGCGATATACGCTGTTATCTCAAAAATGACTTGAGTCATTTGCATGAAAAACTTAGTATAGGTTATATACCATCTTTAAAGCGCTACTTCTTAAGCGTTGCCACATAGTAGCTTATTACAGGGTTGCCACTTTTTCATATGCAAGTGATATGAGATATGCTAATATGGGTATCAAAAGAAAGGTATTTCATGTCTCATTTCAACAAAAATATTTTAAACTAAGATTATTGCCTAGGGTTGCCACAAGACAAGAATAGGCAACTAAATATCAAAGAAAAAAAATTAAAAAAAGGGTGCTATAAACGTTTCCAACTACAGCCACCAACAACCACAAAGAGAAAAGTACAACAAAACTGCTCTAAAAAGTATTTACAACATATTTGCCATACAAAAGACAATTGCTGTCATTATACAACCGAGCAAAAGCCAGCCCAGACGTTGTTGTGGATGCGTAGACAATTAGCTAGACGCTTGGGCGCTAAAGCGAAGCCAAAACCAACGACGACCAAATGAACTTGGTGATGTTTGATTGACTGCTGCAAAAACATTGGACGCATGCACTTTGCTGTTCACGCTCACATACATATGTATGTATCAATGCAGGCAGTGTGCGGACTTGAAAATAGTATTAAGTGGTAGGGTTGCAATGAAAAGGTAGTAGATTTGAGAAAATAATAAAGTTAAAAAAGTTAAGGGGAATTTTGAAAATTTAAAGGTTTGACTATGTTTAATGTTTAAAAATATTTTTTTTTTTCTAAATCTTATAAAATTTTTTTTTCAAAATTTTCAAAACGTTTTTTCAAATTTTTGGATATTTTTTTTTTACATAAAAAGATGTCCAGAAAGTACGGAGTATAGTTTTATTAAATCCTTTTTAAATTTTCCAAAATTTTTGAATTTTTTTTTAATTAAAAAGATGTCCAGAAAGTGCTGAGTACAGTTTTGTTAAATTATTTTAAATTTTTTTTTAACTTTAAAAGATGCCCAGAAAGTTCAGAGTACAGTTTTATTAAGTTCTTTTAAAATTTTCCAAAATTTTTTAAATTTTTTTTCTTATTTTTTTAATTTTTTTTTTAACTTAAAAAGATGCCCAGAAAGTGCAGAGTACAGTTTTATTAAATTCTAGTTAAATCTAAAATTATGTTTTTTTTTCCAAATTATTATAATTTTTTTTCATTTCATTTTTTTTTTTTTGTTTACCTTTATCTTAACCTTGCGCTCATTTATGGTGCTGAAATATTGTCTAAAAAAAAAAATTGGACGATTTTTAGCTTACTGTGTTTGTTCTCGAATTTAAAAAAAAGGTAGTACATCCACCACTTCACCCCCAAAAGTCCGAGCACCGCCCATAGTCTGAATTCAATAAAGCGAGTCGCCACCCTTTTTTGATGTAAATTTTGTGATAACAAATGAGTTTACAACAATGTTGCGCGACACTTCCACACTCACACACATACAGTGCAAGCTTGAGCATATTAAGGCAACGCGTTGGCGACAGTGAGGCGATAAGTTCCTCAGCGTGTTGTTGACACAACCAAAGATAAATGAGCCAAAGTCGAAAAAAAAAAAAAAAAAAAGAGTTGCAGACAGCGGCAAAGCAGCGAGAAATTAACGATAATTACAGTTAAGGTATAATTATTGGGCGCTTCGAAGAATTGGAATAAAGATGTTTTATATACGAGGGCGGTTTGAAGATATGGTGATTACTTTTTGATTTTTTGGCAATCTACTTCTTTTCTTCTCATGTCAACTACTATATCTGAAAAGGTCCCTTCTCTTTTCCTAGAGTCCCAACTCCCTTCTATGCTGGCCATATCCAAAAAAAAAACAAAAAATTAGCAACGTCATGCCAAATGCTTTAGAATTCGCATTGACCTCAACCATGGCTCACAGGCACACCTATAATTTCTTCATATTGCTTGCACTCCATTCAAGAGAGTTTCTAGATATGCGTTATGCCTAACTACCGTTGGTTAATCACTCGGCATATACCGTTACTAGCCAGCGTTGCATTTCAAGTCATTCATCAAGCAATTCACGCATCACTCAGCGCTGTCAGGTGGCAATCGAAATTGCTACTTCACATTTTGCTACTGTTATACGAAATGTTTGTTGTTGTTGTTTTTGTTTTTATTTTTTGTATACAGAATAGGCAATTCATTTGTTTTTCTCCTAGACTTTTCACTCTTGTTGTTGTTGTTATAAATGCAATTATTTCATTACTTTTCAAATTATTCGTCGGCATTTCAGTTGAAAATGCAAAATTTTTTCGTGCTGCCTCACTGCTCGCTGCTTAATACTCAACGCAATTGCAACGTATCTGATGCGTTGAATATATATTTTTTTTATTTTCTCTTCGCACACCTAAAATCATCAATCATTCATTCATTCATTGAAAGCATGACGGCCAAACTCACCACCCCGTTACGTCTTGAGTATGAGTGAAGGCTTGCAATTATGGCTTACGACGATTGTTTGCCGCACAAAGTCAGTTTTGGTTATTTCACTAGCTGGCAGTGCGTCGTCAGTCATTCACTTATTTTTTTTTTTTAATATTGCTGAATTTTTGGTATTCTTTTTGGAAACTTTCAACCCTACACATCACTTCGTTTCGAAAAAGTCGGTTTTCCTAACTTACTCAGGCACTTTTTAACACTTTAATAAAAAGTGGGCGTGATTAAAACCCGATTTTGTAAATTTTTTCATAAAATACGTTTGATACCAACCTCAAATATGTCGAACAAAATTCGCTAAAATAGTTTAACTAATCTCTGAGTCATGGCCAACGAAACTTACTTTAGTATAAGCTTGTTCAAAAAAGGGGCTATATACCACGCCCATTTAAGGAAATGATATTTCTACGCATTTCTTCTTACAGCGAAATTTTTAAAACAAAATAGAGCTACTATAAAATTATTTTTTGAAAAGATTTTGCGTTTTTTATTTAGCTACAAGTCTTTTAGAAATCTTTTATATAAAAGTGGGCGTGGTTCTTAACCGATTTCGCACACACTTCTATGTAACCATTTCACACTTGCTTATAACAAACGCATTCATCATTTGTGTTTATAGCTAAAATGTTGTTTGATATTAACAATAATTCTAGAATTGACTTAATCAAATGTGGGCGGCGCCACACCCATTTTCAATATTTTTTATTTCTTTTCATTTAGTCTTACAAATAAATTTTAAAGTAAAAAAGTAGTTGTTATAAAACTATTTTTTCCAAAAATATAGACGATTATGTAGGCCTATACTCGTTTTATAAATTATTTACATATAAAAAAGTAGGCGTGGTCCTGAACCGATTTCGTTTTTACAGATTTTCGTTTTACATCAATATAAGTCTATATCTATCTCGCTTCGCTTATGCCATTATGACCTACCGTTACACAAATAAAATATATATACTCTTTGACCTTTACGCAGCTGAGTATAAAAGTAGAAAGCCCCTCTAAACCAGACTCGTCGCAAAAATTATCGGTCAACCACCGCGAAATTTTTTGTTTTTCATTTTTTTCTCCACATTTTTTGACTCTCTCATTTCATTTCATATTTGTTGTTGCTATTTGTATGATAGAAGTTATTGCTTTGTGGCTGACTGCCACGCTTAATGACACTGCGCTTAATGTGCAACACTGTCAACACGGTTTATCTGTAGCGCCAACATTTTGTGTTTGTTTGCGCGTATAGCTACCCTGTAGGTAAAATTTGTAGTTTTGAAGTGATGGGCTTTTAGTGCAGTCGAGAGCAGTGCAAGATTGTGTTCAATCTGCCTAGCATGGAAATAATCAGCGAATTTGAAATGACGATGTTCTAACCGATGGGATATTTCGATAAAAAAATACCAGCCTCAAACTAGTTCAAAACAGCCCAAAAGTCCGATCGAGAAAAGCGGAAATGTTGGATCATGGAAGAATGCTCGTCCATCAGCAAAATTAAATTAAAAGCAGCTCAACTCGTGTTTTTTCATCACTCGAAATTTCAGCGGTCTGCTTAAATGTTAGTCCTTTCCGGACTAGTTCAGCTCTAGTCAACAAATTCTAGTTATACCATTGCTGCTTCACTGCATGGTATGTTATATGTATATCTAGGGCTATGTGTGCGCCACGGCGCCAACTAACTTCATTGTTCTCAACCTAATTGCGATTGTCACACTTTGAAGAGACATTGCACTTGTGTTGCATGCAACATCACTTAGCCGAACATGTTTTTGTAATAAAAAAAAGTACTTCCATTTATGGCGCAAAATTTTATTATCAAAATGACAAATTATTGAGTGCAATTGCTTATTTAATTGTTTTAAACGTGTTGTGGAAATTTATTAGGAAAGAGATAAGACCCATGAGACTGATATTTTCAACGATTAAATTTTGGGTCACCCTATTGTGGTGCTGATATTTGACATCCACATCGATGGCACAATTCTTTCGAAAAGTTCGAGTTTGAGGAAAAAGATGTACAAGGCAATCATCTGGGCGGTCTTCAGCTTCGAATCGCCAATACACTTAGAAGTAACCCTCTTCTGATGATCTATAAAATTGAGTTGGAAATTTTTGTCAGTGCATTGTAAACGGCTTCGTAACAACCCTCCCATTCAAACTGTTCAGCCCCTATGCAATTCAGCATCGTTGTCTGGCCTCATCCCCCCTACGTCTATGCTCATTCCATGCTTGCAGGTACGGTGTGGTGCATTCTCATTGCGAACGTCTCGTCGTTGTCTGATTTTGCGCCACAAAATTTAGTCCCTCAAAGTGTGAGAAGACTAACGTCTAAGGACAAACAAAAGGAATGCCAAAACGTCAAACTCTTTTGTGTGCAATATTTACATACAAATAGATATTGAAGTTCACGCTTTTAACCCACCGACGTCCATGCATATTCGCAGGTGGCGTGAACTTGTAAGGCTGCCATGGATGCTGTCTTAATGAACAGTTTAAAATTTCACTTTTAATTACACTATTTGGATTTAAAGGTCATTAAGACGGCATGATCTCTACGTAGCTGCATCAAATGATGAATTTTTATGTGGGCCATTCTATAGTAACTGATAGCGAATGAAATGGAAATATATTCGCGAATTTGGTATTCTCGTTCAGAAGTACTTAGGAGTGAGTAGAATCTTCTTAGATTTGAAGGCACGTATTCTCTGTACCTTCTCTCTTTTATTATTTGTCCCCTTTACATATTTTCCCTTTATTGTATTTTCTCTACTTTTTTATTTTACTTTTTCTTTCTTTTAATTTAATTTTGTTTAATTTAATTTAGTTAATTTGAATAAATTTGAATTTAATTTAATTAAATATTATCTGGTCTTGAGCTGGCAAAACTTACAAATATGTGATTAAAAGAGACGGTAAAAACCAACAACAAATTATTTAATTTAATTTGTTTTTATTTATTTTTATTATATTTAATTTAATTTAATTTAATTTAATTTAATTTAATTTAATTTATTTGTATTATATTTTACTTAATTTAATTTAATTTTATTCAAGGCTAGTCCCAATATATTATATGAATGGACGTATGATTGTACCCCAAGGCTGACAGTAATATTGGTCAATAACTCCTATACCGCTTAAGCTATCGAAATGAGAGATGTCTAAAACTTTAAGTTGGACCTCTATTAATAAAACGAAGAAAGTTGCATTTACTTCCTTTCAGCAGTTTTTGAGTGATGCGCGCACAAACGTAAAGACAAACAGACACAAATTTTAAAAACTGTTGCTGGAAAATAAAAAAAGGCAGGAAAGGAACTTTTCGAACACAATTCTATTGCTTATGCCACTACAAGGCAATACAAGCAGACGAGATAGAAAACTATTATAATAAAAACAACAACGAGGAATGTATGACAACAAACAAAATGGCAAGCGGCACCGGCGATGAACGTTTTTATGGCAAACACGCGATGCAGCGATTGCGGGAGTAAAGTTAAAAAACACCTGGAATTTATGGCAAAAAAATAATTAAATTACAAATACAAATAAAAAAAAGCGTAAAAAAGGTACAAAAAAGGAAAAAGTAAAAAACATTTTTTTTTAAATTTTAATAAAAATTCAAAGCCAGACGGCCTTCATCACGTCAACATTGTGATTGCACAGGAGTAATGAAAACTACAACAACAACAAACAGCGCAATGATATGAATGGCTGCGATTAGCAGAAACAGTAGCAACAACAAAAAACCGGTGCAAAAGCAACAAAGAAAAAAAATCTAAAAATAAAAAAAAATAAAAAAATCGCAACAAAATTGAGTGAAAAAAACCAAAAATTGTTGTGGATGCGAGAAAAAACTTCAGCCAGACATTGTTGACGTCTGCGATTTTTTATTTTGTCTGCACTTCGATGTGTTTACAACTTGTGTGTATACTCGATTGTTTTTTTTTATTGTCGCTTTTTCGTGTTGTTGTTATTGTTATTGTGAGTGTTGGCGGTGTTGCACTTGGCTTCACTTACTTAGGCGCTGCATTCATAGGTGAAGTTTGGAGTTTTATTATAAACTTTGTTTGTTGTTGCTACTGTTTTGTCATATTTTTTTGTGACTTTTGTTGTTGTTATTTGCATCTCGGCTTGCTTGTTGTTGTGACTACCGTTCTTACTTTATCGTCAAACAACGTCACCATTTCCTGACTGATTGAGCTTCACTTGGGTGCTGCTGGTGGTGATGGTGGTTGTTGCTTTATTTTATTTTTGTTGTTGTTGCATGTGGATTACAACAAAATGTCTGGCCTTTTACTCCAGCACAGTCTTACTTGTCATTTTTGTTGTTGTTTCGGTGTTTTTCGGCATCACCCTCACCAAGTCTCACACGCGTTCGATGCTTTTTCTCTATCTACTATTCTGCTGCTCTCTTTCCTATATTACTTAGCCAACAACAAATAAGCCGCCTGCTGATGTGGCAAAACTTTGCGGTGTTTTGCAGTTGCTTCGAAATGTCCGTTAGCAAATTTTTATGTTTTTTGTGTTATTTTTGGTATGCAAAACATGCTTGGAGAACTGAATTTGAGAATGCGTACTACTTGTAGTTGCATATTTATGTACGTATATGGGTCATTCCATGTTTGATCGGTTGTAAGTTGATACAAATAAAATAAAATAAAATAAAATAAAATAAAATAAAATAAAATAAAATAAAATAAAATAAAATAAAATAAAATAAAACAAAATAAAATAAAATAAAATAAAATAAAATAAAATAAAATAAATTAAAATAAAATAAAATAAAATAAAATAAAATCAAATCAAATAAAACAAAATAAAATAATATACAATAAAATAAAATAAAATAAAATAAAATAAAATAAAATAAAATAAAATAAAATAATATAAAATAAAATAAAATAAAATAAAATAAGATAAAGTAAAATAAAATAAAATAAAATAAAATAAAATAAAATAAAACAAAATAAAATAAAATAAAATAAAATAAAAAAAGAAAGATCAATATATTCTTACTCCTATGTAGCCATTTGCGTGTGCCTCAGTAGGTTTGGAAGTGCATTTTTTGAATTCAGAATTCAGGTATAAGCCACCAACACCCTGGCAAAGACCAAATAACTTGCATACCAAGTAATAAAACAACAAAATTGTGCAATAAAAACAGTATTAAAAGCAAAGTTAATAAAACTTGAAAACCCGAAAAAAATAAAAACAAAACACCAAAAATATGTAGATACTTAGCCAGACAGTTTTGGGCAAAATAAAAACCAAACAGGAAGCAGACTCTTTACATGTTTACAAACTTTTTTTTGCTCGCTCACACTCACATGCAACGACAACAGCACATCGCATGCAGCAAAAAATGCAGACGGATGCACATCAACACACACACACATACACAGCCAGACTTAGGTCTAAAGTAGACGTCTGTAACTGCATCTCGATGTTGTCTGGGAAGTAAGCAACCCTTCGCTACTCAACCATCGATTTCCAATGCAAGTTGCAACGGTCGTACAATAAATTCGTAAAGTAGCAACAACAACAACAAAAACAACAAAAGCAACAACATACCATGAAAGCTGCAGGCGGGATGCAAACAATGACATGCAACGCTATTGTCGTGCTACTCGTCATCAAAATTCTTTTGTATATTTTTTTGTTGTAGTTGTTGTTGTGTCTGGCCCAGAGTGCAATATTGCATTTTGTATTGATGAAACGCAGCGGGTGCAAAATCGTAAAAAAGTGTACCTTTTAAGTGTCTGAATTTAGTTCTGGTGAAAACACAAAAAAAAAAAATTAAAAAAAGAAAAAACGAAACGAAAAGCATGCGAGTCCATTGTGGAGTTCGAAAGTTCTTTTGCAAACTCAGAAGAATGCAAATTTGCTCTTCACTCACTTCAAGTTAACCTAAAGCCTAAGATAGACATTATATATTTATTACATACATTATATTGGGTTAAAGTTCTACTATGGACTAGTACAAGCTCGGGATAGCATGGGATATTTTTTGTATAGTAGTACATTTTACAGTACACCGAGTCCCAAGGCCTTCTCGCAATGAGCGACGAACTGAAAATCATCCAGTCTGGCGTTAATCTTTCAATCTACCACTTCAGGGCTACTCTGACCTTTGGGGGTCCCAATGGATCATTTTAGGCTCGCTACTAAAGGTGTAATGGAAGGTATTTAAATATTTTTGAAAGGTTGTCTCCATACGAAATCAATAAATTTATTATGTATCTTATTTTTACCCAACAAACATAAAATGCAACTTTAAATACCCAACAAGCACTTAAACATGTTTTAAAAATATCTTCAAATACATTTGCTTTCGTAAGCGTTTTATAAGAGTTTTGAGTATAATTTTATTTGAGAATTTGAAGAAAAAATTTTATTAACTTAAAAATCGAGTTTTTATAATTTATTAAACTTTTGCAAGTGAAATACAAATATTACAAAAAACACCAAAAAAGATTTTTTTGCTACCTTTTTTAGCACAATGTCGAAAAAAAATTAATATTTTCCACTTTTTTTCACCACAAAATTTTTTTAATCGTTATGCTCCTTACAAATTGAAAATGTAAAGAAAAAGGTTTATAAATTTTATAATCGAATTAGACAAAAAAAAAAAATATTTCCACTTTTTTCAGCACAAGAATTTTTCAAATTCTATTTCGAAAAATTAAACAAAAAATAAATATCTGCCACTTTTTTCAGATACTATTTCGAAAAATTCAACAAAAAAAAATTTTCGTCACCTTTTTCAGCACAAAATTTTTCAAATTCTATTTCGAAAAATTAAAAAAAAAAAATAAAAATGTTGCCACTTTTTTCAGCACGAAATTTTTTTAATCGTTATGCATGAAAATGTAAAGAAAAAGTTTCATAAATTTTAAAATCGAATTTTTATAAATTATTTACCTTTGCAAATATTTCAAAAATTCAAAAAAAAAAATTATATTTGCCACTTTTTCCAACAAGATATTGATCAAATCCTTACATCAATAATCGTTATGCGCTCTACAAATTTCATAGCGCTTTCGTTATAAGTCCTTATAAAAAATTAAATAAGCCTTATATAAGGTGCAAGTTTTTTTTTGTCCACATTAACTAAATACAGCTACGCATGGGCTACTGCGCTATGCATACAAAAAAAGAAAAAAAAATTTAAATAAAATCAAAAAGCTAAAACTAATAATAAACAGTAAAAACAAAAAAGAGAGTGAGAGAAGAATAACAACACAAACGAGACATGGCCGAAAAGTAGCAAAAATGCAGACAGTAACAATAAAAATAATAAAAACAACAAACAAACACGAGAGTAAAACACCAGCCAGCCAGCCAGCCAGACATCTTCACTTCAATCCAACCACCATTTGGCTATGTTTGTACTGGGCGACTATGTTGTTTTTGTTGTTGTTGTTGTTGTTGTTGTTGTTATAATGTTTGTTGTATGTCTCGTCATTATTGCACGAAGGATTGGAATTATTTTCAAGGTCACAACTGGAATTTCGGTATTTTGTTTGTGCGCTTGGACGGTCATGCAAATGCAAACACATGCAAAGACTCACACGAACACACACAGTTACACACACACATGGGCATACATACATTCATGCATAGTACAGACGACCTTATTCATAACGTAACAATAACAACAACACTGCACTAGTACTAGCAATAAAAACAAAACTAAGTGGTGGTTATTGTAATATACAGCGAGCTTTTAATGATTTACACACGCACACACACACACACACACACATATACATACACGCATATAGCTAGAACCAGGGCTCTGAGAGTCACTTGCAAAAAGTAAGGGCCCCTCTCTGAGTTTTAAAAAAATTTGTGATCATCAAGCAGAGAATGCTAACCCAAAGTGGATGCACCAATTCCACATTTTTCGAACTCAAAGGGCTTTCGTTCTGCTGCCTTCTTGGTTCATTCCGAATTTAACTTACTCCGATACACATCGCTGCCAACTTGGGATGAACCATAGATCTTTTTCCGAGCTTTTCTCTCAAATGCTCGGTGAGCCATCACAACTTCTTTCGATACCTTCTATCATTTCGAACCATACGTCTGGGCAGTTATGTTCCTCGAGGTAGGACTTCACCCCTCAATCTTCCCATTAATTCCAAGATGAACTCCTTGGCAAGACTATGGATTTATCATTGTCTGACGTCAGCAGTGTATTATCTTTATCAGTACCAGAATCGTATGAGAGCCGCCTCGTCTGAAGACTTATTTTAGCTTCGAATGTAGCGCAGAGGTCTTCCTCAAACCCGGAAAAGCTGTCTCAAGGTAATTTTTCTTTGCTGTAAAAGCTCTGTTTCCTTTTTGTAAGTAGACATCTCTATTCCCCTTCCGGCTCCTTATAGCACTAACTCACAGCACCCATTTCGAAGTGGGTGTGTATTCAGTGGCCATATTTTAGAAGGTCAAGCCGCCTTCCCCATAATACCAGCACTTCTAGTGTCCTTGGAACCCTAAAGTGTCCTTATCCGCGTCTACACAATTAGGTCTATGGTCCCATTCATACGCTTTTAGGTATAACTGTGGTAAAGGTCGACTTAGAGCCCCATCAGGAGGATCAACGTTTCAAGAAAATCGTTCCTGCAGTAGTCGGGATGGTGTCAAAAGGTGTTACAACCTGTGTAGGTGCTTTTATAGTAGAACAACAACAACAACCACGTCCTTCGTCTTCCATCTTCCTCTAGCGCATTTAGTTGAGCCGCCCTTTCATACGCGCGACCTATTTTAATTGCTCAAGAGTTATCCCGGAGCACTGTCTACCTTCATAAGCTTGCCGGCACACACACACACACACAAACGCATATTAGATTTAATGATGTCTGTTGGTGTTATTTTTCAATGCCAATGAGTTTCATGTGGGCCGTAAAAATGTTTATTGGGGGTAACTTAGACACATAGACAGACGACAGACGGACAGACAGACGACTATTAAGGGGGTGTGTGAGCGGTATGTTGATTTGTGTGTTGTGTTGTTTTTGCAAAATTGCACGCCGACGCAGCAGCCAACGCCGCTGTAACAAATACAAATCCATTGCAAGGCCAGACAAGACACACAACAACAACAACATTTGGAAGGATGCGTTTTGTTTGATTATTTCATTAGTTGTTGTTGTTATTGTTTGCTGGCTGACGCATTAAGTGTTGTCTTGTGGTATGATGTGACATTGAGTTCTCGATTTCAGACGAGCCAGCAGACTCGATTTATGGAACTTTTCTATTCGGACGACTTAATTAGAAGTGTCGCTCAACGGAGGATAACTCGGGGTGGGTAGAGACGTATTGGTGTGAGTTTTGTTTGAGTGAAGTGTCCTAAAATCAGAGCCCGAAGGCATTCAACACCAAAATCTGTTTGCTTTTAATAAACGTCGACTGCAATTGAATTATGATTGGCGATTTTTAATGTCTAATCGAATTTCATTTTTAGTAAATTTTTGGGGGGGGTAGAATGGACTAGACGGGGTAAAAATTAAAAAACAAAAATTTTTTTTTGACTAGACGGTTATTATTTTTTAGAATGGCGAAAAAAATGCTTCTAAAACTGTAAAACAATTTTTTTTTAAATATATTTTTTTTTGGCACAGTCTAATATACATATGTATTTCTTTTTGTAAATTAGATTGTTATTATTTTTTTGAATGGAGAAAAAAATGCTGTAAAAGTTATAGAAATTTAAATAATTATAAAACAATTTTTTTTTTAAATATATTTTTTTTGGCATAGTCTAATATACATATTTTTTTTTAACTAGATTGTTATTATTTTTCAGAATAGCGAAAAAAATGCTGTAGAAGTTTTAGAAATATGAAATTTTTTTAACAATTTTTTTTTGAGATATATTTTTTTGGCACAGTCTAATTTCCTTTTTTTTTAGTTATAACAAATTATTTTTTAAAATGGCGAAAAAAATGCTGTAAAAATTATAGAAATTTAAATAATTATAAAACAATTTTTTTTTAATATATTTTTTTTGGCACAGTCTAATATACATATTTTTTTTTAAATTAGATTATTATTTTTCAGAATAGCGAAAAAATGCTGTAAAAGTTTAAGAAATTTAAAAATTTACAAAACATTTTTTTTCCCGGAATTTTTTTTTTTTTGCACAGTCTAATATACATAAATTATATATAAAGAGCGTTTCAATAAGGGTGCATTAAATGCAACCATGTTTGCACCAATAGAGTAACCCTTCAACTCTTTTTCAATCAGTTCATTAACACTTGAAAAGAAGGCGGGATGAAACAAGCGGTTTGATCCAATAGTCCAGCACCCGACCAATACCACAACTAATCGGAAAATGTTTCCTCTATGGATTTGAGAAATATTTAAGATCGAACTTGGTGAGAGAGAGAGATACTCTACGGGACTGCAAACTCTTTCCCTAATTATAAGCAAAGCTTTGACAGTGTTCAGAGATAAGGCCCCAAAAAAATACCGGGGGCATGGACCTCCTTCGCCATATCTGTAAGGTACGATGGTCCGGAATCCATATTAAAGACGCTGATGCAAGTTTTTGTCTATCCTTGTGGTCTCAGATTGAAATTTATAGGAGAAAAAGTTATCTGAATGCTTGTATCGAAAACAATCCATTGTTCTGATAGCTTAATGGTTAACAGAACAGAAGATAGTTACACTCAAGCAGCTTCTGGAAATGATGAAGGTTTTCATCTTTGATATTTGACTCTAAAAATTTTCGTTTTCTATGCTAATAAAAAAAAACTTGTAATAATTAATTAATAATAATTATTATTAAAAAATAAAAACAATAAAGAATTGTGTTAAAAAAATTAAAAAAAAAAGTATTCTTGGCATTGATACTTGGCACTTTATATTAAAAAAAAAAAAAACCAAACACCGTTTTCACACAAATTATTCTTGTTCTTGAACTCATTTATAGTCATAAAAAGCAGTAAAAAACTCAGCAAATTTTAAAATAATTACGATTGAAAAACCACAAACCGCATCAGCTGATTGGCATCTAGACATCAACAACACTTTAATGACTTACAATGGTTGCCAATCAAATCTATCTAAAAATAACAGCAAAAACAACAACAAAACAAAAAACTGGTTCATAATACAAATTATGGCATAAATAATTATAGGACTTTGGTTAGCAATCAACTTGCATTAAATACTGAACGATCAAATCAAAAAAAAAAAATAAAAGAAAAAATTACAACAATCATGCTTGTAATTTGCTCTCCCGTTGATTATGAGTCTCATGCGCATCGCTACAACATTCCGGTTCGTAATTTAAGTGTGCTATTGGGTATTATTATTATATTAAATATAGTCTCATAATGCTAGCATAATCTTCTAAATGTAATTCCCCGCCTAGCACCGCTTGGCTGACACCTGAAATGTTGTCCTTGAGTTTATGCGATTAAGCGACATATATTTAATTATGGAAGCTTTGGTAAACGATAAGTGGCCATGACAGCCCTTAAGTAGAATTAATGATTGCGCTCGATTTGATGTTGTTGTGGTTGTTGTTGTTGTAATTGATGTTAATACATCGTTAGCGCATAGACCATGATGATAGGTGCAAGTCAAGGCCGACATGGGAGATTTTTTGTTTGTGGACATACTACATAATTATGGAGATTAGGGTGTGTATTATTTGGGCAATTGATATGATAATAGTATGTTAAGATTGGTAAGGGGTTTTAGATGAACTAAAGGCTTAGGGATAAAAACTCTTATTATAGAAATTTCATGCGCCAATAGTACTTTTTTTACTAGACAATTTACCATCCTTTAAATTAAAATATCTTCAAAAACAATTGAGTTATAAAACTTAATCACATCGCTTATTACAGCACTCATCAGCACCTTTCTTTTGATATCCAAATTGTACTAGTACATTTTTGGTCACACTGGTTCGCATATCGGTCCATAACTCAAAAACCGGTGGAGTTTAAGTACTAAGTGGTATCTTAAACTTTAAGTTAGACACGTGATAATGCAACAGTGAAAATTTCATTCAATTATATTCAGCAGTTTTAGCGTGATGCGCGTACAAACATACATACAGACAGACAAAAATTTTAAAAACTGTTGCTTTGGCTTCTTTAAAGCCATATTTGTAGTTCCATCTAAGCTCTGAGGCGTTAAAATTCTTCCGATCCAATGATATGAATTTTTTTTTGGAACAACGGACACTCTAATGCCAATATGGTATGATGGTATGTTTAGGGTTAATTTCTGCTTGTGGCTCTAATTAAACAAACTAACCATAAATGCTATAAACTTGAGTATTTATTTTAAGATGGCGCCTCAGTTTTGTGAAAACGTTGTTGGGCGTCAAATCGACTATTAGGCACGTCTTAGGTTGTACATAAATGGAACTTGGAGCACTCGGACGGTTTAGCTTCTTGGAACTGCAATCGGGTCGGTATTATAAGGGCCGACTGGACACGTCACTTCTTTTTTGTCTGCTAAAGATGAACACTTCCATAGGCCAGCTGTCTTCAACCAAAGTCGTATTAGAAAGGACAGGTTTCAGACCAGCAAAAATTCCTTCTGATATTTCAACTGCAGGATCACCTTGATCTTTTGGACTCAGCTCAAATCAGTCTACATTCGGTAGTTATTAATTCAAGTCTCCATTTGAGCTCGAGCTTTTATTATGAAATCGATCCTCTTTTAACCTTACAGCACGTCCATTCACTCAATGTCTTCATAGGTTATGCATACAAAAATTGGCGCTCTCCCCCCCTCTCGCTTATACCGATCGATTTAATTCATATTATTACAAGCTTTTCTTCTTCTTATCGCCCATTCGAATTGTCCGACAGTCTTTCATTATCATTTTAGCTACGTTGATGAGCTCGTTTTACAAACAGACCGTCTGCGTTTGTAATCTGCCCTGTACCACATCTGTCCGTCTGATGTCAGACAACATCAATCAACTTGAGACAAGACATTCCACTCAAGCAACACCAATACTAGCAACACCAACAGCAACTACAACAACTACAGTAGTAGCAAAGACAAGAGCGGACACTCTGAAGGCCAGCTGAAGATGCACAACACCGAACTTGGCGCGCTAAAATGCTGTCAACTACAGCTTTCAACTTTTCGACAAAAAAAACGCTTTGGGACTCTCGACGCTGAATGCAACTCATCTTGCTCCACACTTCAATGAATGCAATTTAAAAATTCAAAAATTGCTTTGCTTCATTACTTAGCGCAATGGAAAATATGAAGGGAGGAGTAGCTAAAGACAAAAAAAAAAAAAACAACAAAAAAATCTTACTGACACCGTCGACGTCACTGTCGCTCAATGCACATCTCGGACGTGTTTCGCAGTCAAATAAATTTCGCAAACAAAAATCGTCTCATTTTCGAAACCAAAAAAATCCAAATAATTTACTCAACAACCTGAAATGTGTTGGACGCATTTAATCGGTAGACAGTGCAACAACAACAATAATAATAATAATAAGAACAAACAGAGCTCCCCATACGGGCAGCATTTCGCGCAGACTTGAATTTTTTTGTTGTTTATTTTTTTTTTTTTGTTTATTTTTTTCGTTTCTCCCTAAAGTGCAATTTCGCAAGCTGGGGTTGAGATCTCTTCTGACTGACGCAAAGCTAATGTCGTCTGCGGCTGATGCAGTTTTCGTCTATAAATATTGAAGGTGTATGCGTGTGTGTGTGTTTGTTTAGAACAGACGTCTGTCTTTGTTGTTGGCGGTAGGTAACACTATGTAACAGTAATTTGGGGAGCATGACACACTTCATTTGATGCAATTTTGGGACTCTTTCGGTATCATTTTGGAATTATTTTTGGAAATTTTTGGGATTTTTACGGTATCATTTCCGTATTTTTTCGGAATTGACTTCTCGAAATTGTTTTGGAAATTTTTTGGAATAATTTCGGTTTTGTTTTCGGAATAATTTTTTGACGGCGTACCTTCTGGCAT
This sequence comes from Sphenella marginata, assembly GCA_951509765.1. Taxonomy (NCBI): domain Eukaryota; kingdom Metazoa; phylum Arthropoda; class Insecta; order Diptera; family Tephritidae; genus Sphenella; species Sphenella marginata. The sequence goes on from OX608082.1 coordinate 7,153,904, forward strand.
CATTTTGGGACTCTCCGGAATAATTTCGGAATGTTTTTCGGGACTTTTCGGGGACCATTTCGGGACTGTTTTTTTCACATTAGTTCACAATCGATTTGGGATTCTTTCAGGGAACCATTTTTGGGAATTTTCCGGTATCATTTCGGAATTGATATTTTCAGTTTGTTTTCGGAACTTTTTCGATATCGTTTCAATATCATTACAGGATCATTTATCTTTTGCTTTTGCGATAATTTTTATCGGTTAAACTTTTCGCATCATTTCTGTAACTTTCGGAATAAGTTTAGGAGCTCTCTAGGGATCATTTCGTGATTAGTGTCCAATTATTTCAGGCTTGGGATTCTTTTCGTAAACATTTTTGGGACTTTTAAGGGTCATTTCTGGAATTTTACAGGATCGTTTCGAAATTGGTTTAATGAGTTTATCCGGACCCTTTAAAGAATTTTGTTGCACAGTGTAAACGACGTTGATTGTCTCGCAGCGATGATTGCAGCGAGGGTGTCTGTTGCACTCGTAAAGTCGCCGTTACAGACGTTTATTAAATTTTTGTTTTTGTTTTAGTGAATTGTGTTTTAAATTTTTCCCCAGCCATTACCAGCCTATCAATTTTTGACGAGACAATCTCGCGTGATGTGCAACAAGCACCGGTTGCCATTTTGGTATGATTGAAACAAATTTGAGACTTTTACGTTTAAGATAGAAGACTTTGAAATTTTTTTACAAAGAAGAAATTATTTATTTAATAAATATTTTGTTAAATTGTATCACCTTATATAAAAAAAAAAAAAAGAAGTTATTTTCGAAAATGTATGCCAGGTGATATAATTTGCGAACGTCACATCATAACCTTTAACATCATGCCCTTAATAAAAGCAAACACATCACTTTCTATAAGCTCAAATTCAATGAGCTATAGTAAGTAGTTTTTGTCAAGTTAAATCATATCTCATCACACTAAAAAATATTACATCAACCAAGGTGATAACATGTCACATTACATCAAGCAGTGTGATGATTTTTTGCTGTTATGCTTTATAGTACAAATAAAATCCCATGATATGACATCAAAACATTTCAAATCCCCTAAATTCAATCAAAATAGCTCAAACTAAAAATTAAAAAAAAAAAAACAATCTGCAGAATCAGTCCAATGCACTGTCTGATGTGACATCGCAAAATGTAAAGTGTATTACCATGTCACTTCAAGTAATATCATATTACCATACCAGCGAAATGATTTGCGCATGTGATATCATATAAGATGATATACCAAATTAGCGAGCATTCAAAAGAAAGAATTCTTTTAGATCACATAAATTTTTCATTTTATATCATATCGCATGATCTGAACTGCATCATATTTGAGTACATCACATCATAGCCGATATCACCATATTAAACCAAATACTTCATATTAACATATGTACATATTACAACAGGTATGTAATGTATTTAGTGACATCATATCACGTCACATCACATCACACTTTATTAATGATTTTTAAATTATTAATGGGTCTGAAAAGTTTACGCAGTTGATATCATATCATATTGAATAAAATCAAATCGCGTAGAATCAATCAAAATATATCAAATTTAGAAAAATTATTGTTAGATGATACGGATATGACATCACATGATTAAAATTGCATGAATAACAACATTTCAGACGAAATAAATCATATGACGATACAAGCTCGGAGTACATCATTTAAAAATAAATTATATTAAGTAAGGGTTTTGAAAAATTGCTTGCAAAATTGTGTAGGTGATATCATGCCATGTGAAATCATACAAGTTAAGTCCACATCAGAAAAAATTATTACTACAGATCAAATTAGTTAAAAACTTGACAGATCATATCAATGAACAGTTAATATTATATCAGAGATTGTAGATTACTAAAGTTCATGAACTATAGTTTAGGAAAATTATAACAAAAAAAGCATAATTTTTACATCAGAGGGTGACATAATATCAGATCTAATTAAGATCATATCACGACATATCGTTTGAGTGAATTCTATCTCAAAACTGGCACATTTTATTTGAATTTGGAACCCATTTCTTAACACAAAAATTTAGTTCAACGACAACCATGGCATCAACAACGAAGACATTAACAACAACAACAATAGTAAAAACGTAGGATATCCAAAAATACAGACAGTGCAAAATATGCATTTTATGTTTGTTCATCAAGCGAATCCAATGCCGGACTAGCAGCAGTCAAGATTTAATTTTTTTATTTTTTTTCATTTTACATTTTTAGTTACTGCTGACTCTTATTGTTGATATTGATTTCTGTTATTTTTGCTATTGTTGTAGTCGCTGTTTGTTACTGCCTGTCTGTGCATAAAATTACGATAAGCCGAGTTAGTGTCTGTGTCTGGTGGAAAAGCGCGCGACTATTGCTCTGACTGTGTGCGTTAGTCATTCTTGACCAATGGACTTTGACGCAACAGTGTGTGAGAAAAGTTTTGAAACCAAAAAAAAAGATTATAAATGAATTTATATTTTCAGAGTACTGGGGGAATTTCAACTACGAATTTCAGCTCATGGAAAAATGCATCATATATTGATCAAATATTCCGACCATTTTGTGGGTAAACTAAAAACCACAACAATAAATGGAAAATATTTTGATATTTCGTAGACAAAAGATGTTTACAAATTTCTTAGATTTTTTCTAATGCCTTTAATCATTGCATCAGGCATTTCCAAATTTTTACTATTATTAAAAAAAAATAAAAATAAAAAAATAATAAAAAAAAAAGTATTAAAAAAAAAAATTTATTAATTTTGAGTTTTTTGATCGTGAAAAATCATGATTTTTTTTTTTGATTAGTTTTTAGTTGCTTGGAAAATAATCATTACAAATTTATACAAGTATAATCTTTTAGCACACACTGTTGTTTGAACAATTTCCTATGCATTTCAGCATACAACAATGTCTGCGTGTGTTTGGTGCATTCGATCACGTTCACGTCTGACCCGCATATCACACGGTCGCGTAATTTCTGTTGTTTGTCCGCCTGCTGACTGCATGTCGGCATGTCCATCAGTATCCAACTACGTCATGTCCGCACGGCTAGCCATGGGCTGACTTTTGCTGTTTGCACAAACCTTGACTTGTATGTAAATTTGTTGGGCAAAATTATTTTCGTACTGAAATGGGAACTAATCTATTTAGAACTAGTGCAAGTCAAACTCTGGGTGAGTTTATTTTGCCATTTATCCTTGTTTTCCTGTTTTTTTTTATGTAACGGTGACCACTCCATATAAAAAAATTAACTTTTATTGTGTAAAAAAAAATTAATTAACAAAATTTTAAAATTTTACATTTTTAGGCTTAGAAAATTTTTAATTTTTTCAAATTGAAAAAAATTCAAGTTCGCGATTATATTTGGAGTTGATATTTTTTTGTATTATACCTAGAGATATCCTGAAATTTTGAGATGGATATTTGTTTTTTTTTTCCAAAATTTAAATTTTTTAAGTTTTAACCAAAAAAATTGTATTTTCTAGTCGAAATTAGTTTAACACAAAATTAATCAATAATGGAATAATTTTTTTTTGTGCCAGTGGAATGCAAAAAAAAAAAAATATAATTAAAACAAAAAATAAAATACGTAAAGAAATATAAATATTTTGGACTCAACAAAATACATTGGACTCATATGTTTTTGTATTATGCCTCAAATACTTCTAGCGATAGCGTGATATTTTCGGTTGAATGTTTTTGTTTTTTCAAAAGTTTTTGAATTTTTAAATTTTGACCGAAAAAATTTAAATTTCTGGCAAGTATCAATTTTGATCACTGGTTAATTTTTAAGTGCTAGTGGAATGCAATAACTGAAATGTAAAAAAAATTTTAAAAAATGTAGGAAAAAAAAATTGGTAGGAAATATTTTTTTTTACATGAAATGCTCAGTGATCCAAAATGAGTAAGCCAGTATTTTTTAAATTTTCTTCATTGAAAATTTTTTTTTCATATCTTGAAAGTGCTTTATATTTTTTTTCAATACAGTAGCTTTCGAAAAATTAAAAAATTAAATTTACAAAACAGAAAAAAGTGATATGTTGAATTTCCACAGCTACTGCAAACAATTGTTTAATTTTTTATCTTTGACAGAACTTTGTTTTATTAATAGCTGCTACTGCACCCCCCCTTCCTTAATTACGCATTTCTTTCTTATCACAATCGTGTGTCGTCTTAATCAAATTTAGTACACGTTTTTGTCCAATTATTCAGTCTGCTCGAATTAATTTCGTCCACGTAAATCCTTACAACTTATCAAACGCAGCGTCGCTTCTATTCAATTTCGTTGCCATCTTTGTGTCTTCGTCTACCTCTTTGTGCGCTGCATTGTTAAGTGCACAGCTTCCTGCCTGTCTGCGCCATTTGGTAGGCAAAACGTGACCGCCATAAATAAGTCATCTCATTGAAAGAAGTTTCTTGCCAATAATGTCGTCATATAAAGAAGAAAGTGTGCAATGTTGGTGACAGTTTTGTTGTTTTTGTACTCAATTGCTCTATTTTACGTATTCTTAATAATGAGCATAATAATTTGGCGCGATACATCAAGGAGTGGATTAAGGTTGAGTGGTGCTGGCAGGACAATTTTTTTGAGCTTTCAGCTCCTTGTTTGATCAAACTGAATATTTGAGCTTAAAGCTCTATTGGTGGAGCTTTTAATAATAAAACACTGCAAGTTTTCAAATGAAGTATTAATCAACCAATGCCTATTTCAAACTTATCACTAAAAGCTTTCGAATCTTATGATTTTTCAAGCTTTAAAGCTTTTCTTCTTAGTATTAAAAAGCTGTTCTATATAAGCTTTTTCGAAGAGCTTTGTTTATTTTATTTTTTTTTGCAATTACTTATTTTTTTAAAGATTCGAATTTTGAACTACTAGTCAAAAGCTTTTGGAAGCTTTCTTTTGTAAAATATTTCTGTGACATTTCCATCTGCTTAGAGCTTCCTGAGCTTTTCCAATGTTAAAAAAATATTTCAAGGTATTTCAAGTTTACCGGATCTGTGAAAGCTTTTTAACTTTTGCTGCTGGCTTGTGAAAGTATATTCCGCACTGACCCATAGCCAAGTCCATTCCTATATATCTATCTCTCTGTCGTGGAGAGCTTTATTCAGTACTTTTTATGATCCATTCATCTTTATCTCTATCTCTATCTCTATCTCCATCTCCATCTCCATTTCATAACCTTATCAATATCACCATAATTTCTACAGGCACACACACATGCATATTTTATTTGAAATTTACAAAAAAAATTGTCAAAAGTTTTAAAATTGCACATAATAAGTTTAAAATCAAAAAACTCCATAAAAAAAGCTACTAAATTACCTCATAAGCTTCAGTGCATTTGAGGAGAGTCAACGCATCACCAACTTCATTCTAAATAATCACTTTTTGTTGAAGCGCACTGACCATAAGGTCGTAAACCACGTCTCGACTGGACTATATCCGTACGATTAGCTGTAGGTTTGCGTACGAAGAAGGAGGCGAAAAAAGATAATAGGAAAAAAATTATGTCTGCAATTGGGCGGTTGATTCGTTTTGCTTTTGTGGTACGTCTGGACACAACTGGTTTTTCGGTGAGGTATGCTTGGGTGTTTGTTGTTTTTATATATAGATATTTTGGACAACAACAGCTTAACACAAAAAGTACTCTAGCACTTCATTGAACTGGCAGCAGCCAAAAATGAAATGAAAGCAACTGGACACTTGTCAGCTTTTGGCGAAACTGCAGACAAACGACGGAAGGGCAGGGTTGAAAGAACAAGCAGACAGATAGCAGACAATAAGCAATGGGGGACATATATGTATCTACATATGCAAATGCGTGTGTACATATGCAACAATTAAGGCAAGAAGTTGTGAGCTGGTTTGCAACCTGTATCAATCGAGACGCAACTAGTCGGCCAATAAAATAAAATAAAATAAAATCAAATAAAATAAAATAAAATAAAATAAAATAAAATAAAATAAAATAAAATAAAATAAAATAAAATAAAATAAAATAAAATAAAATAAAATAAAATAAAATAAAATAAAATAAAATAAAATAAAATAAAATAAAATAAAATAAAATAAAGTAAAATAAAATAAAATAAAATAAAATAAAACAAAATATAATAAAATAAAATAAAATAAAATAAAATAAAATAAAATGAAATAAAATAAAATAAAATAAAATGAAATAAAATAAAATAAAATAAAATAAAATAAAATAAAATAAAATAAAATAAATTAAATAATAAGCGCTACTTCCAACTCTTCATACTTTAGTAGACCAATTTTGCCCTCTTCAGGACTAGTGCGATTTCGCCCCAAAAACTAGTGCCAAACTGGTGATTTGTGGACTAGTTTGTTGTTTCATTAACACAGTTATTTATAGCTCTACTTAAAATGCATACCAGCTTATTCATATGAATTCAGACATCCTGTCCATAACTTCTGCGCTGTCAAAATGTCACAGCCGACGAAGACGTCGAGACGCATCGATGAGGACAAGGACGTAGTAGTGGCCGCAGACAAGTAGCAGATTGCAAAAATTACATGCAGCTTTAGTATGAAAGCAAACCACTAAACAACACTTCACATTACTCGCACTCACGCCCCAACAACCAAAGTCACAGCAACACACTCCGCAGCGGGGCAGTCGGTTAGTTTCATTCGGCTATGAACTCCGAGGTGAAAGGGTGCCGACTGGATAAGCAACCCAAAGCGGCGTAGTTGACGGGCAAAAGCGCAATGCAATCCAAAAAAAAGAAACAAAAACACTTTTGAAATGCGAAGCGACAAGAAGCAACTGGAAGCCTTAATCCGAAAAAACCGAACTTAGCAACAACCGCTTCCTCGACGTCCAGTGAATTAAAGTTGTCCAAGCTAAAGCTTCATATGCAACTAACGAGTATGTATGCCACACTTGATTGTAAATTCAAAAGGGCACCATTGTTGGTTGTGGTGGAATTGAAGTTGAGGCTACGGATGCTGCAAGCAAGAAATTGTAAATGCGCATAAATTTCAATGTAATCACATACGTCCACCCCATTTGTAGCCGTTTTAATGTTGTATTGTTGCAAGTATTTTATGCAGTTTGTAATGGTTTTTTCTTCTTTTTTGATTATCTTTTTCAAGGGTATAGCAACAACAGCTAAAGAGGAGGAGTTGCGGTATGAAAGTACTGCATAAAAAGATCAGCAGTCATTCAGTTACAATTCAATGTCCACTTCCATTTGCATTTAAGCCAACCGGAGCCTACGTATGTATGTATGTATATTCGCAGACAAATATTCAACAAAAAATGTTTCGAATTTTTTTTGTACCAAAACTTTGATGTAATTTTTTTCACAAGCGCTTAACGAAAGATGAATAAAGAAAATTTTTTTTTCTAAATTTTAAATTTTTTTTTTTTCAAAATTTAAAATTTTTTTTTGAAATAAAATTTTTTTTTTTCAAATTTAAATTTTTTTTATTCAAAATTTAAACTTTTTTTCAAAATTTAAAATTTTTTTGAAATTTAAATTTTTGTTTGAAAATTTAATAGAAAACAGTAATACCGAGTATCTCCATACAAATTTTCAGATCTCTACCATAAACCATTTTGGAGATATTTAGCCTGCTTTTCAAATTGAAACATTTTTTTAACATTTTAAATTTTTTTTTTTTATTTGAAATGTAAACTTTTTTTTTTCAAAAATCAAAATTTGCTTTTCAAACAGCTTTTGTCAAAATTTTTTTTTTTTCAAAAAATTTAAACCTTTTTTCAAAAATCTATAATTTTTTTAATTAAAAGATTATTTTTCAAAAATTTTGCATTTTCTTCAAAAATCAAATGTGAATTTGTAAGCGTTGCAAGCGTTTATAATTGTTTCTGTGGGCTTATTGTTTTGTTGCTTTATTTATTTTAAGACAACAGAAACATTTTTTAGCATTCCACTAACTTCTAACTTTTACAATGGGTAATATCGAATATCTTCATAATAAGATACCTGCCATGAACCCGTTTGGAGATATTACGACTATAAAATCAAGATTGTATGGGATGGTTCACGCCCCGGATTAACATTTTAGCGTGATGGAGAAACTAAGTTTCATTCATATCAACATATTTATAGATTTAAATTTATTTATTAACAATGCCGCGATTTCTAAAAAAATAAATATAAACTTTATATAAACAATAAAAAAAATATTTATAACTACATATAATTAAACCGGAATAGCAGCTGGTTTAAAGAAGAACAGCTCTAGAAGTTTGGAGTGCAAGTAATCAAAGCGAACAGTTTGAGTGTTACTGTATTTTGACACTTGATAGATTATGCTTATTAGCTGTCAGAATACAATGACCCTCAAACTGCGATAATACTAACGTTATTTACTTTACCCAAAACAAGAACTGCAAGAAGAAAAAACTGAAAAAAAATAATAGAAACAGGCACGGCAAATAAAAGTATTGAAACAAAATTATTTAAATAGATTAAAACAATAAAGTATGAATCAAACGTCTTGCGCGCTCTCTTGAGTTATGTTTTTCTCAAGGAAAAAAATCATCCAGCTCCCACATACTTTCATGCTCGTTCATCAAAATATCTCATTACCAAAACAACGCCAACTCCAATGCAGCGGCAGTCCAAAAAGTAAAAACCATGCAATGAGCGCACAAAGTTGTTACCCACCGCACTCATTCCTGTATACTTACTCACTTAAATGTTTGAAGGTCAAATATACATAAATATGTTTCATTGTGCACAAAACTCCCTAGCGAGCTGACCGATAGCCTACCCAAACAACTTTAGTAGTCGCTTAGTCGGTCGACTAACGCCAGAAAAGTTTGTTTCATAAATTATTTAAAACACTCAGTTAAGTTAATGCTACTCCCACAATGTGCATTTGCACGTCGCCACATCAATGGATAAAATCGACAAACACTCAAACATGCGGCCGATTACGAGTAAGTGAGTCAGCCCTTAACTCCAAGCAGTGGATTCGTGCGCCACAGCGACAAAATCGCGCCAGACAATTAAGCTAGCCAGCCAATCTCTATAGGCTATTGTTTGTTTGCTTGCGAGTGGTTGTTGTTGTTGTTGTGTGTGTGTGTGTGTGTGTGTTACGTACGGATCTGCTTTAGACGTCTGCAAAGTTATATACAGTTAAAAGTTTTACTAAGAGTTGATGCCAAACTTTTATATCCTTCATAAAATTTTAGCTTTTTTACTTACTTATACAACAGTAACAAAAACAAAAGCAATCAAAGTAACGATATTCACTTTATTTCACTAAGTTCGCTTTTAAATATTTGTATGTGCGGCGCAAATACCACGTCACAGAGAAATGCTTGAAGACATTCAAAATGCAAGTGAGTCAATTTGTTGAAGGCAATGACTCAATGAAGTAAATTTTTTGCCGACTATTTCTAAAAAAAAAATTGGGTCCTCGCAGCGAACAGTTCTTTGCCGTATATAAACCTGGTACGCATGGACCTAAATAGATAGTAGGGTGGAGTAGCATATTTACAAAATTTATAAAAAAAAAAAAATTAAAAAAAAAGGTATTCAATTTTCTTAATATTTAAAGCTGACGCACAAATTAAAAAAAAAAAAAAAATGATCCTACGGAAAAATTTTTTTTTGTCCAAAATTGCAAAAAATGAATTAATTTTCTACTATTTATTTTTATATCCTTTCACTCGGACGTTACCTTTTCTTTACGTTTTTTTCTTTTTTAGAAAAAAACACACAATAAATAATTAAATTAGGCCTAAGTGAGTCGCCACCATAACTGGGAAAGTACTCATGCAGTTCTCTGATTCAGACACAAAATGCAAGTATGTATTTAAAGTAAAGTTTTCTCAAGTTTAATACATATTCATTTGTTTGTTTCAGCTATTAATTTTACAGATTACTTTTGTTTTTTTAAAAATGTAACGTTTTTCATAAAACATTAGGGTGGGTTAGAAAACAATTTCTTTAAAATTGTTATTTAGATATTTATAAATCGTTTAGCCCACTTCAAAATATTTAATTTAAAAAATAATTTTGATTTTCTTTACAAACTAAATAGAAATTCAAAGCAAATATTTTTTATTTTGCATAAAATAAAAATGTTACAAATTTGTAAGTTATGAGCAAGCTCGAGACCAATTAACAATAATTCTAAGCGAATTAATAAATGTTACCATTATAAAAAAAAAATTTATAAAAATATAAATATTTAAATATAAAAATTAAGTTTTACCCACCCTAATAATAATAATTTCTTTACAAGGTTGCCACATATCTAAATATTTTTAAAATTAAGTAAGCTTAACCAAAATAGTAATAAGACGAATTGTATTTTAAAACGTATTTCAACAAGGATATTTGTAAGTTAGGTTACAACCTGGAGTTGCCACCTAATCATATTACATTTATGCATATACTTGATTACATACCCTCGAAAACGACATGACCCATTTGGATGAATTTTGTAATGATTGATTAAATTTCAAAAACATTTACTTAGTTTAGAGCACTAAGGGTATTTTTACAGTGTTGCCACTTTTCTCATTTGTTATTTTTTTAAATTAATGGGACTTGTTAATGTGGGTAAGGTATTTTATATGGTATTTCTAGTCTCAAATTGGGTTCAAGGGAGTGTTCAAGGGTGTTGCAAAGATTATTCCTGCTACTCGACAAACTACATCGAAGTCATCGAATTCATTTCAGTCAGAAAAGAGTGCAGTCTCAATCACCTAATACAGTCAAAGCTCTTTGTTATCTTGAATATCTGTCCACTTCATTGGCTCGAACTCACGAGGAAGGGCATCACATAACGCCTACACATTATCTTCTTATGAACGCAAGCTCATATGTTTTATGCCTCATCGATAGCTGCTTTTGTCGTGAACAAATAAAACAGACGGCAGTCTAAATATATTTCCCAGACATACCTCCATATACATATGTACGTCCCAAGCCACACATTACGACATGGTATCGCGCGCATTGCGTAAAACAAACACCCACAAAAAACACTCTCCCCACCTCTGCGCTCCACACGTCGTCCATCCACAACAATGCAATACAGCCCTTTATCGGCTGGCTGAGCTTGCTACTTTCGTGGAACACTCGAACGCCTGTCGTAATTCAAACAAAATTTTGACTACAAAAACAATTTCGCATTCGATTTGATTTGATATGAAGAAGCAAAGAATACTTGGCAACCCGTACCGCAACTGTCTGGCCACCACTCTGCACAAAGTTAATGCAACCCTCCCATAGACAGATACAGAGACAGGCAGACAGACAGACAGACAGACCGATTCAACACAAAGCGCACGCATGCAAAACGCACACAAACGCATCTAATGCCATAAAGTTTTACACCATTTTCCACTCACACACACACACACACACATGCACACTGAAGCTCTCTCGCACATTTATTGAGCCTGTGCATCCACCGGCGGCGCAACATCGTAAAATTTCATTTCATGACTTAACGTCTGGCACCACCCCACAGTACATTACGTCCATTTGACTTTGACTGGACTCGTTTTTCAAGGTTAAGTTAAAGCTAGCGTCGCTGTAAGCGTTTACCCCAGCTGTTATGATTGCGCGACGTCTGAAGGGCTAAAGGCGTATGCATCAGCTGCGTTGTACGCCTGACGCTTAAGGGTGCAATTCGTTTAGAGTTGAGACAACCCTGTCATGCGTCGGCGTTGCTATGTATATATATATATGTCTGACGCATAGTAGCTTTGTTGTTGTTGTACTGGCGAATGGTCTGTCTTTCGTCTCATCCTTTTGTCGTCTGCATATCTACAGGTCCCTTTTGTCATCTCTTTTTAATGGTGTTACTCTTACTGTTGTTGTTGTTGTTGTTTTTCATTGGCATGACAAGCAGTTTATTTGTCTGAATATCGGTCGATATGTTTGTGGCTAATGTAATCAGTCGTCTGTATTTGATTGAACGACGCTGTAGCCGACGAAAAGGGTGAGCATCTTGTCCGACGTAGCCCAGTAAGCAATTTAGATGTATTTCGGCTAGCACGTAGCAAGCTTAGATCGAGCTCCCAATTTTGCGCACTGAGATTTATAGTTGTTGTAATATCGGAAATGTGTCAGACGGTGCTGGACGGTGGCAGTCACCTATCATCTGGAGTCCACGCCCCCAAGATAAGTGTCCTACTCGGTGCACGATTGTGTTCGTCTTTCTATTCGGCTACCTAGGACAACTTTCAGAAATTTACAGAGAGTCCCTTTCCTTGCTCTCAAACTGACATCGGACTCGTAGTACAAAAGTTCAAAAAGATCGTCGCCTCTACTTCGGCTCGTTGGTCTGCATGAGAAATGTGGAAATAAAGTGTCTGCGAAGCCATCAAGGTAGTCAGAGCTACCATCCAACGAGGAAACTTGAGTCTCACGCCAAAGGCTCACTGGGTTCACATGGATTTGAATTTAAGTTTATAAAAGTATGCCGTTAGTCACAAAAATACAAAAACAGTGCCACGTAGACGTCATAATGGATTGCAAAAAATATCACAATACAATAATAATAACAACAAAACAACAACAGGCAGGGGAGAATTCATCTTAAAACGAATATCCCAAAAAAAAAACAAAAAAACAGGAGAAAAGTGAAAAGTGAAAACAACGAACGAAGCGCCACTAAACGATAAATGTCGGGCTCACTTAGTACTAAAATCCAGCTACCAGCTGAAATACGTTTTACCCCTTTTGTGGGTTGCGCCATGGCAGTGTGAAGTAGCTCAACTAAACTGCACATTTCGGCATTAGCGTCTCAAATAGACGACGCGTACTTTTGTGTAAATTAAGCATCCATTCTGCGGCTGGCCAGACGTGGGGTGTACACCGAATTGACGGCTGATTTACAATCGACATTGCGACCGACAAACAAACCAACACACGTACAAACAAAGTCATATGCATATTTGTTAGGGTTAACTTACATATATATATGTATATACCCATATATATATCAGCCAGACATGTCGGGTATGGGTAGCGTCTGGAGCAATTTTATATGCCTTGTCAGCTCCTAACCATCCATTGGTCGCTCTTATCTAGTACATTCAAACATATTTTCTGTTACGAATTAGTCTCGATTTGTTTCACTTCGATTTTAGTTAGTTATCCCGGCGTGTTGACTTTTTTGAAAATAGTGGAAATTTATAAAATATATTTAAGTAAAAAAATATTTTCGAATTTTACTCTCAGGTACTGACTGTCTGTAAGGCTTCTAAGATTCGTTATCCGGTATCCGGTTTATTTATGTTTTGTTCCTCCAAATTTTTTCGTTCCATTTTCCGTTCCGATACTGGTTTTGTTTCTTTTCCACAAAATTACTTCAGTTTTGTTCTGGCTTTGGTTTTGGTATCATTCTTAATTTGTTCATGTTTTTGGAATCACTTTCGACTTGGTTCTCTATACAAATTATTTCGGTTTCGTTTCATTTCCAGTTTTAGTCTTGCTGTCGTTCCACAAGTTCATTTTCTTTTCTTTCCGATTCACTTTTGATTTGATTCGTGTTTTTTAATTTCAGTGTTGCTTTGATATGGTGTACGTTCCGGTTACAGTTCAGTTGTGGAACTAAATGGAAACTGTGGGCCATTTTGTTTCATTTTCAATTAAAGTTTCACTTTCGGTTTCGTTTCCTTTTCGGTTTTACTTAGAGTTTTGGGTTTTGACTGCATTTTCAGTTTGTTTTCATTCTTTCACTTTTCCCATTTCGTTCCGTTTCAGCTCCCGCTAACGGAATTTGGTTTCTGTTTTAGGTTGGTTTCAATTGTGTTTTCATGTTGGTTGAGTTCTTTCCATTTCGTTCCGCCTTCTGTCAATTTTGTATTGCTTTTGACTGCATTTTCAGTTTGTTTTCATTCTTTCACTTTTCCCATTTCGTTCCGTTTCAGCTCCCGCTAACGGAATTTGGTTTCTGTTTCAGTTTGGTGACAATTCTGTTTTCATGTTCGTTTAGTTCTTTCCATTTCGTTCCGCATTCTGTCAATTTTGCATTGGTTTTCACATTCTAAATTCCATTCAAAGGATTTGCCTCGGTCTTAAGAACTACCTTCATTTGGAAAGATTTTTCAGCCCTCAGGAGTTTCGTCATTCCCATTTATTTCCAAAACAATCATTTTATATCATTTACACAATTCCAATTACTTATTCATGTGTCACTTACTTTCATACTTATTCTAAGGCCACGTGTCATGATCACATGATGGACGAGCCCAAGGAAATGCTTTTACTTTCGACATCAAATAATTTATGTATTTAGGCATTTATGTATAAGGTAAAATTCTGAGAAATGTTTGTTGTTTTTTAGTTATTTTCATTTACAATGCGGAGGGTAATACAGCAACAAAGCAAAAACGAGACGACTTTGATATTAAGAATGTTCATATAAGCGCCTACAAACATATGGAAATACAAAAGCTTAAGAGGAGCGACATTGATTTAATGGTAGTACCCAGACAGCCAGACAAAGTGGCTAGGATGAAGGTAAAATGCAAATCTGTGTGGGTGTTTATACCCAACAAGCATTTTGAAGTGTAAGTGGAATTAAGTGAAATGAAAGAAATAAAATAAAATAAAATAAAATAAAATAAAATAAAATAAAATAAAATAAAATAAAATAAAATAAAATAAAATAAAATAAAATAAAATAAAATAAAATAAAATAAAATAAAATAAAATAAAATAAAATAGAATAAAATAAAATAAAATATAATAAACTAAAATAAAATAAAATAAAATAAAATAAACTAAAATAAAATAAAATAATATAATATAAAATAAAATAAAATAAAATAAAATAAAATAAAATAAAATAAAATAAAATAAAATAAAATAAAATAAAATAAAATAAAATAAAATAAAATAAAATAAAATAAAATAAAATAAAATAAACTAAAACGAAATAAAATAAAATAATATAATATAAAATAAAATAAAATAAAATAAAATAAAATAAAATAAAATAAAATAAAATAAAATAAAATAAAATAAAATAAAAGAAAATAAAATAAAATAAACTAAAATAAAAAAAAAATAAAATAAAATAAAATAAAATAAAATAAAATAAAATAAAATAAAATAAAATAAAATAAAATAGAATAAAATAAAATAAAATAAAATAAAATAAAATAAAATAAAATAATATAATATAAAATAAAATAAAATAAAATAAAATAAAATAAAATAAAATAAACTAAAACGAAATAAAATAAAATAAAATAAAAAAAAATAAAGAAAAAAATAAAGAGAATAAAAAAAAAATCTGATGGGTTTAGTAGTTTCCTTCAATTTCTGGAGTGCTTCTGTTTAATTTTTACACGTGACCTGTCTAACTCAATACGCGCAGAACAATTCTCAAAATATTGGTTGGGTATGCACATTTACTCGTGTATTTGTTACAATGTATGCGTGAGTAACCATATCCTTCAGTGTCCTTGAGCCTAACACAAACATTTTTACATTAATTTGCCAAAGTCAACTTGCAATTTGCTGTGTAAATATGTATGTATTTGTTATGTAAGCACGTGAATACAGTGGGACAAACATAATGAAGTTGTAGTCAAATAATACAAAACATTTTCGAACTTTACTGAAACAGGAATCTCTCTGTTTCCTTCAGCATACTCAACGTGTGCGAAGCTTGCTTGTTCCCGGGCCCCGTTTCAGCTTTATAGCGTGGACACCATTGGTACATTGGGCGTAAGGTCGTTAGATCGAAAATTGATCTCAGAAGCCAGGTGTGCGAGTCGAGTCAAGAAATAATTCGTTGTCTAACTCAACCGCAGCTCTCAGGGTCACACATTACAGAGAATACATTCTTCCCTGGCCAAAGGTCTATTCTGAGGTTTTTTTTTACTTGAATATTAGTCCAAACTCCCCACAGTGCACACCCTAAATTACACTCGTGCACATTAACGTTTTTTGTTTTGTTTGCTACCTACTTACGTACTTAGGCGCTGCCTTCATCGACGCTACCTTCCCTCGAACTGCTACCACTACACGTTCGTGTCGGCTCGTCTGTGCTCACTTCCGTTTTGGCATCGATTTCAGCCTACTTACTAAGCACCATACGTCGTCTGCCGACCGTTTTTTCCTGGTCTTGTGTCGGCTTTTTGGCTGTTTTGCTTTTGGTTTGCCTTTCGTTCGTTTTGCTTGTTGGCTCGACTCACGCATATCCTGTCTGGCTCTTACTTCGTATCTACAGTTATGTGAACGTGCCAGACAGTGCCAGTGTGAGTATTGTTGCACGTGTACGCAATTGTTGAATGAAATAATTATTTAGATCCAACAAAACAGCAGTGCACTGCTGTAGCGCCTTAATGCCGTCGCCCATTCCTATCTTACTTGGTTGAAGGTTGTCTGACGTAAGCACTTTGCGACTTGAGTGGCAAAAATGTATGTTGTTGTGGAAGTATTTGAAATTGCTAAAGCTCAATTAGTGGTGATATAGTAGTAGCCATAGACGTAGCTATATAGAACAGCTGATCAAAGAAGTCTTTTTGGAAGCAATATAAAACATTTGTTGCCTCATAACGTAACGCCTTACTCATAACCATACCGTAGACAGACAATATATTATTGAACTTCTCACCGTAACCATAACCTAAATTTTTTTTTAGGTTAGGACATGATTATTGTGTTATTGATATGGAAATCTAGCTGCTGCTTTAGACCTCAGTTAATGTTGACCATAGAAAACAGCTGATCAAAATAAACATATGGAAATGAATATAATCGATTAAGGGTACCGTTTTTACGGTGGGTTAATCTTGTATATTTTTTACGTTTTACGAGCTATTTTTTTTTTTTTTTTTTGTTTGGGTGATTTATTAGTTGTGCAATTATTTAGACAATTTTTATATTTTCCCACTTTTCATGAAATTAGGATAATTTTTAGGTTATATGACCTTAAATATATTTAAGTCCACGACATGTTTATGACTACGGCTATGCATGTTTAATCGCTGCTTTAATTCAGCATTTTTATGCCGCGCTCTCTCTTTCTCCCTTTAGACTTCTTTCTGCTTTACCCACTACCCTTCTCTCTCTCTCTCAACTCTCGCATCTCTCTCTCTCTCTCTTTCTTTCCTCTTTTTATTTTTTTGCATTTTTTTTTTTGTTCTTTGGTCATTTTTCCATCTTTTTTTGGTTGTTGTAAAAATGTAATTTACAATTTGTGTGGGCGCATTGCCATTTGTTTTTGGGTAGGTCTGTTCGTTTGCCTAGGGTTGGAGGCGTTGCATGCGCTTTTAGGTATATGTCGGTTGCCTTTTTTTTATTATGCGGTCTTGGTTCTAATTTGCTTTTATTTTTATTACAAAAATAAAGACGCCAAAACAAAAGCAAAAAACATTTGTTAGGCACTTTTCGGTTGTTTTTCCAACCTTTTTGTAAAGTAAATTACTTTTGGTTATTATATTTCTTTTTTAATGTATTAAAGTGTATATTTTAAGGCAAAAATAATAGGAATCATCAGTAGCTAAATTGGCTTAGTTAAATGTTGTTATTTATTATACTCTTCCTCGGACTCGGTTAAGTTGTCTTACCTAGACTGGCGCGCTTTACTCGTTCAAAGTTATACGAAGGTGAAATACGAGTACGTTGTTAAATACCTTTCATTAATACAAATTTAAATTTTTTTTAAATATATTAGATAGGTGGCAACGCTGTAAAAATCGTCTAAGTGGCAACACTTAACTAGGGTATTTTGAAGTTTATTATTTTACTTCAGTTAAGAACCCATCCAAATATGTCGTTACCGCAATAAAAGCGGCTTTGTAGAAAAGAAAACAAAGAAAAAAGTATTAGGTGGCAACCCTAAATGGCAAACCTGCCCAAAAATATTTTTCTTGAAAAAAACTTTTCTTTTTAATCTTATGTTAGCAATTCTGCTGTAATTTTTTATTTTTATCAAATTGATAAAGTGTCAAGCTCATAAACACATTTTAAGTGGCAACACTGGCAATAGAGAGGTCATCTTTAGAAGGCATTTTATGCACAAAATTTTATAGAAATGTGTTCATTGGCTTCCTTGATAATAGATGGGTATCTCGCCGTGAACCATATAGTACTGAGATTCTTCATCGAAAAAATAGCGCCCGATCTGGCAATCCCCGACGATAAATTACAAACTTCGTCTAGCGCATGTGCGTTGGGCTTTGGGGTATACAGAGAAATATTTTCCATAAGATTGACCATAGATCCGACCATTCCGCTGGGTGAACAGGTCATATAAGAGGAATAGACAAAAACGAAAAGCTCCGGTTTCCGTATCGAGACTAGCCTGCAACCAAAAGAGCACCACAAACCAATCTCACTTTCGCAATCTCAAATTCTAATCAATCAACTTCGCATCCAAGTTAAAATCTCTTGACATTTCGATTGTGATTTGCAAATGAACTCATTGCGACGTCGAGCAGAATTTGAGCCACGAAAAAAAAAAATTCCAACAAAAAAAAAAACGTCCTCCACGTGCACTAAAAATGACAATGACCATGAGACTATTGAAGTGCACATTGCAGACTCGCACTAAAACAATGGATGCGCCACAGTCGTTATTTCAATTAAACTTTTCTGCATTTTCACTTTGTGTTCCATTAACTGAACTCGGTCGTGGCACTTGGAGAGCGCGAGCGAAAAGTCACTGCCATGGCCATTTGCACTCGGCCAACGCTAAACGAATTAAAATATGCGACGCCCATACAAAATGCTACTTCACTCTGGAATATTGGTCGTTACACAAACCGAATGGAATTGCAATGAAAAGTATTTAATGCGATTGATCAAATTGACATTTATCGACGAAGCATTGGGTGGCTGTGGAGAGTGTGGAGCACACACCCCGCTTAGTACGACGGAAGTTGACTGTGTCTGCAACTGCGGGTGGCCAACTAAACAAACATGCTTAGCGGTCGATCCATTCAAACATTTGCACTTCCCGTCGTCTGAATGGAGAAATCAGACTTGTTTGTTGACTTTTATGGCGAATTCATTTGCCGGAGTTGTAAATTTCAATGGAAAAACGATATTCTTTTGTGGATACTTGGAGAATAAAGCAGTTAAATGCACTGATGTAATGGTTATTGTTGCAAGTGTTGCAACTAGGGATGTATATTTATTGGACGAGATTTTCGGGATGCTATTTGACAGTACCGAGATTAATGGAGAATTTGGGGATTGCAACTTAAACTGAAAAAAAAGTTTTTAGTGCTGTCAGACAACCGAGTACGGGTTTGATTTCCAGTAATTTTTGATTATTTCTGACTGCTTCTGACTACTTCCAACTATCACGGGATCACAACAAATAGCAAAAAAAATCAAATAGCCGCTGACTTATAAATAGATCCCACATGAAAATCCCGTAAATTTTTGGGATTGAAAAAGAGTAACTAAGGGCCACTTTCATAAAAGCCGGTTAAGCCTAATCGGCGATTAATTTGACAGCTAACCATACAAAATACGTCAATTAAACTCTGGTTAGCGGTTACCGGCTTTTATGAAAGCGGCCCTTAAACTTTCAAGTAACCATTTTACCATCCCAAAAATTTCGGGATTGCAAGAAATAAATTACGGGATTTTTGTTATATCGGGATTTTCAAACATAGTTGAAAATATAAATGGATTGCTCCGCACTATAATCAGTACAGTTGTTGGTGTTGGTAGCTGTCTGCACGTTAGCTGATAAAGTCATGGAAATAAAAGTTGATGAATAGGACCGAGAAACGGTACCAACCAGGTTGAGAATTAAGCTCTGGACCATCCCGAATTCAAATATGGATATATACGCCTCTCACCATACCTATTTTGACGTTAGCCTCAGAATCATGCGCGGTAGCGAAAGAAGTTGTGATACCTCTTCGCTTGCTCGCGAAAATTTCCGCACAACATTTTTGGTCCTTCCCGGTATAGCAGGAAAGTACCGAACTTTCGGGATTTTTACCAGTGTAAAACTACCGCACTATTTTAAATTAAAGTTTTGTTCCAGAGAATTCCTACAAAAAATAATATTGGAAAATTAAATAGTTTATAAGGCACTGAAGCACTCTATAATTTTGATAACACTGGATGGATTGTTTAGAAATGTACTGAGCAAACCTAATAGACAGTTTAGATAGCACTGGGGTGACTGATTAGGCATGGCAGGAGTAACTGGAGAGCCAACCAGTTTGTAAAACACTGGATTGATACGACAGCATTGAGAAGGAAGTAGATACACAGTTTAGGAAGCGCTGGTTTGACTGATTTGGACTTAAAATCGTAACCGCAAAATCACACAGTTTAGATGGCACTACAGATGCTTAGAACTGTTTTATACAGAAGGGGTGATATATAGTTTAGAAATCACTGGAACAACTGACTAGGACTGACGGAAATAACTGTACACCCAAACAGTTTAGATAACACTGGATTGAATGCTAAGGAAATCTGTGAGTAAACAAGGAAATAAACAGTTTGGCTTCTACAAAATTTTTCATTAAAATTCAGCAATTTTTCCCTAAAAATTCTGTTTCACCCTAATATACATACATACAACTACTTTATAATTGTGCACCCAAAATTGCAGACAAAATCATAAATAAAAATGACTGTCGGATTTAATGTTTGGTCATCAGACAGTCTGTCTGAATAGTTTTCAGAGTCGACAAATGTTTGTTGTTGTCCAAGAAGAAAGCCACAAGCGAGGGACGTGCAACAAATTGAGGAAAAAATAAAATTAAAAAAAAAAGTGAATGAAAATGGAGTATAATTTTTGAAACTTTGCAATGATAAATGAGCTCCACATCAATATGTTGCAACAGAGTAACCAAACACATTCGTCTGCCGGTCGGTCCCACAATAAAGAGGGCCAACAAAAGGAAAATAAAACCGAAGCGAACACAAATGACATGCTTTGGGGTCAGCAAATAATGACAGATAAACAGGAAGGCAGTCAGACAATAAATGAATTTCGAATTGCAGCTGCAGCAAGTGCCTCAAGCTATGGTATTTATTTGCATGCAATCATGCAACATTGGAGCGTATCGAGAAAGTGAGCGAGGGTTTTGAGAGTAAAGACGGAATGTGGAAGTGAGAATGTCAAGAACGGTTCCAGACAAGTATTTTGAAGGAGCTGGGGATAGTCGCCTATGAAATAAGCAACAGAAGGAACGAGACTATAAGAGCAGTGAAAGTGGGAAATGGGAATCCTCTGTACTGCCTGGGAATATGAGATGGACTAACGATCAGCTAACCGCATCCAATGTGGGACCAGTTTAGTGTAAGAGATCGACCTCAAGCTGGCCAGAGATTTTTTTGTACGCCCTAATCTTTATCGACGCATATATATTTTGGACATGTGATTGGGCATATAATGGGATGATTGGGTGTCTCGACTGGTTGCAGACAAAGTACAATAAGTGACATACATTTCATGACTTAAGCTATTAACTTTTGATACTTTTGCAGCTGAAAAAAGCCACTTAAAATGGGCTTAAAATATGGACTGTGAACCACCAATGATGACTCCATGTAGCCCAAAGCGCCGGCAAAAGCTCTTTGGAAGCTTCTTATGTTGAGTGCTTTCACTAACCCAGTCCTTGCAAGTACTCCAAGTCGGATGAATCGATTTTTTTTAAAATAATAGATTTTTAACTAGGTATAAATCGATTTTTTATAAAAAAAAATGCCTAATCGATAATTTTAAAAAAATATTATGAATGAGTAATTCGAGTGAAAATCATTAAAAATCGTTTTCATTTCAGATTTGTAGCTTTTCTAATCGATGTATGTAAAATCGATATTTACTCTGAATAAAATCGAGCCAAAAAATCGATAGCTAAAAAATAGTCGATAGAATTAAAAATCGATTATTTATTCCAAACTCTAATTAGTATCCAAAATAGCAGCAGACAGCGTAGTAAAGAGACTAAAGTGAGCTTTTGAAAGGAATAGTTTCACCCAAAAACAATTCGACCTCTTAGAAGTTTTTAAAAACTCGTTTCCTTTTATCTCCCATAAAGTACAGCAAACTAAGTCAGTCCGCTCATTAAGAACAAATCACATTAAAACGCCTTCAATGAGCGCAGTAGCTCTGCTAATAACTTGAAAGCATACTCAACGCTATTTGTGGGCCGTAAAGACGAAGCAAACAGACGGCGCGTGCGTCCCAGTTGAATCATCTTCTACGCTGCTTGTTTGTCTGGCCTATCATAACTGATTTTTTTTTTAATTTTTTTTTAATGAATTTTGTTGTCTCGCCGCACAACACAGTGCCATGTTCAAAGCGCTTGATTGTTTAACTGTTTGTCAAGCACTTCCTTCACTCTCTTCTAACAACAATTCGCCATTTACCAACAACAGTTGACTTGACTTTATTTTCATGCCCAACATGCATTGTGTATTTGTTGTACGAGTATTTGATTGTAAGTATTCTACATTGCATTATAGTAGGTATTTGTTGTTGTTGTAAGGAAAAAACAAAACTCAGCCTGTCATTTATCTTAATTTTTTTTTTTGTTTTTCTCCTTTTTGCTTCCACACTTCTTTCATATCATTGTTTGCTGCTCTAACCCCATTCACCCGTTTACCTGTCTGCTCTCGTGTCGTTTACCGGTCGGTTGATTCACTACTCGGTCGTGGTCGACAGACGTTAGGCAGTGATTTCATTACCAGACTTTTGGCAAATATTAACAATTATTAATTAACGCCTTGCGACTTCAATGTCTGTCGGGTATTTTATACATACATATTTACCAAGTACTTATCACTGGCATTGTAGCGTAGACTCCCTTAAAGCAGAGAACGTAATCATTCTGAATTCTATTTAATCAGAGTTTTAATGTTTGTATTTGGTATTTTTTGTACGTTTGTGCGTTCATCACTCAAAAACTGCTGCGTAGAATTGAATGCTTTTTTCATCCAAATATTTTCAGATAACTAACTAACTTTCTAAGAATACAGTTGTGGCTAAAAAAATAGGTTCTAACATTTTATGCATATTTTGAAATTGGAATAAGTGGACGCCTAAAATTTCTTTTATTTTCATTTCATTTTATCTAATTTAATTTTATTTATTATTTTATTTCAAGCGAATTCATCAAAATCAGTCTAACCGTCTAGAAGATGTAGTAAGATGGATAAATAGTAAAATATTTGCAACAATAAAAGTTACCAGCAACACAGACAAAGTTATCTAAAGGTCACACGAAAAAAAAACAAAAAACGTGAAAATCAAGAAACTTATCACCCATGGCGTTGGCGGCTAACTTCAACATTCATAGCGCTCACCGTTTGTCGGCTGTCAACCGACACATTGACAACTATAAACTGACATTTCACGACTGATTACTATTGCAATAAATTCAGTTCAACTTTCATGACAACTGATAAATCGTCAAGTGTCAATTCACTTGAGCCTTTGATGAACTGCGAAAAATTGTAAAAAAAAAAATAAAACTAAAATCGGCAGCTAGACCAGACGACTAGCACACCTTGAGGCCATTTGTAGCTTGCACGCTGATGTTGTATTGAAGGGCGAATTAAAGTGGGAGTGAATAAAAGGAAAAAAGGAAGGAAATAGCAAAACATTGTCACCGTGAAATATTATTTTTTATAGCTCGTCACGCCAAAATGCCGCCAGCAGCAATTTATCGATTGGAAGCTTGGAAAGTTTCTATTGAGTTTTATTAAATATACATCCATATATCCGATTTAATATCTCTACGTATAAGAAAATTCTAACAGATTGACTTGACCTAGCCCTTAGCTTCTCAAAGACTTTTGGGTGGAATTGTCCAGGGACCCTCTTTACGATTCCCAAAACAAATATGATGAGTGACTTACGCAATACTATCTTCATTCGTCGAGTGAGAGCTATACCTCTCAATTCTCTAAAGTGAAAAAGAAACCATTGTTCCAGTTGCACTTTGTAAAGACGTCAGTCGTCGCCGCTTAATTTAAATTCTTAGAGAATTTCATTCAACAAATTAAATGTCGATTGCGTATTGAATTTTTACACGCACACACATACATACTTTTGTACAAACACTTACATATATGCTCGATTTGTAGAAGACAGACTATCAACCAGACAGACGATAACATCAACAACAACAAAAAAACAATAACACGGTGCACAAGCTCAATCAGCTATAATGATAACAGCGTTTATAAAGTGTATGTATGTATGTAAGTCTACTGCGACATGTAGGCAAGTATAATGTGTTAGAGATGGCAAAATGATTGGTGACAGTCGAAAAATATCGATATGTTACGTAATTTGTAATGTAGTTTATTAATTGTAAATACTTTTATATTAAAACTAGCAAAATAATTTTCGATAACATCGATATTTTTTTATTTATTATCGATATTTTTTATTTATTATCGATATTTTTTATATGTTATCGATATTTTCTGGTCTTGTTTAAAGCAACTGTAAATCGGTATCAATTTAAATTTTTATAAGCAGCTGAAATATAAAAAAATTGCGAAACCCACGCAATATAATTTCCGATAACATCGGTATTTTTCATGTTAAAATTATAATTTTAGCTTCTTATCAATATTTTTTCATTGCTGATGCCATCATTGATGAGAATTGATAATTCCTTATACATTTATAAGTAATTAAAAATACAGGAGCAGGAAAGAAAAGCAATATAATACTCGATAAGAGCGATATTTTTTTATTTGTTATCGATATTTTTTTGCTATCGATAGCATTGCTGTTTCTAATTTTTAATCGATAATTTCTATTGTTGATATAACCAATTGACTGAAATTTGCCACTGCTGGAAACTATCGATAACATCGATATTTTTTATTGTAAATTACAGCAACTGTAAACATGACATGGAAATTTAATCAAAAAACAATGTTTACTATATTTATTCATCTTAAATCTAAATTTGATGAAAATAGCGATATCAACGATAGTTTTTCTTTATTGGTAGCATGACAATCGATAGTTTTCCAGCTTTATATATATGTATATGTATATGCAGATAATTTTTAAATGATAGTGCACGTGTCCTATTCATGGCATTTTTTTAAGTACTCATACACACACACACATACATACATACTCGTAAATGGGAGCTACGATATTTGTCATTTTTTTAGTGGCGTATGTTGACTCGACATAAATTGTTTGAAGTCTAGACAAAGTCATAATTTTAGATATGGCAAATAATCGTTTAAAATAGTTCGTTTATAGCATGGCAGGTATTGAGATGGAAAAGCAGTGAACTTTGTACACCCATCAGTCATTATTGCTCATACGCCATATCCGAAGTCTACAAGAAATTGGTTGATTTTAATATATTTATGATCCGGTGAATTTCTTAATCTACCGATTGATAAAACCGAAAAGAACTTACTTGCCTAGTACCAGCTTGTGGGATACTTCCAGAAAGATTTAATCGAGAAAGATATTGTAAGGAACCTGAGGGAAGCAAGAATTAGTGGGTCCAAAATAATAAGGATTGCGAGAGAAATTAGAAATTACAGGGAAAAGTCAAAGTAAAGAAACTTAGGTCGAGCGAAAAGTACCCTTCAAGTTCAATTGAAGAAAACCGATAGTAATGGATTGTATGTAAAAAGAAAATTGGAATGAATCGAAATTGAATATATACGACTCCAATTAATAAAGAATCGCGGAAAATCTATAGAAATTATTGAAATTTAATTTTCTGTTGATGAGCAAAAATAATCGATAAAAAAGTTCAGTTTTCTATTGATGACTAAAAATAATCGATAAAAAAATTTTGTACAAAAAGTTCAAAAGAACAATCTGAAGTTTTATTTTCTATTGATGGGCAAAAATAATCGATACAAAAATTCAGAGAAATGAGTAAAAAAAAATTTTCAACTGATGGTCAAAAATAATCGATTACAAAAAGTTCAGAAAAATGTGTAATATTTAATTTTCTATTGATGAGAAAAAATAATCGATATTTCGATAACTCGACCGGTTTTAGAGTTGTCGACCTATTAAAGCATATGTGAAACAGGGTGATTCCAAAATGTCAAAAAACCATATGGGTATCAAATGAAAGGTGGTAATGAGCACTGCAATAAACTATGTGATAAAGCGCGTTATCTCAACTGGTTTCGGAGATATAGTTTTTGCTTTCTATTTTTTTTTGTTATTTTCTATCCCCAAACCCAAGCCATTTCTCAAAATGCGCATTAAAAAATTTAAAAGCTTTTAGAAAAGATAAAATAAAAACAAATTTATTTAGCAAATAAGTCGGTTGCATGATTTCGCAAAATTTCTTAAAACAAACGTCCACAAAAAAATTTGTTGTTTGTCTACTGGCTTTCATGCATTTAAGCTCAGAGTCTCGCCAAAACAAACAAAAAATTATTCAGAACAGCCAAAAAAATTAAACACAGCAGCCAACAGCCAGCGGCGATCGCGATAAAATTGTGCAAACACGCTGCGCTCATGTTTGTTTTGCTCATTTTTTGTTCTTTTTTTCGACGCTTTCGCGGACCCCAAAAGGCCAACAGGGCAATTCTTAAAATTGCATTCAACTGTTTTCTTAAATGCGAAATGTTTACAGCATTGGAGTAACGAGGCAAACAAATTTAAAAAAGCAAAAAAAAAAAAAAAAAAACAACCTACAAACAAAGACTACGTGAGCAAAGAAGGCAATGTTTTTTACCCCACGATCGTTGAGCAAGCACGTGTTTGCATGTGTGTGTGTGTGGACTTGCACGAATTTCGTAGGTTAAACTTTTTCGTTGGCCCTCGAACTATAGGCGTTGTTGTTGTTGTTGTCTGTCTGGATCGCTGAGTGCATTAATCGCGTCGCGTCATCTGGCTCTCAACAAAAAGGCATTGCACTCGTCGTATTGCAATACGAACGTCACCAACGCCAAAGTATGCGCGACCGATCAAGCAAAGATCACAGCGCATTGACCCCAACAATCTGTCAGTGCTATGATGCCTTTGTGAGGTTGTTAGTTATCATTTGCAGCCTCTTTTTTATTTTCTCATAAAAAACTTGATTGCTTTACGAATTTTTTTTTTTTGTTTTTGGCATAGCAATTTGGCGTGTCTATCTCGTGAGTGAAGTGGTGGATTTGGGCTACATTTGGTTGAACAAAATGCACTTTATGGTAGCTGAGGTGAGCTGTAGCGGAGTAAAGTCGCGAAGGAGGAAAGTATTAAATGAAATTTCACGATTTGTCCTCCCATAAATTCAGCTTCACAAGACAAAATGCACTAAAATGTCAATGAACTCAGCCAGAAGCTTTTGAGCATGAGAGAACTTGAGCGTTTGTATCGAAGCTCATCACCCTCTAAAGTCTTATACAGTATCAATCGATCGGTACTACAGTGCACTCGCGAAAACTCGAACACACGATAACTCGAACATTCGGAAACTTGAACATTTTTTTTCTCCATTGACTACTTTAAAACTCGAACAAAATGTAGCTACTCTAAAACTCGAATAATTATTTTCTTTTTTTCATGGAAAAACATGTTAGAAACTGTCGTTTTGCATGTGCTGTAACGGCCGATATTCAAATTTTTGTCGTTATGCGAGTCTTTTGTTTCATTCTAAGGCGCCGCACTGGCTAGGTTTCGTGCTAATTACGGAACTTTTCTTTTAAGTTGATTGATATTTGTCAGTGATACACGGGATTTTGCGCGGTTAGGATAAAATTTATTTGCGTGTTATAATGGGACGAAAACTAAATGTTTTAAGTTTAGCAAAAAAGGCTGTATTGAATGCGGTAGAAAATAAGAAACATCAAACCAAAATCAATGCTTTTTTTTCTAACACATAATTTGTAAACAACATTCATATTTGCTAGCATTTTTTATTATATAAACTGGCAATGAACTACAAAACATCAAACCAGGGAATCTCTTTGATTAATAATACCATAAAATTGGACAGGGTATAAAAACTGTTCAAAAGAATACATATATCGATTAAAAATACATAACGTTCGAAAACTCGAACATTTCGATAACTCGGACAGGGCTGGTTTTCATTAGTTCGAGTTTTCGCGAGTGCACTGTATTTTAAAATAGTCCCGAAAAGATCCCAGAAATGGTCCAAAAAAGACTTT
This sequence comes from Sphenella marginata, assembly GCA_951509765.1. NCBI lineage: Eukaryota > Metazoa > Arthropoda > Insecta > Diptera > Tephritidae > Sphenella > Sphenella marginata. Next base: position 7,182,018 of record OX608082.1, read on the forward strand.
CAAAAATTCGAAACTATCCCGAAAATATCACAACAATCCCAAATTAAGTGCGAAAAAGACCCAATGGTCCTGAAAAGACTCTTGAAATGATCCTGAATTGAATTCGAAATTATGCCGAAAAAGTTAAACAACAATTCGAAACTATTCCGAAAATACCAGAACAATCTCAAATTAATCCCGAAAAAAATATAATGGTTTCGAAATGAATCTGAAATTATGCTGAAGCAGTTTCAATAACAGTTCTAAATTATCCCGAAAAAGGCACAATTCCAAATTAATCCCGAAAAATATATAATGGTCCCGAAAACATTTCGAAATGTTCCCGAATTGATTCCAAAATTATGCCGTAGAAGTTTCAACAACAATTCGAAATTATCTCGAAAATATCAAAACAATAACAAATTGATCCCGAAAAATAATATGGGCCCCAAAACATTCTCGAAATTATCCTGAATTGATTACAAATTATTTATGTCGAAACAGTCCCAACAACACTTCGAAATTTTCTTGAAAATATCGCAATAATCGCAAACTGAACCCTAAACCCGGAAATGGTTCCGAAAACACACCCAAAATTGAATAAAGGCACCGAAAAATGATGCCGAAAAGAAATATAAGAGCTATCCTGAAAAAATGAAGTTTCCAAAATTTCGGAATATTTCAATTTGAATTTAATTCGTCACTCAAATTTCTCATAGCTGGCGACATACATACATACATATGTACATATATTGGCGCGTCGAAAATGTTTGCGCTAATTTTTAACGTTCACTAATTGTTAATTAGCAAAGCGATTGTAAATCTTTAACGACGGCATCGACGAAGTTGCATCATCCTTTCTCCATAGTGCAAGGTGAGGTACATGAATACGCAGAATTTTTTTTTTTTTATTTTACAACAAAAAATATTTAAAAAATTACATGACGTTTATATGTATGAAAAATGGGTGCCAATGATGAGAACCCTCTAGGAAAAATCTCAACAGCTGATTTCAACATGACTATGGCAACAGCTGTTCATTTGACAGATTCACTAGAAGACCTCAAAAAAAACTTGTTTTTTATGACTCAAAACTTGTCACTTACACACTTACAGCCCCTGATTCTGACGTAAACAAGAATTGCAATAACAATAAAAATATTAAAAACCAAACATAAAAGTGACAGAATTTGAAATTTTATTGGCTTCCTGTGTGCGCTCATAAATTTGTCTACGCACGCCATAAAGTACTCAAACCATGCACTTAAATTGAGTAGCACCCGCGCACGTCTCACTGCATCAGCGTCACTGCGGCAGGCATTCTGTGTTGTCTCAGCGGATGATGGGGTGAAACGTGACGCGCTTTTGATTGTAAAAATGTTTTTATTGCGCCTTCAAGTGACTGCAACGCAAAATATTTCCCAGACAATTTTTTTTTAGAGCTACTTAATCATTATCATTTATCGCGTCTGCTTGTTGTAATTAATTTGTCATTTTGTTTTATTTAATTACTAAATGCCAACACAGTTTTATATACATAGCTTTGGGTCATAACCATACTCGTTGTTGTTGTTGTTGCTGTTGTTGTTGTGCATACAATAAATTGTAAAGAAAATATTCGAGCGCGAGGCGCCAGTTAAACAAAGCTGCTGGTCGTGTTGAATATAAAATTTCTCCACTCTCATATCTGTACCTGGGCATGATTGGGCTGTGTGTTTTCACCTGGAATTGGTTATGTTAACGCAATACCCCCTCACCTCTATGGAGCTTGTGTGGTTTGTTAAGTAAAAAGTTTTCTTCTAAGGATTATTAACCAAAGGATTTTTCAAGTGAAACCAAAGCGTTAGCACTGCAATACATCAACGCATTAAAAATTGCGCCATCATCCACGCCTACTACTTTATAATGGAAATGTTTACAGTTTCCTACGCATACCCGTCTTAAGCGTCTATAGGTATTCTTCACACCTACACAATATAGAATCCGTCTAATACCAAACTGACCATTTCAAATCCCACAAACAACAACAAAATTATAAATAGAAAATAGCTAAATGAAATGCTAAATCATGTCTATATCGACACCACAACGCTAATAACAACAACTAACAAATTTATGTAATAGTAGTGTGAAACAACAACAAAGCGTATTAAATAAATTTGCGCTGTCTAGACGACACGACATGTTTTGAAGGTGTTTTCGCATGTTAATCTTGTCTAAATGCCTGTCGCATTGATTACGCAGCAGCGAATGAGTACGAGCGGGTTTCACTTAAACACGAATGTGTCAAACGAATGATTCATATGCTTGTGTGTATGTGAGGGTGAATAGCTGCATGCGCTGTAGTGAAAATCACTAACGTGTGTGTGCTTTGGTTCCTAAGTGCTACTATTAGAACTGGTTCAAATAAAATGCAAAGCAATGGCTTTTAGAATTTTTGTGTGTTTGTCTGTATATTTGTACGCGCATCACTCCAAAACAGACAAATAGAATTGAATGCAACTTTCACCGTTGTATTACCAGATATCTAGCCTAAAGTTTACGATATAGTTTATTTTGATAACTCAACCGATTTCGGAGTTATAGACTAATATAGATATTCATCAGAGTGACCTAAAGTTTGTTAATACAATATGGGTATCCAACAAGAGGTGCTAATGAGTATTGCAAAAAGCCGTGTGAGTAAGTGCTATATCTCAACTGGTTTCAGAGATGTGCTGTTTGAAGTCGGGATTAGTCCATCAAAAAGTTCTGAGACGCAGAAAATGTGGCTGGGTTTTAAAGTATGTGAATATAATTCGAATTATCATTTGGAAAATGGAAAAAGGTCTATTAAAACCAACTATGGGCGCTTCACTACTCTAGTTGCGAACTAGTTTCTTAGTCAGTTTCTGCTTCTCTGCTTGACAGATAAACAATTTGAGGAAATAAAAAAAAGTTTCCTAGCTTAAAAAAATTCCAAAAACATTTAACAAAGTGAACAATTTCAATTAATGAAATTTGCAAAATGTTGCTAAAGTTTATCCATTCCTTATGTAGCATATATGACTGATGCTTCACAAACATACATACATGCAAGCTCATATGCTGGGTAACGCCGCATTACATGGCGCATTTTGTGCTGATAACAACGCAGCTTCTTTCTAACAAGAGGTGGCATTTTTCACCGATGCTAACACAACTTGACCAGTTAGTACAATGGCTCTTAGAAAAAAAAAAATTATTAATATTTTTTTTTTAATCTCACGCCTTTAATTGGTAATATCACATCTAAAGTGACCATTTCCGAGATTGGCGCTTGCATAATTTTAAGGGGGGTGCCACACATTAGTCAAAGCTCCACCCTCTCTCATTTGTACTAAATATTAATTTCACGAAACTAGCAGCCAGTTCAATGCGCTAGCACTGCAATGCAGCAACGCATGCGAAATTGTGCCATCATCCACGCCTACTATTTCATAGTGGAAATGTCTAGAGTTTCCTTTGAAAGCATTAAGCTTCTAACATATTGAGACATTACAAATTTACATGACCATGTATGTAGGTATGTATGTATGTTTAAATGTTGGTAAAGACATAAGCATTAACACCAAAATTATCACGCATAACTGCATTTACATAAGAACACTCACACAAGTTTTGAATGCAGCCAAAAAGTTTTTCCGCCAAATTGTCTAGACAGCAAATCCACAAGCTCGAAGTTCCTAAATTCCATAAGAAGTTTTGGTAGCAACAATTTGTAACGTCAAAAAGCTGTGAAAGTTATGCGCTCGATGATGAAAATTCGGCACAAAAATTTATTTCGCAAGAGCGCTCAGCAACAATAAAATGCAACAACAAATATTCATATTTGATAGTTGAATAAATCTTCAATGCAAGTCGTCACTTAAAATTTTAGCAGGGGAATGGGAGGAAAATAAAAGTTCTCAATGGTTTCCATGGAAATGGAATTTTACAATTTTGGAATGAGAATTGACTAAGAAAGGATACTAGTGACGTTGTGAAACCAAATAGTAAGAGCTCAAAGATATTTCGAGCAGCAGAAGTGAACTCATCTGTCTTGATGTATTTCTTGGAGCTGAAGAGTTCTCCGGAAGATTTATAATGTATCGAATACGTGAACGGAGTTGGACTTCTTCTTCTTCTTGAGCTCACAGTCCAGCAGGACGTGTATCTGATACGCTTCTGCTACTACTAGCAACTTCGAGACCAGCACGGCTTAACTAGTTCGGTGGACCTCTACGAGCTTTCAAAGACGGGTTTTAAAAGAGCTTTACAGTAGTGCGGATTCTATGAGTAAACAGGGAGCCAAAGGAACTACGTACCGAGCAGTGTTGAACAGGAAGCTTTAACTTAAACATTTAGTAGCTGGAACGTAGCTACGACTAATTTTGTGACTTTAAAGTTATTTGTTAATACTAAAGGACACATAGTAGACATACAATTTTTATGTTTCCGCAACGAAAATGGTTAATAAGCAGAAAGTCATGAAGGCGTTTCTATATACTACCCGGCCTTGTAACCATGGTCCCACAATGAAGTAATGGCGACTATTCTACGACTTCAAAAATACTTTGTCGAGATACGAGTCGGGAGTTTTTTACTACTCGATGGCCACATAACTTTGAAGTACCCGAATTTGGTAGTCGTTATACCTCCGCCACCAAAGATTATTTAAACAAAGTTATTTCTACTCAAAAGTGGCAATTTTAGTAACCGCTACGTAATATTTACTCGCTGAAGTTTGCCAACTGCATACTCCTCAGCTCGATGCGACTTGGAATATAAACGCATCATTTGATTGTTTCTTAATAAAATTAATTGTGCTCAGTGACATCATCTTATCGATTAACACGCCTCATTGAGTATTTAGGTCACACATACATGCGAAAATGCAAAGTTCCAGGATAACTCACAAACATTATTAAAAGTTCTTATAAAAACTGAGATATCAAATTAGGCCAGCAGAATACACTTAACAATTTTTAAATTCTTTTTCCTCTCCTCTCCTCTCTTTGTGCACCCATTTTCGTTAGCTTGTTTTTTTGTGGTGCACTGCTGTTTACCCAACCTAAGCTGTGGCCTTGCAAAAATTAAAGTCCATAGAAAAAGCATTGATTTAAACGAGACCACAACGCTTGAATCATACCGGCGCGCTCAACCCAGTTTCAGAGGTGCGAACGCAATTAGGCGCTGCGATGGTGTGATTGTTAACGCCAAGGCAAGCTTTAGCACGTCACAAACGCGTTCAACCAAAATGCCGCATTTGAGTGTGTGTGTGTGTGTGAGTGTGTAGGGGTATGTGTGCAAAAAGTAATCACAGTACCAACAAATGCAACAACAACTATAGCCAGTCATATGTCCTTGAAGCACACAGCACACTCAGCCTTAAAGCGCTCTACTGCTCTACTTTCCAGGCCGCCTCAACTGTTTGGCGCTGGTCTGTTGGTAGCAGAACCTTGATTTTGCAGCGAGAAACAAACGTTTGCGTGTTTTATTATTTTTATTGTTGTTTTTTTTTTTAATTTTTTTATTTTTTTTTTTTGTTGTTTTATCAAGTTTTTTTTCTCTTCTTTTTCTTATATTTTGCGCAACGCAAATTTGATTTATTTTTATTCATTGAAGCGTCTCATTTTATTTTATTTTTTGTTCTAAACATATTGAAGTGTATCGAAGTAGCTTAAATATCTCTGTCGTTCGGCACGTGCAGACATACATATGGACACCCATTTGCGCGCATATCAAACAAATTTGTAGGTCATTAGGGAATCAAAATCATGTGAGAGTACGTGCGATATTCATTGTTAATGGCAAATGCGGCTCAAATTTGTTAATGCTTGCCTTGCGTGGCAAACTTTTTTGCTTCTGAGTTTTTTTTTTTTTTTTTTTTTTTTTTTTTTTGTTGGCGCTGCTCACGCTAGTCCTTGCTTCTACGTAGCGCCAGCTGGTTTCAATCATTTATTGATACGCTGACTTACTCACTTTGTGTGTTACAAATTACTTTATTGTCCTTGCAATTATTTTGAAATGTTTGCTTCACTTTTATAGAGTGATTTTAGGCGTCTAAAATGGAGATTTATTTCATCATTTTTTTAACGAGCAATTTAAATAAACTGCTTCATAAGTGATTTTGCACTCAATTGAGCAGATTTGAAAAAAAATAAAAATAAAGATCAAGTAAGGAAAGGCTGTGCAAAGCAGTTAATTTAAATATACAAAGTCCAAACCACATTTATCGAAATTATCTATTATATGGGAGCTACATACATCTGTGTTGTGTTAGTCCGATCTGGCTGATTTTCACTACACGCCTTTTCGCAACCATTTCGGGATGATTTTCAAACATTTTCAGCACGATTTAAAACTCATATAATTACTGTTTTTGGGATCACCAGGTAACATCTTTCACCATCACCACTACTAGATATTTTTCCGAAAACAATCCCAAAATAATTTTGTAATGATCTCAAAAATTCCTAAAAACGGTACCCAAATTATGCTGAAAGAGGTGGGAAAACAATCGAAGCGGTTAATTTTTGAAATTATTGTTGTATTTTCGTTTAATTGCTGTTTTTTCATTATTTATTTCCTACGTGTATCCTTCTACTTTTATTATTTCTTGTCTTTTAACGGTCTATACATTTTCAAAGTATTTTTTTTATTGATGTTTCTTTTGTAATTTTTTTTGCTTCGTTGTTATTTCTATTATTCTTATTTTTTTGTTATTCTTCTTTACTTTTCCTTTATGCTGGTGATTGTGTAGTTTTCGTTGTTCTTTTTGCAGTTTGCATTCGTCATTTTTTTCTACTTTGTAAAGCTTTTTTTATTGTTTTACTAGTTTTACTTTCATTTTTGTTGTTTCAAAAATTTGTTGATGGGATTTTTGTTTATACTCTTTGTATTATTTGTTTTTTGCTGTTATTGTTTTTTTTTTGTTTTTTCTCTTATTAATATTTTTTTTTGTGGTTTGTTCATTGTTTTGTTTTTGTTTTTTTTTCTCTTGTTAATATTTTTGTTTTTGCTTTTTTTTGTGTGTCTAGTAAATGATCTGTCTGTTTTTTCGTTGCTGTTTTTGTTATTGTTTTCATTCTTGTTTACTTTTTTGTTCTAGTTTCTCAAGTGGCTATGCCTTGACGTCATTTCGCCGCACTTATTCCGGTTGTTGTTCTTTTTGTTTTTCTAGAAAATGTAGAAAAAGTAGTCCATTGACCATTATGCTTGGAAATTATCGATGTATAGAAGAGTTCTTTCAATACAAATATTGTGTTGAAGCATTTTGGAATCAATACCTTTCTCTCAAACCAGTACCAGAGATAGCAAATTATTGAAGATGGTCTAGTCGATAGGAAAACATATCAATAGTATCCACCTCTACTACCTACTTCCAATATTATTCTTGCTGCGAAGGATTCTTCCTCATTCAACCCAGTATCTTAGTTTAATTCCAAATTGTGTCATTCTTCACTAGTTTTATGCCCAGTAAAGGAATCTGTTGAAGCATGACGGTCATGAGGAATCATGGGCGGACTATAAGGCGAAACTTAGCTTGTATAAGAAAGCTATTCGTAAGGAAAAGCGATCATCTTGGGAAGATTTCTGCAGCCAGATTGAAACCACATCTGCCGCCTCCCGTTTAAGGAAGGTGTTATCGAAATCCCCAACTCAGTTAAGCTATGTCCAAAAGCCTGATGGGTCTTGGACGGAGACATGCACAGAGACCATAAACTTGCTTATGGATACACATTTTCCGACATGCGAAGGCGCGTCTCAAAATTTAGCTATCGGAGGGCTACCCTCTGATAAGCTTTTGAAAGAAATCGTAGATGATCGAAAGCTAGACTGGGCCTTATCTACCTTTAAACCCTTTAAGTCACCGGGCCCAGATGGAATATTCCCGGCTCAGCTTCATCACACTGCCTCACTCATTAAACCCTGGTTAAAGATGATGTTTTTAAGTTGTCTGAGGCTCAAATACGTACCGGAATCGTGGAGGGAAGTCAGCGTGGTCTTTATTCCCAAAGCAGGGAAGCCCTCTCACACAAAACCAAAGGACTACAGGCCAATAAGTCTGTCTTCTTTCCTGCTTAAAACGTTTGAAAGACTACTGGAGGACTATATCCGGAGGCTGATTGACCCATCGTCTCTATCGCATGCCCAGCATGCCTATACAAAAGGCAGGTCAACCGACACTGCCTTGCACTCGCTGGTGTCAGTCATTGAAAGGTCGCTTGACCTCAGAGAGTACACTCTGGTGACTTTCCTTGACATAGCGGGCGCCTTCAACAACGTCGTTCCAACTGCAATCACCTCAGCCCTAATGGACCTACGGGTGGACGCGTGCGTTGTGGAACTTATCTACAATCTGCTTACGGATAGGCGGATAAAAACTGAGCTAGGCGGGAGCGAAGTCCACAGACTCGCAAACCGAGGCACCCCGCAGGGTGGCGTTCTCTCTCCACTTTTGTGGCTGGTTACTGTAAACCAACTTTTACGTCTCATGGAATCAGAAGGCCATCAATTGATCGCGTATGCTGATGACATCTGCGTCATTGTAAGGGGAAAATTCCCGCAAACCCTCTGTAATTTAATGGAAGGGGCACTATCCACAATATCATCCTGGGCCAAGAGCTCTGGCCTGGAAGTGAACCCTGATAAAACCGAGTTAGTTCTCTTTTCGAGGAGATACAAGATACCAAACATAATACCACCAAGAATCGGGGATACGTCTCTAGTTCTGAGTGATAAGGTCAAGTACCTGGGGGTTATTCTAGATAGAAAACTGCTCTGGAATGACAACATAATGGATCGATCCAGAAAGGCAGCTGCGGCGCTTTTCTCCTGCAAGAGGGCAATTGGTGCCTCCTGGGGGTTCTCCCCTAAGGTGGTTCACTGGGTCTTTACGGCCATTGTACGCCCAATTCTCCTATATGGCGTTTTGGTCTGGTGGCCTGCACTGGCCAAAAGCACCTATCTTAAAATGCTGCAAAAAGTGCAAAGAAGCTCGGAGCTATGTATAACAGGGGCTCTCTGTTCTACTCCCACCGAAGCACTTAACACAATACTCTACCTACCACCCCTTGACCTTGTGGCGAGGGAGGTTTCTGTTATCTCGGCTCTACGTATACGGGAAACGGGTATCTGGTCAAATGGAACTTGTGGGCATGCCACCATCCTGGGTGCATGCGCCCCTGTCCCAATACCAACTTTCACTGATTACTGCACATCAAGGAATGTATTCCTTAAGAACTACACAGTGTTAATACCAACGCGACAAGACTGGGATAGTAGGCAGCATCTTGTCTCGAACGCTGTAAACATTTTTACCGATGGCTCTAAGCTTGACGGGAAGGTTGGAGCGGGCATCTTCTCACCGGATCTGGGTCTAGAGGTCTCTTTCCGCCTTCCGGATCACTGCAGTGTATACCAGGCGGAAATGCTGGCAATACACAGAGCCGTAAGCCATCTGGCTACTGTACCCAGTGATGGCAAACGGGTCTTCATTTTCTCAGACAGCCAGGCCGCACTTAAGGCCCTGGGCTCATTCGTCGACAATTCAAAGTCGCTCACTGAATGCCGCAGATCTCTTAACGAGATGGCTCAGCACTTCAGTATCAACCTTATATGGGTACCTGGTCACAGGGATATTGAGGGTAACTGCAGAGCGGACGAGCTGGCCAGAAGAGGTACCACCGACCACATCCTTTCCGGAAATGACTCGGTAGGTATACCTATGGCCTCCTTCAAGCTCCGTGTGAGCACGAGCACTATAAGATCTGCAAACGAGAAATGGTCGGCAATCTCAACTTGCGAGACATCCAGGCTAACCTGGCCCTCATATGATAGAGGGCGCACTAAGGAGCTTCTTACCCTAAACAAACCTACGGTAGCATCACTTATAAGGGTTCTAACGGGGCACTGCCTAATTGGCACTCACGGTATTAGATTGGGAGCGACAACCTTCGACTACTGTCGCAGTTGTAGATGTATCGAGGAGGAGGAGAGTGTCCAGCACCTCCTGTGCCAGTGTCCAGCACTTGGCAGGCGGCGGTTAGCCTTTCTAGGGCAACCATTTCTAGTAGACCTCTCTGAAGTCTCTAGATGTGAGGTCAAGGCTCTAGCTAAATTCATTGTCTCCACGAAGTGGTTCGATCATCATATATAGGCGAGGAAGGGACTCTCTTGTTTTCGAGTCCGTATAGGGTATCGCAACGGGCCCACTGGTGGCCTAAGTGTCGGGCCGTAACCTTGTGTTTCGGTCTAACCCTCGCAACCTAACCTAACCTAAAGGAATCTGCTGGGTCTAAAGAACGCTTCGACGTCTGTATCAAAGTCTAGACGTACATATCTATATGTATGTATTTTTGTAGTTCTCCAACAACGCTACATACATATATTTATTCATTGACGCGTTGAAATACGTACAAAGGTATTCATGAAAAAAATATCAAACACGAAAAAATATTTTGCCGGCATTCTTCTTTCACCCCACAACATAACCAAACTTATTTATAAGCCAAACCAATATTTGCTAAATTTTTTATTTTTTTTTTTGGTTGCGCTTCTTTCAAAATATTTTTAATTTCTGTTGAATTTTTTTTTTGTTGTCGAAAATTTTCTTAAAGTTTCATCGACAATTCAACGCTTTCTGCACCTTCTCTTCTGTGCTTTGCTGTTTTTACGTTCAAACTTTGTTGATCATCCCACATGCGACTTTATGACTGTGTGACGGCTGCCTTATCTGAATTATATGATTGACAAAAATTTATTTGTATTTGTGGCGTTGTCTGGCTTATTTTAGCCAATATATTTATTTACGTATGTATTTATTTCAGTCCGCACAAATGTGGGCTCTACTTTGTGTCTACCTTTTTGCGCGTTCGTTTCTTTGTGTGACTTCTAGCACTGCCATTTGTCACAAATAAGCGCAGGTGATTTAGTGTCGTTTGTCTGTATGTGTGTGTGTGTGTGAGAACTAAGGGACCTTATTTTTAGTTATTTTATTTTGTTGTTGTTTTTATTTCAATACTTCCTTATTATGTATTAACGTCGTTTTAAACATGAATCATTTTGTATCATTGCCTATCGACTGTTGTCTGTTGCTTTCGACATCAGATGATGTGCTTCAAAGGAATGCTAAATTTTTATATAATTTATTAAAATTCTTATGTCTATATTTACTTCCGCTTGAGTTGCAATATATGCTACTATAAACATATCTACTTATAAAAAAAAAAATATTTTATAATTTATATAAGTACCTTGAGCATCACATGAAATGACATCATGTGACTGTTGATCATATGACTATTCGTTCGGCATGTGATGTATGAGAAATTAGGTTTCAAACATTTTAACGATTAAAAATATTCGAAAATTTAATTTAATTTGTGAAAACAGAATTCCTTAAGCACGAGAATTTTACAAAGTTTTTGCTGAATAAATATACTTACGCCCACTGATGAGGGCATGGTCGCTTAGTAGTTAATACTTTCATCCTACTCTAGTTCGCATAAAAAAGTTAGTGGTCCGAGGGTTTGAGGTGGAGCTGAGCACAAATGTCTCTCTGTGAAAGTACCAAGCATCCACGCTGAACCTAAAGTAACCCAGATTGCAGCAACAACAAAACCTAACATCTAGCAGTAGTCCTCTTCTCCAAAGTTGCAATATCACCAACCAATTTACAACTCCTGCAAAAACTAGTCGACTTCATACGAGCTATTACATCAAATAAAAAAAAAGCCCACCAACCAACTTAAGCGCTCTAGACGCCATATGAAGCCGAGCAACAACAAAAAAAAAAAAAAACAAAGAAAAATTGGAAGAAGAAACTACAACCGATAATAATTATTTTTATGGAGTCTAGTCTGTGTCTAGACTATTTTTTGTCGACGAATTGTTGCCGCGCCGCGTCGATTGCAAAAGCTGTTGCTGCTGCCAATATCGTCGTCAGCAATTGTGTTGTTAAGTGCAAGGTTGCCAGACTCGATTTTTTTTGTAAGATTGAAATTTATTTCGAAAAGGGCCAAAACTTGACAAACTTTACATTGTAAGACTTTGTACATAAGGCAACCTGAATATGAATTGAAATAAAGAACATTCGATATTGTGCAGACAGACAATACAACAGGAATCAAATTAAATTTGAATAATAAAAATATTTACCTTCGAGTCAAAGCCCCCTTCGAAGTCAAAAATTGTTATTCTTTCAGGAATTGTGGATAAAAAATGTTTTCCAAAGTTCATAAACAAAATTTGGAGCCCCGCGATTTCCAAAATGCAGATTAAGGTGAGTCGATTTCCTCGAAGAATAAAGCTATTCCTGGGGAAAAAAATTGTATGGGAATATTGACTTAATCGCTTTATTAAGACAAACTTAGAGGTCAGCTCATCTGAAGCTGAGAATCGGATGGAAATTCAAATCGATCTACTTTGTATTATTTGCAATATCTTAATAAGTCCTCTCACATTTTCCGTCTGACCCGATTTCTATCAAGATTTGCTAGCTACTTGACAAGTGCTAGCTATCTACCAAAAGTCATTGGACGAAGTACATCCTCCTGAAAATAAAGGCGTGACCTTTTTAGCCGACCTCAAGTGAGACTAAGGAATGAGAAATTGGGTTATATGCCACTCCCATTGTTTCAAGTTAGGTAAAGTTTCCTCTTGATGGGACTAATATCTGAAACATATGAAATAATTAGCCTGAACCTTCGCACATCCAGAATAGTCCCCAGAAGAGAGGAAGCGAGTGAACTCACGTACCCAAAAAGTATCATTTTTGGTTCGAACAAATCAAAGTGGCAACCATATTACCGTTACGTGTTTCTACTGTTGCTCTAGCAATTGCAATTATTACCATTGATATTATTACTGCTCTGCATCGTGTTGTTGTTGTTGTTGTTATTGTTGTATTAACTCAAACATGAAACTGCTACTGTGTTATTGTTTTCGCTTTGATTTCGATTTTTGTTTGATAAACACACGACGACGACGAGTAGAGCCACGACAAAGCAAACGCCGACGACTATCAAATTGTGAATGCACGAAATTAATACGTGAGCTGACGAGTGATGCATACAAAGACTGCGGGGCAGAGGAGGCGTGGAGTGGTTGGTAGGTGGACAACAGTTGTACGTGCTGTCGGCGCACAACAACAAGAACAAAAACTATGGTCTCGATAAGCCTGTTTATAGGGGGCCAACGTTATTCATGCCACTTCCAGCCAGACATTCAACAGACAGTCGTTTAGATGGAGAAAAAACGAACAACAAACAGACAGACAGACATTCGTCCGAGTTGCGTTTTGCTACAACAATTGCAACACTTTATTGCATGTTTGTATTTTGTTATTGCTATTACAATTTGTTGTTGTCAATGAGCCATTACAGACATGAAAGTATTGCATTGACCAAAGCAGACAAAAGTCGAACCGCCACCACCATAAATGTTGAGTCGGTTGTACTGGCGAAATGTAAAGTGTGCCATATGTGACTGATAGGCATTTGAGCTGATTTGGGTGTAAGAAGGTCTTTAGATGTTTAGACAGCAACAGTTTGCAATAGGAGCACTTTTGTTGGTGGGAATGGAAGACAAGTAGCTTACGCACAGTAGGCGGAGTGGCGAAAAGACTCTCCGAAGATTTGAAGTGGCGACGATGCCAAGTGACTCAAAAGGCTTCACAAAGGGACGGGTGAGTGCTATAGACGGCTCAAAGTGGTCCCGTAGAACTCTTCACAATACAGTTGGACTAGTACTAGAACCATAATCGACAAAGGACTCGATATTTAGCAGTACTCCCGATTTCGAATTGTTGCTTGAGAGAACGTTTTGTTCGAACACTTCAACCTTTGGTTCATAGACTTTGGCCGCGTCTTGCCGCGGGTATATTTGAAGTCCATCAATCAGCTGAGGGGCCTACAGTGGATTGAACTTCAACTAAAAAGTTTATAATGTGGCCGACTTCTGGTCGAATGGCGGCTATGGACTGTCGACTCAAGGTTGTTGTTGCAACATTCAGATATTTTACGGATATGGGAGTTTATTTACCGGCACCCCAAAAACCATGCAGTCTACGGATCAGAGATTGAAGGGCCCTCTTGCGACAGATATGTCTTCAGAGGTTTATTCTAAGATCGGCGAGTACACTGAACCAAACGAAACGGCTATTCTATGTATTGCCGGATATCAAAGTTAAGCTCATGAGAAAAGATTCCATTAGTCTCTTTTAATATCACAGTATCGTGAGCTCAAAAGTCTGTCAAATAACTTTTTGTGGTTTCCTGGATCGTAGTTGTTCGCCGAGCTAGAACTTCTGTATTGTCCCAGTCTGTACAAAACATTTTTCCCATTGTGAAATGTATCGGCGACATCCGCTTGAGTGGAACATTTCGTCTCACTTCTCTGAACCCGTCTCCCACTATCTTTTTCCCCCACTTTTTGCTTACAACTCAGCCACTGTAACCTAAAACAAAGTCGCCATTATCATTGGCAATAATTGCTGGCAATTGTACGTGCCAACTTGCAATTGTTTTGTCTAACCAATTGTCTGTTACAATCGGACAGACTGCCCTTTGAGTTCATGCATGTATGTATATGCTCGGCTATGATTTTTTTGCTTGTCTCGATCATGCTGACGTATTGGGAGCTTTATTGAATTTATAAATGCGCTCCATATTTGGCGCTCACAAAACATCAAACTCGAATCGTGCGACGAGCTACGTGCGCAATTGCACAATGTGTGTCTGGGAATTAATTGTTGTTGTTGCTGTTGGCTGTTTAGCTTTGTCTATAACCGCCAGCCAGTCAGCCAGTCAGCCAGCTAGCCTTATATTATGTTATTATACCAATTATGGATGCACGCAGCAGTGGTGGTGGCGGCGGCAGTAATGATGGCGCAAGTGGTGCCACAGGCTGGAATGCCTTTTGAAGTTAAAAACCAAAATTGGCTCAGACCATTTCAACATCTTGGCACTCAAGACGCCCGTCCACCGTCGGTGTGCTGGTATGCCGTCGTGGTGCAGCAACATGTCTGCGCGCGGTCATTCCGAGTTGCTGGAGTATGCAGCGCTAATTTAGGTTCGCCCACCCATTTTTGTTGATTAAATTTGTATACCCAGATGCGCATAGCACACACCGTAGGTATTTGTCGCTCTTTGAAATGGACGAAATTGGCTGATAATCACGCCCACTTTTTATGCATCACAAATTTTGCAAAACACTTATAAATTTATTATTTGTTAAATATTTTTAAAATGGGCATGGCAACGCCTACTTTTGATAAAGCAAATTTTTCAATTTTGTCAACCAGAAATCAAAAAGCTGTCTCTGTTAACATTAACGAGAATGCGTACACAGATTGCTCTTATTACAACGAATGTGAAGGCGAGGAATGGACGAAATCGGCAATGAACCACGCCCCCTTGTTTGGTCAAACCGCTTTTTAAAAGGATCAAATATGCAATTTTCCTCCGAAAAATCTCTGTATATAAAGTTTTTGTTCCTTAAAAATTTATCGTTGTAAGAATGCGAAAAAATATATTTTTTTTTAAATGGGTGTGTTAACGCCCCTTTTTGGGCAAAGCTTGTTTTAACGTTTTTTTTTTTTCAAGAATTATAGACGAATATAATATGGAACATTGTAACGAACAAGCTTTTTCCAATTCTAATTGGTTCTAAAAAAAATCTTGCTAAGAAAGCTGAATTTTTGAAAGTAGGCGTGGCAGCACCCCTTTTTTAACTGAGCCGTTTTTCAAAAGCGCAAAGGGAAAATATAATATGCAATATTTCTGCGAAAAGTAATTGTCTATCAGTTCTATCTTCCTTAAAAAAGTACCGTTGTAAGAATACAAAACAAATAAAAAAATTTTAAATGGGTGTGGCAACGCCCCTTTTTTGACAAAGCTTGTTTAAAATTTTTTTAAAGAGATTTTAGACGAATATAATATGGAATAGTTTAACGAAACAATTTTTTCCAACTCTATTTGATGCTAAGAAATGTGAATTTTTGAAAGTGGGCGTGACACCACCCATTTTTTTGAACTAAGCTTATGCTAAAGTTTCGATAATCATCCACTGACATCAAAAAAAAAAACTCCCCTCAGAGTATATACAATTCGAACTTAGTTGCCCTTACTTGTTATTCAAAATTTTTTTTCTACGCGTCGTGCATTCAAGTCGTGGCGGCGTCTGCGCCGATTCAAAGTAAGCAACATTTAATGCAATTAACACGCACCTGCGTTGTTGCAGCAGCCGATGCCGCGACGCGCCGCCAAGGAGTTGGAATGCGTTTTGTTGTGGTCTTTTGGCTCTTTTGCGCTTGAATTCACCATTTTTGTGTTGGTGTTGTTGTTGTTGTTGTTGCTTTCGTGCGTTTAATCGCCCAATGTGCATTACTGCAATGTGAGCGGCGGCATGTCTTAAATTTCCAAGCACAACAACAAACACTTTTAGTGCATAAAGCGCGTCGAGCGTGCATTGACCTTGTCTCTCAGCTCGATTTGGTCAATACCAAACGTCTGACGTTCTTCGTTTGCCTTTCGGTTCTATTCGGCGCACTTCTCTGTCTCAGCTAAGCTTGTTTTTTTTTTGTAAAATGCCGCCACATTTTTATTACATTCTTTATATTTGTAATTCTTTTGTTATTGCTGTTGTTGTTGTGGCGATTTCAAAGGTGCCGCCGCGAGTGACCGAGTATGAGCGCGTTTTGCATGGTTTTTGTTTTGTTGTTGTTTTATCTCATAAAAACTTTTGAAATTTTGCCGACAAAAATTTTACTAACAAATAACGACAATACAACAAAAGCAATAAATAAAGAATGTAAGCTTGCAGTCGTCTCATGGTGTTGGTTGGATGCAGCGGAGCAAGGCAGCAGGTGCAGCGATATGCAAGTTTATGGTCTAAGGGACTTATTTTGTAGTATGCAATAAATTTTGGTTAGTAGTGTAGGTGGCTTAAGTCGGTGACATTTTCATTTGGTTATAACTCATTTTTTTCTGTGGGAGGTGAATAATTTTGACGGGGAGTCATAATAAACGGAAAATTTTTTCTTAAATTTTTTCGATGCTTAAATTTCTAACGATGGCCAGATCGATATAAAAATTGGACTTACTTTTTTCGAAACATTTTTTTTTTTGCCTTTTTCATAATAAATTTTTCATTCCCTGAACCTTTTTTGACCGCTTTGAAGCCATCATGTAATTTGCATCATTACATCTTCGAAACTAGTTGAGATATGCAACTTAATTACATCGCTTATTGTAGTACTCATTAGCACCTTTCATTTGATACCCATATTATACTAGCTTATTTTTGATCACCCTGCTTCACATATTTATCGATAACTCTAAAACCGGGTGAGTTATGAAAATAAGATGTACTTCAATTTTTAATTGGTCTACTAGCAGAGCAATGCTAATTCGTTGGTTCTATTATGTTTAACCGTTTTTGTTTGATGCGCGCACAAACATGCAGACAAACAGACAAGAAATTCTAAAAACTGTTGCTTTGGCTTCTATGGGCTAAATAATGATGCCTCATAACAATTTTTCTTCAGTATCAGCAAAAATTATTTATGATTCAATAATTCATAGCAGTTAATATTAATTCAATAAACTGCTTTTGATTGACAATGCAAAAACAACAATCATTATTATTTACATATACATATAATAGACTTTATACATACTAAATACTGCTGCTATCAATGCTATTATTAATTATTAAAATATTAATTAATAAATAATAAAAAATAATTTCATGGCTATAACAATGACAAGCGCATTTACTGCCAATTCAAGGAAGTGGGAGGTGAGTACGAGCCTAACACTAAATTATATGTAGAGACAGCCATAGATGCATGTACTATATATGTATGTATGTACATATGCACTCTATAATCTAGTGGTTAGTTGTATTTACATATGTATAAAGTTATAAATAATAGGGCGCCTCTAGTTTGATTGTAAAATTTTTCCAACAATGGCAATACTGACTTGTGAAGGTGTAGTTATACTTGGAGTGCAACGTATGACAGCGCAGCGCATGTAAAGCATGGTGAATTTCTCACACAGCTCGTTAGTCAAGACTTCGCAAAGCATGACAAATTTATGTCGCACTTAATTTTTCAAAATTTTTTCAAATCATTTCAACTCACCGTAATGCGCTTGCTGTCAAGTGGTCGTATCAACTTTTAACCATAATGCGACACATAATAAATAATTGACATTCACAAGTTGACGGCCATTTACCAACACGCATTTTGTGGTCAACAAACAACAAGCTGTACATCAGGTTTTTTTTTTTTTGAATGTAAGTAGAAAAGTATTGAATAATTAATTTGAAGTTAATAATTTAGTGTGCAAAAGTTTAAATAGGAATATCCATCGAATTTTTTTTGAATTTGAATCAGCTGTTCTGGTGACATTCGCACATTTTTCCGGGAATTTTTTTTTTCCTCTCCGTGCTGTCAGAGTGCGTTACTGTTGCAGTAAATTTGAAATACAGTTTCGCTCAAAAAAAGGACTAGCGGTGAGTCAGAGATGATGAATTACTGCCGCTCTACATGGAATGTGGAGTAAGAGCTGGAGTGTATTCAGAGCAACTAAAGGGCTGATTCTCAGTTCGTCTTCAAGATTCAGCAACTCGAAACTCTAGGAAAAGAGAGGGCCTATAATTTTTTTAAGAAAGAGACTCAGTGGAAGGACGCTTAAGTCGCACCATTTTTCTCTTCGAAGCCTATTTGATTAAGAGCAGACAACAGGTGTCCAATGGAATCTCAAAGCGGGTAAGGAGATTGGCACGCTAGAACCACCCATGATATTGATATGCCACAATGCAACACGAACTGAATTTAAATGAGGAAGGAAAAGTCCCCGTACCTGACTAAAACTAGGAATCGTTGGTAAATCACAAAGATGTGTAGAGTGTCAATCGGGATCCAAAGTGAGAGTAGTTCGAGAACCCTCTGTAGGGTGTTAAATGGGATTCAAGAGGGTCGTTGGCAGAGTTGATATTCCGAAAAAAGCCTACTATAGTTCATTTTAAAGAGAGAGCCATTGTCTGGTCCAAAGCGGTCCTTCTGCTGTAAACTCGGAATACCAAAGAGAAACATATCAACCAATTGAGTTTCGCATAAACATTTTTAACTCGATTTAATGCAAACGTCCCACTGCCATAGCGTGTTTGTTGTTGTTGCCAGCATGTTGCATTAGACAGACTTTATGTGCCAAGCATAACAAGCCAGACAGTCTGACGCTGTTGGAGCCCACGTCTGCCATTCAAATAGAGCGACATAAAATAAAAACAATAAAAAAAACCAAGACAAAACTTGCAAAACTATAATAAAAACAACAAAAATGAAAAGAAAAAAGTAAAAGAAAACAGCAGCAACAAAAGTAACCAAACTAAGGAAACCGAACGATTAACGGATCTCGGTTCTCAAAACCGAACAAAAAATAAAATAAAAAATTTTAAGACCATTCCAATCGGCGGCAGCAATGAGACATAAAATACAAAAACAACAATAAACTGTGCAAACAACAAAACCGTAACGACTGTCAGCAGCACATGTGCCACATATCGGCATTGACTGGGCGAAGTTTAGAGTGAAGTGCAATGTGTAGTCTCATGCGTCGGTTGGTGCTCAGCTCGACACATTGCATTGCCTCGTCGCATATGTCTCTCTCTCTGTATGTCTGTTTTTGGATCAAACCACTTCCATTTGATTCGTTGGCTGGTTGGTTGGTTGTCTTCTACGAGCCTCAGTGCGATTGTGACAATTTGCCATTTGAAAGAGCGTAGGTGAAGTTTCGTGTTTACGTCCGTCAGGGGATCCCATCATCGAAGTAGTCAACTTACCGGTTTTATATCTGATATGTTGTATTTCAATGCAAGTGCATGTGTGTGTGTGTGTGTTTGGGTGCGAATAATTTCAGGGACTACGGTCGCCTGGATGCAAAAGTTGATGGCCGCATGTGTTGGCTATAGGCGAATATGGTGATTATTTGGAACAAGCGATGTCACGGGAGTGGGCGTGTACATATATATATACACATGCTCATTTACAGCAGCTCACATTTAAAATGGGACACCTCTTTTTTTTTTTAGAAAAATTTAACTCGATGGGGTCGACGACGTAGATAAGCTCCTGGAGAACCTTTTCTAGTCCAAATTGAATCTGGAACACTATACCTTTGATGGGTATTAAGGTGTTACGAACGATAACATGGACCTTAGATGCCCCTACATTTTCACCCAGCATCGTACAGATTCGGTTTCTGTACGATGCTATACCTAACCTCACAATTGCTATACCTAACCTCAAAATTTTATTCATATCAACTAACCTATTCGCTCACCAACCGACTGTATCAAATTTCATTTACCACACATTGGCTATACATGCAATTATCTCGAGACATGACATGAATTTGAGTAATTAAACATGACAGAACACGCACTGACCAGCCAGACACCGGACAACAGCTAACCTCATAGCAAGGCTTAACACCCAAACCAACTAAAAAGCTGTCAACCAATAAACTGTTAAACAGCAAATCCATATGTACAAACGTATTTTTGGTTTTAGTAAGTTGGGTTGAGCTTGTATAAGTGGCAGTGTGACTCTGATCCTTTCTATGTGACGTTTCAGTTTCTCGTCATATTTTTTTTTTTCTTTTCTTTATAGCTTTTTCATTGTGGTCGTAAAAGTTTTTCACGCTCAGCTATAATAAAGCAATTTTGTCGTACGTACGTGTGATTATAAAAGTTCGACACTCAAGCGGTGAGTGCATCAAGTGATATGGGTAATAATGAAAAAAGCGGGGGAAAAGTCAGAGTGGCTTTGCTTTTCGTGACAGGCCAA